>CM032663.1:33221420-33232300 GCA_019095985.1 Streblospio benedicti | reverse complement strand
CAAAACTGTATGCATAGTGTTGAACCATCAATTGTATGAATACTTCTCACATATACATTTGTAATTTAATTGAAATAGATTTTAGGCCTACTCAATTTAGGCTCTCAGTATAACCATATCTTTAATGTTTTATCATAAAAAATAAAAAAAATTATATATGCATAAGACGTTGTTGTCTATATTGTTTACCAGAACATTCAATATAGGATACCAGGAAAATGTAATCTTCATACATGCCTTATAAAGTGGTAAGATATACACTAATATTGTAGATGTTTCCGTCGGCTCCCTAGCTTACGCACTAAGGATAGGCTTGGGAGCCGAAAAATGTCGTCTCCCTACCCTACCCACAGTGGGTTAGCTAGGGAGCCGACGTCGGCTCCCTAGCCACTTCCTATTTTACTTATTGATTTATTTCGTTTTGATATACGAGGCAGTTATTGTGCGTAGCGTCATGTCATGTCACCAAACATGCAAATAAAAGTCAAACTACCATTGTAGATTATCAAGTCTTGTCTTCCAAATAATCACATAGCGTAATATAAATTTTGTAAATCAATGTTTTATCATTTTAGCTTTGTATATTGATTCATAGTACCATAGTTACAAGATGGCGCATTCACAGCGGCAGTGATCATTAACAAAGAACTTAAATAACTATTCATTGTTACTATAAATAGCTTGCGTGCAGAATGCTATTGGAGCCATGTCTAATAAGTAGTGATTTCGGATTTGTATTGCAAACGGAGGGCTTATTTAATAGTAGAAAACAAACTGATATCATACGTTAACATTGATTTTCACAATTCAAACTTCGCAAGGATATCATCCATCATACCGTATATCTCACATCAAAACCAAAACAAACCACGTCAAAAGTCAAACATTACAAACCATTCAAACTACTCAATCGTAACCACCATTCTTTTCCTAGCAACAACAACAAAAATAAATAAATCGGTACCTTCGGATACAAAAGAATCTCCTAGAAAGTTATACTGTTTATCCTTACTATCCTCTTCAATCGCGATATCTCTTTGCCAAATAATCGTATCCAAGATAGGAACCTCTCCTTTAAAGCTCACGAAGTCCACTTGTGTTGATTGTACGGTAATGTTTACTTTCTGGCCATATGCTGGACAATGAATAGAATAACTGCCATTAAAATAGTCCCGAAATCCACACACCACTAGCCACTTGTCCGACTGGCTGAGGGCCCTAAACGTAGAGCCCCCCACAGTGTGATCACCCTTATAGGACTCCTCCACGTGCAGACTGACCATGTGACCCAATCCAGGTCTTCTAGTGACCTCTACTAGGCGGACATCATGCTTTGTGGACTGCTGTCTCTGTCGTATGCTATTTCTATATTGAAGAGTAGATTTTTCATGTGCGACTTCCTGAAACTGGGGGTGTTTATCCCAAAAATGTTCATATTGAATTTCGACAGATGACGTAAAAGTAATTTCTTTCGTTCTGTCTTGATGATATGCAGACCCAGTTCTTGTGAATAGCGCAGAGGAGTGGTTATTTGTTACTGTGTCTGAAGGGGTGTCCACTGGTTTAGATTGTTTCCCACTGCCTGATGCTTGTCCATTAATTGTCGACTGCTGGTTATTGGAGGATATTTCGATCGCGCGTATTGACTTTGACCATGACAAAACCTCATTAAAATAAGCAAAATATCCAATGTTGATAAGTAGAACTGAGCATAACCCCAATTTAACCCCGGTAATCTTATAGTCTCTTTTGATAGCCATTATTTATCGTATGAATACACTGTATCTTTATTATGCATGCATCTTTATTTATGCATACGAATAATTGAAAAGACCGTTTTAGATTCTAAACCCCAAGTGTACCATGATGCATGTGCGTTTTAAATGTACAAATAGTCAGATAAGTCAGTACACTTTATCACTACAAAAGTAAATTAATTTTATCCACTATAAATATCCACGAGAAGACTATTTTAACGAGAATGTAATAATCAATCACCGTACTTGCTAAGCCATTGCAAAACGTGAGTAAAATAAAAAAAAAAGTGTTGAGCATTTTAATGAAAAGTCTAATTGCATTCGCCACCACAGAATAAACTTGATTATATTATAACACAGAAGTGGTCACATAGCATAGCATTCATACTTGACGGTAGGTATCCTAGTATTGATAATTTGTGGTAGGACTGTCGCTTTTGAGCAAAGCGCAATATTGATCCTTTATTGTCTGTTCTTGCTACCGTGAAATTCTATCACAAATACCACTGACCAGCAAAATGAATACCGTACATTGATATCCTATATTTTACATGAATATCTGTAAGATAACTTTAATACATCAATATACGTTTTTTCTTTTTTTAAACGACCCAGCTAGTGACAATAATCGAATCAAGGTTGGGCTTCTTCAGAGGTTAAAAAGGACCGTCGGGTAGGCCCTATTCCGTATTAGTCTATATCTTGTGCATGCACACATTACATGTATATGACGAGCAATGTTGAGCATAAAGTGTAGCATTGTTCGCCATTTTTTTGCCAACCTTCTCCAGCGAACACCCTACTAAAAAGTGTTGCGTGACAAAACCGAAGAATATCTACACACACCGGTGAATTTTGACACATTTACTCAATTAATAAACAAACTTTTCCAACTACGTTGAATTGAAAATATTCATCAAATTTAGACCTGGAAAAAGATGAAACCTTGATAAAGTAGAAATGGTGGAAAATTCACATGTTTTACTGGTGGAAGATTATTGGAATATCGTTCAGAAAAAAAAAACTTTCTAAAAGGGAAGACATTGACAGCCCTATTGGCATAGAAATGTCTGTAACACATTCAGCATTGTATTATCAGTGAATAGACATAATGTGATAGTTATTGGTAATTCATGAAGTCCATACATAGCATATCTGGTCTCATTCGTGTCACTATAACTTAAAAACAAAACAGAGTACCAACAATGTGAAAGTTATTTATGCAAATCCTCTTTCCTCGTCAAATTGAAACCCCTATTCGGTTTATTTTATTATTACTACATCAGTACAGGCCACTCTGAGTATCAGATGTCCTGAAGAGATCTCTGACACATAACTGTTCTCTATCACTGGGCTGTGATGAATATAAATGAGGTTGATTGATTGATTGATTGATTGATATTCTTCAGAAACTAATGTTCTTAGGATAGCACATGAAAGCGTACATATATATGTAATGCTTATTTCCAATGTGGTCCTTGTTTGTTTGGCAGGTTAGGTAACCAACTGAGCCAGGGGTGTACTGGAGGGATCACACTAGCTGTAGTTTTCAAACTAGGTGAGTTCTTTTACGTGCAGAGGGATGACTGTCCTCTACACGGGACACGCCTTTTAACGAGGTTTCCGAACCTCACGTGACAAATCTCAGCTGAGCATCAGATGGGTGTGGCGGGTTCAACCAAACAGGTTGCTGGGTGTGGCGGGTTCAACCAAACAGGTTTCAGTATTTAAACAGGTCACATAAAGTGATAAATTATGTTAATTCCCTCTCAGGCGAAACATTTCAGAGGTCAATTTGCTTGACATCTGATACTCAGAGTGGTACAGGCGCATTGGCGCAACCAAAATTAACAACGGCGTCCACCAACTTTATGGTGACGGACACGATCGTGATCCTGCTGTTCGTGTGGCAGACGTTCACCACGCTCGGCCTCATCATGATGTGCATCATGTTCGCCTGGCAACGCAAGCACATCCCCATGCAGGTCAGTGACTGCTCAGACATAGACTATAATAGTATTCCTCAAAATGGGATAGCCAAATGCGTGGTTAAGTATTAATCTGATCTGATCTCATAGGCAGATATCCAGGGGTGGGGCGCAAATATGCGCCTCCCCCTCCCCCCAAAAAAAACATATATATTTAAAATAAAATAAAAATGAACAAACTTCATTTTCATATATTTATTTGGCATATCCGCTATCCATCGATCGCGTATTCAAAACCCACAATATCCTTCAAGTTCGACGCCCCCCCGCCTTTTCCAAAAGCTTGGTTCTGCCCGCGCATTCATCATAAAAATAGGTTAAACATAAGGTAATTATGTACCGCCAAGGACACCTTTATCTACTCATTTTACGTGTTTTGAATGGGCCACACAAAGATGTGCAAATCATATGCAAATAGATTGCCATTTGGGAAATAATTATGGATAGTCTTGTTTGCAATGTGTGTCACCAATGACATGGCGTGCACTCTTAAATACAAGGTAATGTGCATAAGATGTGTGATGGGTGGAGGTGTAATACACTTTCCGAGACCAATATCTAACACTTGACAGCACTCGAGGGATTTAGACTCACACGAGTAACATTTTCCATTTTCTGACTGTTCTGGTGGTTTACTCCAATGTCATGAGGTTGTCAGAAAACAAACCCTAAATACCAAAGCAAACAGCTTAAAAGCATAAAATATGTAGGCCTACAGTAGAGCCTCTCTATTAGGACCACCTTTGGGACCAGTGTTAGGTGGTCTCAAAATAGAGGTGATCTCTATAAAAGAGGTTAATTTTGAAAGATTTATAACTGGTTGAAACCGTGAAAAGTGGTCTTATATGGAACTGGTCTCAATAAGAGAGGTGATATTAATTGGAGGTTCTACTGCACAACAAAACTCCACAACAAACAAACATCCCCGCACACAAACTTTATTCATTCTTATTTTATGATTTTTGATGTTGGTGGTCAAATGACTCATTAGAGATGTCCAGGCCAGTAACATGCCTGTCGATTAATCATGTTAATAGCACATTTAGATTACAATAATTGAATTTGATGTACGTGTACGAGCTTGTTCGCAAATGAGGTGCATATTTTGTTTGGTAGACAATAGTATATGTAAGTCAATATATGTCATATATGAAATAGTACACAGAATACGATTTGCCTAACCACGTTTTCTCACACAGGGTTGGGTGGGATGTTCAGGTGTGATGGTATAGGGTGCCAGCGACTCAGCCGACATGTCCCCTTGGGGCCTGTTGTAAGTCATGATATACTATATAATCTTTTATGCTGCATTGGAGATGATTTGAATATGGGAACATTGGAAGTCATATTTAACCGTCCATATAATGGCATGTACAAACGTAGATCCTGTATATTGTTTGACTTGACTGAAAACTAAGTATACTTGAGGCCCAAGTTAATTTGGCGCTTTCTCATAAAAAAATTCCCGTGCCCCTTAATTGTTATTTCGTGATTTTAGGTTAAACATTGTCATAAAACATTTTGGCAAAATCCGGGGGCCTTGGTCGCAAACGTTTCATTCCCCACCCACCACAGGAGTCACTTTTCTAGAGCAGCCCAGTAGTGCTGCAGAGGAAGCAGTCACCTCCTCGCTTCTGGCTTCTTCCTCCTCTCCCTTAATTTCTTATATTCTTATTCATAAATAGCTATTTCTAGTTTAAAAGCAAACAATCGTTATTATTGTGCCATCCTTACTTATAACTTATTTACTAATGATTTCAACCATAATGCTCCCAGCAAGTGAATCATTATGACATTATGGGTTGTTTTTAATATTTTAATTTCCCATTTCTCAGCACACTTTATTTGTTTATGTACCTAATGTAGTCATTCTGTTCATAAACTAAATTTTATTCTGCATATTACAATGGTGTAGAGTGTTGACAGCGATGCTGATCGGGAATGGAAAAATATTCCTTCCTCGCATTTCAAGCTCTTTTTACATGTATGATGGCGGTATGTTGATAATCCTGCATAACATATATAGCATAATGTGTGATAAAATAAAACTGACGAGAGATATAAGACGGGTGAATAGAATGATATACATCTAATCATACAAGTTTTGATTTAATCTATTATAGTTAAAACCTAATTGCTTCAACTCTAAATATTATATTTTCATATTCCTTATTATCAGGATTATGAATACAATATATTTGTACAAGTTAGTGCAAAGAACTATTTATACATGGGCAAAGCCATCATTAATTAATTAGACAGTACATATTAGCCCTTTGGCTTAAAGCCTTTCTACAATCAATGCACTAGAAATTATAATATTAGCCAGCTATTGAAAAAAAGTAATCGTTTTGTTGTTTAATGCTCAATCAAGCGGTTAAGTGTTCTCAAACTTTTATGTTTGTTCGATATACATAAACATCATCATTTTGAAGCTGTAAAGTGCTTTAGTGGAGCGATTTGAAGCCTTTACAACCAAGTATTATTTATGAAATATAAATGGTGGAAGCAGCATCACACAAGCAATTTGATTAACATTTAGTTTTTTCAATATTACTATTTAACCAAGGTTATTTGAGTAAAACTAATGATGGATTATCGTTTTGAAAATTCTACTTTTTTACTTAATTCCAATGCCAAACCAAATACTAATAGTATGTCAAAAAAGCGCCGAGTATTAAATATAAATAGTTTAAATAGTTTAATCAAGTATAGTGCAACAAATGATGTATTTTTACATTTTTGCCAGACAGACAAACAGTTATGATTCATCATATCGTCCCCCCTCCCCTCTGCCTTAATTGTGGCTAGCCTGGTGACAAAGCCACTCAAGCATAACACAGGGGATTAGCAAAATGTTATAATCCATCAACTCAACTACTATTCTACAGTAAAACGCCAGTATCTATTTTGAAATAGTATATGCAATTGACAAACAGATTTTTTATTATAATTAAGTTGATTTTATAGCAGCATTGGAAAGGAATACAATTAATACATGTAGGTTGAAAAGACATGGATACAGATTTGCAGTTATATTTTTGCGCCACCCTGTAATGGTGGCAACTGTGAAATATTGAAAAATTGTGATGTTCATTTTTTTTTGAGAAATATCATTTATACAGCTCTAATTCTTTGTCTTCATTATTAATTATATGTATGGTTTATAGATATATAAAGAACATATAATCTTAAGATCAGGAATTTTTTATTATAGGGTCTAGCTATACAACCAAATATTGTCTATCAAATTAAGAACTGACGAAGCAGCCTAACATAAACAAATTAATACAAATTCTATTTTTTCAATATTGCTATTTAACCAAGGTTTTTAGAGTAAAACTAATGATGGATTATCGTTTTAAAAATTCTACTTTACTTCATTCCAATGCCAAACAAAATAATAATAGTATGTCAAATTATCGGCAAGTATTATGTATAAATAATTTTATTAATAAATAGTTTTAATAATACCTGGCCCCCTCCTAAAATGACTGATAAACTTAGGCTTAGGATTAGCATAAAATGCATAAAACAGATGTTATTACCCCTTTAAAAAACCCGCCTGCTTTCCTATCAACTATTCTCAATGATAAATCGCTATTTAGTTGCCCCCAAAAGAGCAATCGTTTAGACATGTTTTTGTACCTTTCAAGGCAGCGGATTTGAGCAAACAACAGATACATGTGATTTGTTATATCGCTGCAGCTGAAGCAAACACATATTGTGTTTGTTGTGTTTCTGTCTGAGTAGAACATGTATCTGGAAAAATTATCCGGCAATTGCAATTACATATGATCATCAAAAGTTGGCTGAAAGAAAGGAGATCACCGATGAAGTTTCTCATGTTCATGCACAGCGAATGATTGATGTGAATGGATGTGATGGATGTGAATATGGTTCGGGCAAAACGAGTGGCTGTGGTTTGAATGTAGCTGACTTCATGGAAGGTTACCATCAACGAACATATGATGATCAAAAACTCAAGAAAAGCAAGAGTTTCAACGTCATTGACTGAGTTGCTGTAGTGGGGAGGATATGTGATAAATACAGGCCTACATGTTCACTTCTGGCAGAAAGCCTTGATTTTGCATGTAGGGGTTTAAGGTATGCTGGTTCCAAAGACAAAAAAAAAACCAATTGGTTCCTCCCGAAATCCAAGATGGCTGCCAAGATGGCGGTCGGTACATAGATTATAATCTATGTACCGACTGCCATCTATAAGGTCTAGAATTATATGCAAAACTAACTTTTGCACTGAATTTGGCATGGGACATCCAATTCTAATGTATTGGTATTTTATATCATAAAGTAATTCTAATGGATGATTGGAAGGGGTGTAGAAGGTCACAGGTCACGTTCATGATTGAACAAGGGTTGATTTTTACACACAAACGCGAACATGTCTGCAGCCTTGGAGCAGCTTCACCACACCGTGTAGTCAGAGAACGTTTTTAGGGAATACATCTTTACTAGGCATTTTACACAAGAATTTTTCATACAGTAGATTTTACATAGTTCAAACATGCTGAATTCAAATCTGCCGTATGCTGGAAAATATGTACCACATTTTTGCACCATTTTATGGGGCACTGTGACTCCCGCACCGTATTCAATATTTTATGACTTTTACATATGGACATTATCTGATGCCTAAAGGACTGATATGGGTCCAAACGGAACTCAATACTACAAAAAATTTGCAGCCTTTTCGCAGGCAGCTGTGATCCCCAGCACGCTAATCAAGATTTTCAACATTTTCACATAGAATAGACCTAATCAGAATCACAACTGTGTAATATGTGTCCAATTGAGACACAAGCTCGGTCATAGGTCACAACTTAATCAAATATAAAAGTTATGTGTTACAAAGCTACGGTTTATTGTGTAATCCCCGTGAAGAATATTATATTATATTTATATTTTTTGCTAATAATATAACACTTTATCATCATTATCATCTACGGATGCTATTCAGCAGGAGCATAAATTTAGAATGTTAATCACTAGATGTGGCCGCCGATGTGTTTTCCAACATACATCGCTTATTTTCTTAATGCACTTGAGATATCATTGGCGAATGACGAAATTGCTTTGAAAGTAACTACAACATTGACATGATATTCAGTGTATTGAGCATAGATAAACTTGAGTTTCAACCAGTAAATCTTGTTTGCAACTTCTTTTAGGGATGAGTTTGCGCAACAACTACCACCAGACAGGACCGGGAATCGAACCCACGACCTTCTGGTCATGACTCCCCTCTGCCTGCATATTACCCGTTTTTCTTTCTCTGTCTATGAGCTTCTTGGTGTATGTGATGGACCGGGCTATACACTATGTACACCATGATATCACCCTATCAAGGACACAACATTGTATGCAATTCTCTGATTAGCTTAGAGCCGAATTCATTATCTCTCTTTTGTCTCCATTTCGCTTGGGTGAAGTCCCTTTGCACCACTCTCTACGAGAGGTCGACCTTTTTTTGTTTAAATTAATTTTTGTGAATAATACTTTGCCTGACTGTATTTTATAATATAT
Organism: Streblospio benedicti; assembly: GCA_019095985.1. NCBI lineage: Eukaryota > Metazoa > Annelida > Polychaeta > Spionida > Spionidae > Streblospio > Streblospio benedicti. The sequence goes on along the minus strand of CM032663.1, from coordinate 33,223,011 downwards.
TATGATGGGTGACGTGTATATTTATAATATTACAATGAAAATTTAACATTTAGTCATTTTATATGTAAGATGCTTGCTCCAATTGACCCCTCTACTAAAATCCGGTACCAGCAAGACTTTTGCGTTGCACAATTGCACTCTCACCGAATTAAGCGTTTAGGGAGAACAGTGCTTAATCATCATATCAGTCAAATAACGAAAAAGAACTGCATATAAAGATATAACAGCAATCCTCTTTTAATATAAATGAATGTTTATTGATGCATGTTGGTTTCAATAATGCCATTTACAAATTTATATCAAAAACATGCAATCTTTTGGACATAATGTAAACAATTATTTTGAAACAAGTCTTACAGAATTTCTATATTTGTCTTTAATAGATTAAACCACAACGTTCTCATATCAACTTTTATTTTTGTGATAATATGGTACAAAATTGTCTGAAATTGTATTTCATCGGTTCCAAAGATGCTTTATGACCCATTGAATTCAACTAAACCAAACAGGACGTTCAAACATTACTTGCTTTCCAAATATTTCATTTGGGAACGAACTCGATCCCAGTTGATGACGTCATTGAAGGATATGAACTATTTTTTGTGAGTGTCAATCTGGGAGATTGATCACTACATGAACACGTTATGATATAATTTATTTAATAATAAAAATGAAACAGACACTCGTTGAGTGTGCCTTTGCACGTAGACGCATCCTTTGATTCTGAAGTCTTTATGGCAAAAGTAAAATTGATTGACGGATAATTTTTGTACCTGTAAAACAAAGGCCCCAGTAGCTCGCAAGCTCGGACAATATTTGCCAACTTCAGGCATTTGATCCATGCATATTGAACTCAAACCAAACCAAACACATATTTCTTCATTTTATAGCCACAAATCCGTGCCCAAATTATCAGTGGAGTAAAAATTGAGGGCGGTAAATACAATTCAGATAGAGTTGAGATTTGGGTTTTTAATTCATTGAGAATTGAGATTTGACCTTTCAATTCAATGAGATAAATTGATTGAGATTTGAAAAAAAGGCTTTTGCATAGAGATTTATACCCCTAATTCATTGAGATTTTGAGATAAAGGATGGGAATATACCCTCCACAAGGTAATGTACAATCACTTGAAACAATATAAAAACTCTTATTACTAGTTCACGAAGTAAACATATCCACGGAGAGTCGTACTTCTGGATTTCTTCGTAAACTCGTAGCAAGGGTAGTATTATATACGAAAAGAAGACTGCAAAAAATATCATCAACAAACGAATACACGTTTTATTAACAGTATGTGATTAGCATAAGCAAATATAATGTATGATATTATATGATATTGTTTGAAAATCAGCTGTCTGGATGAGGCAAATGAAAGCTTCATTTACGCTCATTAACATGGGTGTGGCTCATTAGAAATATAAAAGTAGTATGGATATACTAGTATTCACGTGCAGAGGTCAGACAAGTATAGATATTGAAACCTATATACGTTTGCCTTTGTTTAACTTCTTAAATCCACCTCACAATTAGTCCATGAGGCAAGGGCTAAATGGGAATAAATTTAGGCCCCGGGTCTCATACTGATTT
>CM032663.1:33185870-33216745 GCA_019095985.1 Streblospio benedicti | reverse complement strand
ATTCCTTTTTTTAAAAAATTTTCGTGGGATTTAAAATAATTACTGTTTAATTTGAGTTTTTTTTTTTTTAAAAATAACCCTTTTTGGGGGAAAAACTAATCTTAAAAATTCCACTCTTTAGTAACTTAAAAGCCACCCAAAGTTTTTTTGGGTTTTTTAAAAAAAAATTTGGAAAATGTTTACACTCTAATTTACAGAGGGCTGGGACAATCACTATATATTTTCTAGTATTTCTTTTAAACTGCTGGCATTCCCATTACCATTGGACCTTCATGGCAATAGCATTGTCTTATTCTGTCTGCAGCAACAGCCATCCCTTTTTGGCATAATGGGTAACGTAACCAGTAATCGGCCATTGTAGTGAAAAATACAATTGTTCTCTCTTCAAATAACGTGGAATTGTACAGTAAATTGAATCATAATCTGTAAATAATAGTCCTCCAATGATTATAACATATTTTCAAATATACTTTTCCTAAAGGCCACAATGGTGCAATTACACAGATTCTATAAGGTCCGTGTCACGAAGAGCCAAAGTTGCTTTCCAGTTTACGGCCCTCGTAGATTTTAGTTTATGACCCTCATCAATCTACTAAAATCAATATGATTTCTAAATATTTTGTTCTGGATGAACATGCAAAGCGAAGAACTCTAAGTTGTTTGTTTGATACTGACAACTAGAAGACTTTATAATTATCTAAAAAATTGTGTTTTTATGAGGCTTGTTTTCTGTAGTGGGTGCGTATGGATGGGTCATTTGGTCGATGCAAGCATATGAGAAATGATCAATTGATTATCATGAAGTGTGCCAATGACCTGGTGTACATTGTAAAGTCGTGAGAGCAAGATTTGGATTAGGACTATAAACCACCACATTTACAATTATATTTCAACTTCCTAGGGTGGGGTTTACAGGTGGGATTCATTCAAGATGTGATATAATTATTACACGAACTGTGTGTATTATACTTTTAAATGTTGTTACCACCCCTTCTCCCCGTCACACGCACTCTCTCTCTCTCTCTCTCTCTCTCTCTCTCTCTCTCTCTCTCTCTCTCTCTCTCTCTCTCTCTCTCTCTCTCTCTCACACACACACACACACACACACACACACACACACACACACACACACACACACACACAACTGCCACTGTACTGAGCCCCGTGCATCTTCATTTGTGCCTTGTATCAGTTTAGGTTCATTTATTGTGGGGATTTCAAACACGATAACAAGGTTCTAATTCGAAAATGTAGGGGTGGGGTGGGGGCGGATTACTGAAAGATGGGGGGCCGAAATCTGAAATCATGGTTGAAATTAATACAGTTAGTCCTTCATATCAACAGCTATCACAATTTCATAATATATTATCTCAATATTTCGACACCAATGTCTGTCTTTCTCAAGTGTGGAGTCATAATAATGCAAACACTATGGCTCAAGTTGTATATTATATATGGAGTTATAGTTACAATGTTTGCATTATGACTCCACACTCTTGAGAAAGACAGACATTGTTAATCGAAAAAATTGAGCTCTTCAAATGTACGCAGCAGAAGGGGGAGAGGCAAACAACGGCTTGTTAATACTGTAGTATTATTCAGACTAGTATGTTTGATATTGGCAGTCTGATGAAGCCCTATCATGAATGGATGAATGCTTGTACGTGTAAGTTTTCTGTAAAGAAGTATCTGTTGGTTTAAAGTAATAAACTGCATATTTGTGTATTATATATCACGATCCACTATAACAAGAATAGTGACATAAACAAATCTAAACAGATTCAGTTCACATGTGATAATAGTAGAACTAGTCCTGATCTTCAACTGATAGGTGCTGACTGTGAGTACCATCATGAAGATGGGGATGTGAAAATCGTCCACAATCATGTTCACATGATGCCACAAAACAACACGTTTAAGTCTGTGCTGATGATACAGACATTCATTCTCGTGCTGTGTGTTTACTTTGTTTGGCTGTACAAGCCAGTTACTTCAGTCTCCATGAAGATATATGATGGAAAAGGGATACACATTAAAGCTTCCAAACTAGCAAACAAATTCTTTGATCTGTTGGCTGCGCATGCCCTATCAGATTGTGATACCGTTTCATATCCAAACGGTAAACAACCATCGATTTGTTGCTTAAAATGAATCTTAATTTAAATGTGTTTACTGAGCTCGATTTTGACGAGAAGGCCTGGATGACAATAGGCATTGATTTCACTCATGCTGTTTACTACGGAACGAAAAGTGAGTTCTTACATGATTTACGGGTTACTTTGTTTAGCAAAACGAAAGATCCCCTAAACAGTGATGATAAGCAGCTTCCCTCCTACTGACAAATCAGAATGTAAAACAAGTAACACCATGTTCCCCAACTAACTGCAGGTGCCAGTCAGCTGGCTTGTCGTGCACATCTTACTGCAAGTGTGAGGCCAATACTCAATGTGCTTATTCCCATACAAAGCAAATTAATTATTATTTTCAAATTGGTGAGGAAGTATATGATTCTTAAGAAGATGAGGATCAATAAAATGTACTGTACATGCAGTACAGTAAGCAATAATAAGACTGTAATTCAGACAGTTGACATTACAGGTATGTAAAAATTAAAGTTTTACATTTTATGAAAATAAATGGAATAAAACAAATATCTACTTGTTTTTTATGATCATCTACATATATCATAAATTTCCCCACGACATACGCTTTAATGTGATACCAAACATGATATATCTATATCATTTACAAAGCTAATTATACTCATGGGGCTGCTAAAACATGGGTGTGGCTTGCGGCGTCAATAAAAAAAATGCTCAAGGTTGACAAGGTGGCACCCATCAGATTCTTGAAATATACATATTTTACTACAATAATCTGCAATAAAATTGCGTTCTTATCCTACTTGACGGTCATGCCAAATATTTCCTTGAATAATGTATCAATTCGTAAAAATATTGTTAATTTTAGAAACAGGTTACTATCAAGTCAGAATGCTCTGATACAGGCATGTTTTACTAGTGATTTTCATATTTATAGGAGCCTAATTAATAAGAAATGGCTAGCATTGGCTTTTAAATTTTGATAGATGAGTTTTTAAGTATTTAAGTTTTAACTGTGATATTTATTATAACTGCATGCTAGTAATGTACATGTTTTTATTTGATTTGATGATTTGATTTGATTTGACTTTATTTATGACTTCTAAAATCTATTTAATGACTGCATCGAACATAATTGCGTAGGCTGAAAAAGTGAATCATAACCAAAAACATATTAGTTTGTTTGCCCTAATGATAGACCTGCATAGATAAAAGTAGTCTTTCAAAAGACCTTATATCTAATAGTTTTTATTTCTATTGTTACATAAACCACTCGTGTCAACGAGCAAGTACAATTGTGATGGCCTCTAGCTCTAATATATAAGGTCTTTTACAGAACCCTAGGAATTCCACTGATATTAAATATGCAGCCTCAAACATCCTGCCCTGTTATAGCCTTTAAAACCAGAGTATTAAATCACTGGCAACAGCTGCAGAAGCAGCAGAACATGTATGCATGGGTGATCAGGTAAGGGTCAGCCAAGATATTAAGTATGTAATCCTGATGTGTTTCTCAGTTACTTGTACATGTATGACTTAGCTTCTTTTTACCAAAATGGATACACCTCGAAATAATAGTCTCCCAAAAGTTAACTACAGTACACCAATAAAAACAAATAAGGATGTCAGACTTCAACCTCCTACCTACTATAAGTGCTTGTTGTGGGAAAAAGGAAACTTAAAATCATTTGATAAACTAAAACTATTTGAAAATGTTCATATCCAATCTTTTGCAAGCTATGTCTAATTGCTTCATTATCCATGATCAGATAACAATAGAGTATCAAATAAACAAAATATTACAAAACAGAACTTCATCAAACATTCCCCAATATAAATAAACAGTACCATATGCTAAAACTTCCCGTTACTAACTGGGGCTGGCTTATTTGTGAATTAATGAACCAGAACCACATTACAAACTAGATCAAAAGTGCTCAGAGAGCACAGCGTCGCTAGAGCAACATTGACCCATGATCAATAAAGATGTTTGCTTTGCAATCAAAGTAGAAAGAAAGTCTTACTTGATGCGTGACTCATCCTACATCTATGTTATTGGCTTTGGATTGCAGGCGCTTTCTAAACATGGCTACAGTAAATATCTATTGCCCATGAGACGACATTAATATGGTAATGCTGTGCTCTCTGAGCACTTTTATTCCAATATAACCATTATGCCAATTTGATGGTCATGTTTTCGCACAGTATTGAAACTATAGTGGCAAAATAGAAAGAAAATAATTAAAATGGCCATTTGAAAGGTAAACTCTGATTGGCAAAGTGCCAAAATTGAATACAGTCAATGTTCAGTAGACATGTAAGCATTGAGTCCATTGAATTTGTGTAAGCAATGGAATCAACTCATTAGTATAATGACAGTAATGGCCGTAATGTGTCTAGAAATGATGCATATTGAGTAAAAAATAAGTACAAAAAATTAGGATGGATGAACTGTATTGATTTAGGATGTACACACATGTGGGCATTAATTACTTAAAATCCTGAAGGTCTAAAATTGTCTGGTCTGGTGTTAATAACGCCTGTGGTCGGTTCGGAAATCTCTTGCACACTGTACACGCAGGAGAATATCAGTATCAAGACCATCCAGGAGCTCGCGTCAACAGAGAGATGGTCTTTTCCTCACAGATTGTTGGTAAGGCCATGATCCCTTATTATGGCCTTAGATCCCGGGTCGTTAGGTACAGGGCAGATAGATGAAGACTTGGGTGGGATATGTGAAGTCAGATTTGAAGAATTGTAACTTCATTAAATACAGATCCATTAGATAGACAAGTGGAGGGCCGGTGTGACGCACAGCCAGCTGCTGTCTACCTCACAAACAGAACTGGCACTCAGCAGTTGACAAATAAACCTCTGGATCATGTAGTAGTAATAGCAGTATCATATTGATTTTAGGGCATAATATGGTAATAGTATTACCTTATTTTAAACATTTTGAAAACAATTAGAAATAGCTTTCAAGTACAAACACTACTTACTCATAAAATTGATTATTATGTAAACATTCATGACATAAATGGGCCTGTATATGATATTCATATATAGGTCATCTTGTCCGCCATCTTGGATTTTTCACACTACATTTAATAGTTCAGAAAAGATGCAACCATCATTTTTTTCTAGTAAGCAGGTCAATACGATTCAGAAAATGGATGGTGTCACATATTAAGGGGGAAGCCCAGAACATTTTTTTACTGTTCTAATTTTTAGTTGGTATAGATGATTTTCATAAACATTGGTATAACATGATTTAAGAATTTTTCTCAATTTTTATAGAAGTGAAAAGTCTGTTTAAAATGTTTTTAAAAGGCATTTTTGTGAAATAATGATCACGTGTTTAGGTACATACACTGAACCACTGATAGTGCGTTATTAGATAGAAACACATCTCTTGTATAGAGGAGATATTTCTTTAAATAGCTCCAGCCCTAGAATTTTGAAATACATCCTTTTAATGCAAAAATAGCAATTTCAAATATGATTCTAGTTTTTATGACAGATATTACAAAATGGCCTTTCCACATCTCATTAGTAGTTTCTTATGTGTGTTAATATTCATGAAGGAGATTCCGGACTACTTTGGGTAGGCTTTTGGCTTCAGAAAACATCACATCACATTGATCAAAATTATATGCATCATGATAAGGTGATTCAAGGAACAAGCACATATCTTTAACTGTTTAGTATGTAAAGAGCAATAAAAAAGGGGGATGATAATTATCAAACCCAACAGATCATCAGACAAACCTATATATGATTCATTGAAATGTTGGTAGCCTCCCATTAGACTTTATTAATGCTTCATTGCACTCTTGGAATACAGTCATTCCTCTATTGAAATATTTTAGTGTTACTTTTAACATTGCATTTTGTAAAAATTGCAAGCTTCTTTTTTATCTTATAAGAGTAGTGTCATTTATAATATTTGCCTGTCTCTTATACATCTAGATTTTGGAGGAAGTACGCCTTTTCAGTAAATTTCCCATAGTTGTGTTTTTTCTGTATTATTCAAGTTAAATAGTCTTGGGTGGGGGTGGGGGTGGGGGTGGGGGATTTTTAAAGCCATTAGCCAGTACAAGGAAATACAGTAGAACCTACCCCATGTGAAGACCTTTGTAAAAAATGAAAATCGTCCATATAAGGCAGATGCCCTGACCAGAGAGGTTCTCAATATGGCATTTAAGTAATTGGAGAAGACACGGGTCTCCTAAAAATAGAGGTGCCTACATAGACAGCTTTCACTGTACATCAGACCTCATTTCAACAAGTATTACTGCGTATTAATTTCATGATATCTGAAGATGTCAAGAAATTGCATAATGAGTTTTCTGATGAATTAACATTTTATAAAAAAGAGGTGGTCGATACAGTTATAAACCCATCAATGGAATAAACATCTTTGTTGTGTAGACACTTTAAAAATGGATTGACAACAATGGATTATGGCATGAACTTGGTAAAATCATGTACCTATTGTAATATCGTTCATGACAGAAGAAAACACAATCTCAAATATGGATGTTAGAAAATTTTCATCAATTGCTTGAATACAAGGTCACAAAATGAAAAAAAGAAGGCTGGGGCGACGTTGATAAATAATCTAAGATAGAACCGCAGGATTTACAGAAGTGACATGTGGCTGTCAGTTTTTATCTATGTACCTAAAGATATGCCTATATTTCTAAACATTTTGTGTTTAAAAATATTTGAAAATTATTATTTGAAAAACTAATTGTTTATGTGGTGTGGCTATTTTTTGTAAATGATTGATGTAAAAATCATGATTACGAGAATTTTATCCCTAATTTAATGAAAATGTATTGGGCCTCTCTCCTAACAGACTTCACACGGAAATTACATAAGCCGATGGACAACTAGCTTTGCTCACAGCTGGATGTATCGTGAGTCAAGATAGAAAATTAAATTGAAACTCCTGTGCCTGATTCTCATAAACGCTGTATCTGCCCATTCCGATATGAGCCCCCCGACCTTCCCAAATGACATGTTTGAGCTATTAAGGTGTGTCAGAACATGGTCGTGCACGGTCCATCTCAGTATCCGAGCGCGGAATAAGCGCTCTAGCCTGCTGGTTCCGGCAAATATCTCAGTTGGACCTCTGGTGGTGGTTTTTTACTGAGTCGACGAGTGGAAGGGTACAGCAGACATTGGTAGAACTCGAACCTTTTCATTCGCGGCCGGTTGTCAATGTATCTAGGAGTATGATACACGAAAGAAGCCATTACTCTTTAAATTCCTTCTATTGGTGTCAGTCTCATCGCCCTACACTGGAGAATAACATACAGTGGTTACATTTTATGGCAGCTAGTCCATTTAATTAAGGGGTTGTGGTGACAATATACATCAACGTAAATTATCGCCGCTCACAAATCACGATGGTTGTCTTTTTTACGCGGGTATATGGACGGGTTGATTTTGATTTACATCACCAGCAAAGCAGGGAGGCCTGCAGTCAAATATTCTATTTACGAACAAACATTTGCATGTTAGAAGTTGGCCTCGACAGGTGAGAAATGGTTAACTAACACTGGTCACTCTGGACATGACGGGACTACGGTAATGATTAAAGTTCGATAAAATCCCATTCAAATCGTCGATCAACCTAGCAACAAACATGGTACCTTCTTGTGTTGTATCATGTCACACAGTCACACAGTAATATAAACTAGTAACTCGTCCAACTCGAATACCTACCTCAAATCGCCCCCTTCGAGAAATCACCGTACTGAAATTTATAAATTACACTGCAGGCGTTTTCTATTTACCAATACGTATTCTATTTACCAATACGTTAATAACCACCTCTTTTTCCGCCTGCCAAGTTTCAACCTTAATTTCCATACCTTGCAAATCATGGGCCTCAGCATTATGGGAGGGGATGGGGTAGGGGGTACAGTATGTAATGGTCTACTACTATGGCCGTTTACAAACACTCTACCATGCAGTATACACTATATATGACTACCCCTCCCCTCCCACGATGCTGAGACCCATGTTGCAAATAACCATCTGCTCACCTGGTGACTGACGTCCGTCATCTGTCCCTTCTCTGTGAAGGCGTCCACGTGGAGCGCCTGCTGGGTGAAATAGGCCGCCGACCTGACTGCCTCCACGCCATCCCGCCATCGCCCCCCGCACATCACCACTAGCAGATACACGGGGCCGTCCCATTCTTCCATAGTGCTGGTGCCGGTGCTGTTGCCGCCTGCCACCTTTACCATGCAATGGTATTTCACACATTAGAAAAATTCACAAGACAGCACACGTTGCGTGTGCGTTGGGGAGGGGGTGTGGGGCAGCGTGGTTGCGGTAATAGTAGTGTGAAGGGGCACAATTTCGAATACACTAATAAGAGGAGAGCAACACAGAGGAACACAAATTATTCTTGTAAATGGATGCATTTATCAACAAAATCAATCACAAATGTTCCCAAATGCGCCAATACACTTTTCCTTGGATGGCAATATATATAACATTACCTATATTCTTCATGGCTAGGAGAATTGCCATTTAAACAAGTAAATATTGCAAATAGAGCAACACAAATCTGGCTAGGCATTTTAAATCACAAAGATCAAGCACGTGTTTTAAAGAATGGCATTAACATTCTGTAATATACCCCCTAAAAATATCATCTTTTGGCTACTAAAGGTTTAAATGTCCTAGACGTTGGGATATAATTATCTGGTGAAAGTGTCGCTATTGAAATAGTTGCGTTATTTAAAAAGCCCATACAATTATAAGACTCACATGTGTGCTTCTATGGCTGAGTGGATAGGGAGTTAGACTCGTGACTAGAAAGTTGGTTCGATTCCAGTTCGGTTTTGATGGTGGGTGTTGAGCAAACTCACCCCTTAATAGTTGCACGCTGCTCTGTGGCACACACACGTTCTTACTGGGTTGAAAGTGTGTTTGAATGTTTGTGCGTGTGATTAGCATTCTACGCAGAATATGCTGCATATACAAATACGTGAGAAATGATTAATTAATCGACAAGTGTGCCAAAGACATTGTGCCCACTTTCACTAACCAATATGTGATCAATTTTGAATAGCAAACTCTTTAACCCATTAAATCCCAACTTAAAACTACCTTTGAATATTTTTATGAAACTTTATATTAGGACAATATCACATTTACGTAGAATAAGAAAAATGTGCAATATAAAAATGATATCTAAAGTCGCTTTAAAATAAAATTCTGGTATATATATATATATATGTACCACCGGGATCTAAGATGTTCAAAAACATTACGGTCTAGCTCATCTTGAAAACTATACCACGTTTGTTTATTCTATATAAGGGTTTATTTAGTATGATACATCATAGTATTAAGAAATCCGTCATAATATATAGTATTATGCATAAAAGGCTAGAAAATGAATATGTTTTATCAATATTTATAAATACTAATCAACAGCATATGTCTGAATGAAACAAAGTGTAATGGTAGAAATTTGGATTCGTTAGTCATTGTAATATTTCATTGTAATATTTCTTGCATCGGGCTTCAGGCTAAATTATTGCTGTGAATGAAAACAAAGACAATAGGTGTATGTAACTCATTAATTAATTTTATTTACAGTCATTCCTTACAATCCATACGACTAATGCTTTATACTGTGCATTCATTTTATTTGGTATGATATGGAATGAAGCAGAGCATGCATAGTGCTACATTACACTTGATATACTTTGTGGTAGGCCTTTTCTGGCAGTATGCACATCTTGGCCTTCCTTATGTAGGACAAATCATGTGGCCAATGTTATCAAACCTGATATCATCAGTAACTCTAACATTATTTGGCACTGCTGCCCAACAAAGGCAGTGAGCGGTACCTGGTCGGATACACTTGTGCAATGTATCGCCCTGGCTAATTGGGGGTAAGAAAATGATTTCATTCTGAAATACTATTGCATGTTAAAATGTGCTGTTGAACATTGTATTGTCTAGGTTAAACCAATATACTTAGTATCACACAGCAACACGGACATTTGGTCTTTAAATATCACTCCAGAACCAGAATGAGCCCTTTAAAAAGTCACAACAGCACCTGGACACTATCACATTAGAACCAGGAAATAGTAAAATTTATAAAAATCATGCATATCTTTCAAACTCATTGGTCTTGATTCCCGTTCTTGATTAAAACACCTCTCACAAATTATGGGTAAAACATCAGTATTACCCCCCTGTCAGAGTGGACAGGCGGAGTGCGGACTTCATGTGTTAAAATGTGCTGTTGAACATTGTTTGAAAATTTAAAAAAATTTCAAACTTGTGGCAAAATTTTTCTTCCTGGCGGAGTAGAAGTGAGTCCGCAGGCCAGAAGAAATAGCCCTTTAAAAGCACACCCCGCCCCCCTCGGACCTCCAAACTTGCAGCAAAGTCAGGCGGAGAATCAAATTTTGCTAACTCATTGTCTTGATTCCCGGAGTTGATAAAAATATTGTATAGCAAACTCTGGGTGAAACATCAAATTATGAGTCTTTACAACCCTGGCGAACCCTGAAATTGTGCGTGACATTCGCCAAACAACCATGGTAAAATCCTTCCCTGGCGGAAAAGGAATTATGTCCGCCAGGGCGGAGAAATCTTGCGGCCAAGACTTTGCCAGCGAACTGTAGCGAATATCCAGAGTCCGCCGACGGGAAACATGAAAACTCTGCCAAATAACATGATAACAAGGGAAAATTCCTTGCAGAGAGCAGCAAAGTCATTCGGCTTAAGTCCTGCGAACTTCCGCGGCGTAGCGGTAACGCGCAGAGTCCGCTTCCGAAGCAGGCGCATTTTCCATCAAATTTGGAGCTTTATTTTCCATCAAAATTTTCTGACGGAGCATGCGCTGAGGTAGCGTATAAAAAGCCAGAATGTGTGTGTCTGTATGCTGTGTATGTGTGTGTGTGTGTGTGTGTGTGTGTGTGTGTGTGTGTGTGTGTGTGTGTGTGTGTGTGTGTGTGTGTGTGTGTGTGTGTGTGTGTGTGTGTGTGTGTGTGTGTGTGTGTGTGTGTGTGTGTGTGTGTGTGTGTGTGTGTGTGTGTGTGTGTGTGTGTGTGTTAGATCCAGGTGTGTGTGTGTGTGTGTGTTTCCCAAAAAATGGATCTGTGTGTGTATGGTGTGTGTGAAATGTGTGTGTGCGCCCCCCCTTGTGTACGTGCGTGTGTGTTTCCAAAACCTGGATGTGTGTGTGTGTGTGTGTGTGTGTGTGTGTGTGTGTGTGTGTGTGTGTGTGTGTGTGTGTGTGTGTGTGTGTGTGTGTGTGTGTGTATGTGTGTGTGTGTGGGTGTGTGTGTGTCTGTATGCTGTCTGTGTGTGTGGTGGGGGTGTATGCTGTCTGTGAGTGTGTGTGTGGGGTGTCTGTATGTGGTCTCTGGGGGGGGATGTCTGTATGCTGTCTGTGTGTGGGGGGACTATTTTTATGTGAGCTTTTTTCAAGGCTGATTCCATGCTGGTTTTTAACAATAGATAATCAAGAGAATAATATGGATAATTATGCCATAAAAGGGATTTGAAATTTGACAAATAGGATTTGAATAATGGCATAGAACCCTGGATAAACTATCGAATCACAACATCCTATGCTGGACAACTCCTCCCCAGTAATTGTAATAAATGCTGTTATTTATAATTGTCTCTCCACAGACATCTTATTGTTTAGGGACGACATCTTGTATACCCCACGAGTTTCTGAACTCACGTACTATATCCCAGCAGGCACACTGACGTCAGCCTGACATTGGATTATGGTTGTATTATGTTGTGACGTCAGGGAACGTAAATTCAACGTCACCCCAACGTTGATTGCCTGACGTTGACACAACATCAGATTTTCAACGTCACCCGGACGTTGATTGCCTGACGTTGATCCAACGTCAGACATCAACTTTGGATCAACGTTGATCCAACGTCTTGTGCCCGCTGGGATTATTGTAAACTAGCTGTTTACCCGGCGTTGTTCGGGTTGAAACAGATGAGATCCGGAACACATTAAATGCTCCTCCCTCCTCATCCTTCCTCCTGTCCCACATCCCTCGAACCAGTTCTCGTCAGTATACAGGTCTGTGACAGATTAAATGCAACTCCATCACCGTCCTCCCATCGTCATATTTCACAGCCATTTACACACTAAATGTACTAAATATGGCAACGATTGATCCCTCTAATATCGCTCCCCCAGCTAATACTACCCATGGTAAACACGTGCGGAGCAGATTACATGTCCCACTCATCCCTACTCTTCCTTCCACCGCCACCCCTCCCCGCTTCTCTCCCCATCCCTCTCTACACCATCCCCATCTAAACAGGTCCATAATTAATGAACCCCCTTCCTGCTGCTGCTCTGTTTGAAACGGATGAGATCTGGAACATATTAAATGCTCCTCTCTTCCCATTCTTTCCCCTGCCCCACATCCCTCACACCAGCTCCCGTGACAGCCATACACACACTACATGCATGTGGCACTGCTTGATCCCTCTAATATCCCTCCCTCCAGCTACTCCTACCCCTGGTAAACACGTGAGACCATTACATGTGCATCTCAATCACCCCCTTTCTCATGTTTCTGCTGCTGCTTGGGTTGAAATTGATGAGATCTGGAACATATTAATGCTCCTCCCTGCCTCACCACCAGCCATGCACCCCCCGCCTGCCATATGGACACACAGACCCTTTCTGCCAACACCCCTCCTTAAAACAGGTCCGGAGCAGATAAAATGCACCTCCATCACAATCACCACCCTGGTGCGGACCCACAATGAAAGGGTTAAATTAGGGATATTTTCCCTGTTTTTTGGACTTAGCTGATTTTTTGACTGAAAATGGACGCGGAGAGCCGACTCCACTCCCAGCTAATTGGGGGGTTATCATGTTATTTGGACAGATTCCATAAAAACTGTTTAAAGTCTATTGAAATGAATCATTCATTGTCAATGGAAAGCTAATACATGTTTAACTATCTATTTGACTTGTTATGTTGACATTAAAATACATTTAAATGCAAAACCATGCATATTGCAGGAATACACCAAAAGTCTGTAAAATATTACTTTTTCAGTGTCTCTCGTTGAATTTACCTTCTATAACCAAAGAAAATTGAGAGTCATTCCCCACACCAAATTATTGACCTCCCGGTTAAAGATGATTACTCCCATAGCAGAAAGTAATAAATATAATGGTCGTATGTGTATTTGTGTGTTTGTAAAATGGGGGGGGGTAGGAGTGGGGGGGATGATGAAATTCCAAACAAAGTTACGTGAGAGAATAAATCAATTTTATATAATGTCATTTGTTCAAAACACCCATAATATGTGGTAGCTTTTCAAGTAATTTTCATTTTTTTATGAACATAGAATAAGAAGTAACAATGGCTACAATAGGCTACTATATCAAATCATTGTCATGCCGAATCTGGTCAAAAATCAGTTAACTCAAAATGTATACAGTGGTTTGCAGCAAAAACTATCAAAAAGAAGCGGGACGCTATCACAATAGCACCGGGAGAGAATCAAACAGAACCGGGACAAAATAATTGTTATCTCACCAGAACCAGTACTTAAGAAATTATATGGTTCACGATTTCCATTGTTGTGTGTGTGTCATACACACAATCTGATATAGAATATAGATGTAGATGATTTTAAACATATAATGAGAGCAACCCATAATGTGGTATAAAATGGAGTTTAGATTTCGACATTAATTTATACTATCAAACAGAACCAGGACCTATCACAGCAGAACCAAGACAAACTATCACATCAGAACATTTCATGCCGGGACACCACCTCCTCAGTGAAACAGAATCTCTTGAGGCAGCACCCGTAAAGGCGAAGTCACTGAATTGACCAACCGACGCTATAGCTGGACACATACGGTGAACTCGGCTAGCCGTAATGGTCAGGTGGCGACTTCACTACCCCTCTGAATCAGAGGTAGTGTAGGTGAGATTTCCCGGTACATTCGTGTACATACAAATTGCCTTTATAATTGCATAGGATTGTGCTAGCTTATTTCAATAAACTAAAACAGATGCCCTCACTCCCAGATCTCTGCGGCTATTAGATACCTCTGTATATATATAATAGTATCAATGTGTTTGTCATAGTGTTTGTAACTCTTAGTAGTATACATACCACACGCCCTCCCGTGATGCTGGATCCATCTTTAAACCAACCAGAATGAAGGATTTAGAGGCGTGTCACATTACCCCCCTGTCAGAGTGGACAGGCGGAGTGCGCACTTCGCGTGGCTACGCGCGCGAAGTTTGAAAATTTAAAAAAAATTCAAACTTGTTGCAAAATTTTCCCTTCCTGGCGGAGTAGAAGTGAGTCCGCAGGCGGAGAAATAGCCCTCGAGCACACACCCCGCCCCCACGGATCTCAACTGCAGCACAGTCAGGCGGAGAGAAATTTTGCTAGTGCGGAGTGTAAAGCGGACTCTGGCGAAGTCAAATTATGAGTCTTGCGAACCCTGGCAAACTGAAATTGTGCGTGACATTCGCCCGACAACCATGGCTCCGCCGACGAAGTCAAGCGAAGTATTATGTCTTCGCCAGCGAACTCTTGCGGACCCCAAGACTTCGCCAGCGAACTGTAGCGAATATCCAGAGTCCGCCGGCGGAGACATAAAACTCCGCAGGCGGAGCGACAGAAAGACCAAATAACATGGGAAAATTACTAGCGAACTGCAGCGAAGTCATTCGGCGAAGTCCTGCGAACTTCCGTGAAGTGTAGCGAACTTCGGCAGAGTCCGCTTCACAAAGGCGGCGTACGAGCGGAGTTTATTTTCCATCAAATTTGCGACCGAGCATGCGCGGAGGTAGCGCGTATAAAAGCGAACTTTGTTTGTATGCTGTCTGTGTATGTGTGTGTGTGTGTGTGTGTGTGTGTGTGTGTGTGTGTGTGTGTGTGGGGGGTGTGTCTGTATGCTGTTTGTGTGTGTGTGGGGGGTGTCTGTATGCTGTTTGTGTGTGTGTGGGGGGGGTGTCTGTATGCTGTCTGTGTGTGGCATTGACTATTTTTATGTGAGTTTTTTTCAAGGCTGATTCCATTTTGGTTTTCACAATAGATAATCAAGAGAATAATATGGATAATTATGCCATAGAAAGGGATTCGTGAAATGTAGTGACAAATAGGATTTGAATAATGGCATAGAACCTTGATAAACTATCGAATCACAACATCCTATGCTGGACAACTCCTCCCCAGTAATTGTAATAAATGCTGTTATTTATAATTGTCTCTCCACAGACATCTTATTGTTTAGGGACGACATCTTCATACCTCACGAGTTTCTGAACTCACGTACTATATCCCAGCAGGCACACTGACGTCAGCCTGACGTTGGATTATGGTTGTATTATGTTGTGACGTCAGGGAACGTAAATTCAACGTCACCCCAACGTTGATTGCCTGACGTTGACACAACATCAGATTTTCAACATCACCCGGACGTTGATTGCCTGCCGTTGATCCAGCGTCAGACATCAACTTTGGATCAACGTTGATCCAACGTCTTGTGCCCGCTGGGATTATTGTAAACTAGCTGTTTACCCGGCGTTGCTCGGGTTGAAACAGATGAGATCCGGAACACATTAAATGCTCCTCCCTCCTCATCCTTCCTCCTGTCCCACATCCCTCGAACCAGTTCTCGTCAGTATACAGGTCTGTGACAGATTAAATGCACCTCCATCACCGTCCTCCCATCGTCATATTTCAGAGCCATTTACACACTAAATGTACTAAATATGGCAACGATTGATCCCTCTAATATCGCTCCCCAGCTACTACTACCCATGGTAAACACGTACGGAGCAGATTACATGTCCCACTCATCCCTACCCTTCCTTCCACCGCCCCCCGTCCCCTCTTCTCTCCCCATCCCTCTCTACCCCACCCCCATCTAAACAGGTCCATATTTAATGCACCCCCTTCCTGGTGCTGCTCTGTTTGAAACGGATGAGATCTGGAACATATTAATATTCACATTCTTTCCCCGACCCCACATCCCTCACACCAGCTCCCGTGACAGCCATACACACACTACATGTATGTGGCACTGCTTGATCCCTCCAGCTACTCCTACCCCTGGTAAACACGTGAGACCATTAAATGTGCATCTCAATCACCCCCCCCTTTGTCATGTTTCTGCTGTTGCTTGGGTTGAAATTGATGAGATCTGGAACATATTAATGCTCCTCCCTGCCTCACCACCAGCCATGCCCCCCCACCCTGTCATATGGACACACAGACCCTTTCTGCCATCACACCTCCTCAAAACAGGTCCGGAGCAGATAAAATGCACGTCCATCACAATCACCACCCTTCACTCAAAAAGAACTCAAAAAGATCAAAGGGAATTCGATCAATAATCCCCGCACGCGCGGAGTGGTCACGCGAACTCAAATTTCCACTTCTCCAGAGAAGTGGAGAAAGTTCGCGCCATTTTTGGACGCGGAGATAGCGCGAGGTAGCGCGGAGCCCCTCACGGAGGCCAAAAAGTTCGCAAGAGTTCGCCAGACTCCGCTGCGGAGCCATGCAAATCGCGTTGTCGATTTGACAATGAAAGTG
This sequence comes from Streblospio benedicti, assembly GCA_019095985.1. Lineage (NCBI taxonomy): Eukaryota > Metazoa > Annelida > Polychaeta > Spionida > Spionidae > Streblospio > Streblospio benedicti. The sequence continues at coordinate 33,200,033 of CM032663.1, read as the reverse complement.
TTAATTTTTCATATTTTTCACCATTTTTATGGACTTTGTCATTTTTTTTCGACCTAAAATGACGCGGAGTTGACTGTTCGCTGGCCCACTCTGACAGGGGGTTAGAGTGGTATACTGATACGATTATAAAAAAGTAAAACTAAATTTTAAATACATGACTATTTATATGGTAGAACAAAATAACTAATCAAAAAACATTTAATGGGGGTATTTTTTGTTACAAAATTCATATATCATGGGATCTCTTCTAAACCTTGTTGGTAAAAATATGGTAAGTCCATAAAAATCATAATATTATAAGAAATATTCAAAATCAACATACAATGCTGCTGTGTACATTTAGACAAAATAAAATATGATTGTGACTTATTTGATGGACTAGTTCATGCTAAGGGCAAAACAAAATTGTAAAGTATTACAGCAAGTTGGCAAATCAGTGAATGCCTAATTGCTCATATCAATTCTGCCACTTTATATGACCTCATCTTTCAAATTACTGTTCTCTTAATGAAAATCATGTACATGTATGACACACTGAATAGTCCTACTAAAGATAACATATCATTTTAATTGGTTTAAAAAATTAAAAGCATGTGTGATGTCTTTTTGTGCGGACATCAACTTTATTCCACTAATTTTTGGCTTGTAACATTTTTTTTCCTTCAGACAATTATTCTGTAAATTATTGGAAATCATCCATGCTAAAATGCCACACCCACATGAGAATTTTTGTGCATCTTCATAGCTTGTAAAGATGTGCCAACAGTCACACTTATATAGAAAAAATTGAACATATCTGGCTTTTTTTTTAACTGTGTAGCCATATTGTTAAGAGGCAAATGGGCTATGATTGGAACAGCTGTGTGTATATGCTTTTAGAAACAATTAACTAATCCCTATATTAGGTCCAGATTTCACATCCAATGACTGCTTAGGCATTAATGGCATTGTATAATCTCCTGTGCATTTGGATATTATTGAACAATAGAAGTTATGCTTTCCTTCACTGGTTTAAGTCAGTAGCAGTTCCAACCATGCAAATTTGCCTGACGTTTTTAATTGGGCTTTGCCTGTTCAAAATGTCTATATTTGCAAATTTAAAGAAACCGGAAACTTTGCGTAGGTGCAGGATATTACTTTAAATCATATCTAATAATTTTTAGAATAAGTGTTTAAGGAAAAGTTTTTAATCTGGCAAAAAGCAGTGGAATAAAATTGGTGCTACCACAATAGGCTGATTTTGGGCAAGATTCCACTCAGATTGTTCAAAGTGGTGTGCAGGATCCTATATACCTCTACCAATCTCTGTTTATATCAGGTTTCAATTCTAATGTTAGAATGGCCACCTTCAATGGGCATTTGAACTACTAATGTTCCACATCAAGCATCTTAATTAAGGGGTGTACAATGTCGCGACACGCAAAATTGGTCTTTTTGCTGCATTCAGCGTGTTTGCGTTGAACTGATCAAAACATGTTTAAATGCAGAGTTGGCCACTTTTTTCTTTTTTTCTTTTTAGAATATTGATCTTGTCATCTATGCTCTCAAATTCAATTTTAACAACTGTTCCAGGTATATTTTCATGAAAAGGGGTCGTTTTTGCATGCTTCATCTTGACTTCACTCCCTATACTGTCTCTGATAAGGTCCTGGGACTTTTTTACAATGCTACGATCGTTGACTCTGTATCAAACGGAGAGAGATTCTGGGACGAGACGCTTGCTTCCATTTCCGCGAGTCTGCCTTCTAAATTGGCCACATCCTCACCTATGCTATCAATCTCGGTCTGAATAGTTTTGTTAAAGTCCTCAAATCTTTGGTCTAAATCTTTCTGAATCTATTATTTTAAATTTTGAATTTCCTTGGTAAACAGCAGTTCAACCTTTTCATGAACCCTCCTCAATTCGCGCATTTCTTTGGTGTTTCGTTTCTCTTTTTTATTGTCCAATCTTGTACTTAATTTGAAAGTATGCATAGCTGTAATGTTTTTTTTATAAATTCAATTTTTACAAATTCAATTGCAGATTATATGATTTTTCACCAAACTACAAGTTGCACTGTACAACTGGCAAGAGATTAATGAATTCAATACCCTGTACTAAGTACTAACAATTCAAAATTAATCCTGATGCAAACACTATTTATTTTTCACAGAAAGTTATCTTTTCACTTTAATCAGTCTGTCTTTATATTGTCATTTTAAAAACACACATATATCCACTTTATTGGCATCAAGTGAATCCATGTAACAAGCACAACACTCATCCAAATTATAATGCAAGAGAGTTATGATTTCTCTAAGAAAATGTCAAAAAAGCTCTCTGAAGAAAATATCCCTTCTCTATATAGATCTAGGCCATAATCCTATCATGTGGTGCAATACTTGTGAAGCCTATTCGTGTATTACTGCAGTGAACAGTGTGAATATTTCCATTTGTTCTTGATTTTCAGCAAACTACTGCAACATTATTGTACATGTGTCGTTGGTATATATATAATCCGTCTCTAGTCTTTCATTAACAATCAAATGAAATGCCAACTGCCAACTGTATAATATCCCATGTCATGAACGAATTAAACATAAACATACACAAACTCTGACATTACTGCTACTTTGCCTGGATACTGAAATTTGACAGTACTTGCTATTAGACTAGATCTACTTTTTTTATAGATCTAATACATTCACGGACGACAGATCTAGGCCGATTTTTTTTATTGATTTAAAAATTGTAACAGAATTTTTATACATTGTTGCACCTTTAACCTTGATATAGAAATGTTGCAATATTATCAAAGTTGTCTTTCCGTCTGTACGAGCGATAACACAGGCCGCTTATGTAATAAGTTATCATAAACAAACATGACTTTGTGAAATAGAATTGGCAACATTTTTAGTATTTTATGTCAAAATAAAAGGAGAATATGACAAATATTATTGATGACGGTAAGTAATTACACAGAAACTCCCTGTTATGGAGATCCTCAAGTGTAAATTTTATTTAAACCCATCAATGTTTTTGTTTTGTTCTTTTTCATCAACGTCATTATTGAAGGGTAGACGTGTCAAAGTATACGTCGAACGCATTATGTTGTACGCTAGTCGCCCTGAATAGTGCTTCTAATATAAGAAAAACCTGTATAGATTGAAAATCGAAAATATATTTAATATGGGAATTTCAGAGTTATTTTTTAGAGAAAAGCATGTAAATACATGTGAAATGTATAAATTTTGAACGGAAAAACGTCAAATAGCCTGATTTTTGCAAATGAGAATTTTTCTCTATATATGTATAAAGTTTAATGGCCCCAAAGATGGTGCCCCGAAGGGCATTTGATGTTAACACAACCTGAATGTCTGATGAGTAGAGCCATTGACAACTATCTTCATGAGTCATGTATCCTCCAATCTACAAATCCCAACTTTGCCTTTGCCTGTTATACCAGAATTATACAGTTTTTCTTTTCAGCTTGACATCCTGGCAATCTATAAAAGCCCAATATTAATGGGTCTCCAGCGTGGTGTTGTATTTTTTTTTAAACCATTGATTGAACAAATCCCATACAGAAAGCTATTTTGGATGTGCTGCCATTCTACCAATAAACGACATATACATTTAAAAATTTTGACAATGCCCCACCTGCGAAATTGCATCTCCGCTGGTCAGGAGGTTGACGGCATGCCCATATTTTACATTGGGTTTCCCCCATGTGCGAACTGCTCCCACATCCCCTGCTGCGAGGATGTTGTGGTATAAATCAGGGCCCAGGCTGCAGACACCAAGTGAAGCAGTAGAATCCCCCGAACCCGCTGAAATGTGTTGACTAAAATTTTTAACTTTACTGTTTGTGTCTTACTGTTATTGTGTTAATAAACCCAGGCCTTCCTTACACATGGGAAGTTTTTGATTTGCGAGCTCTCTTCTCGTCACTCGGTTAAAAATGGTTTACATGCATTGAGGCTCAAATTGATCTGCTGGCACACGTTTCAATAGGAATCTATATGATCTAGTATTCAGTTATGACAATTCTTACACCCCAGATTCTGCTTTTTCCATTGAGACAGGAAAATATGGTGAGGCTTGTGGCTGTGATAGGATCATGAAACAAGTTTTTAAATGGCTTTGCATATGGAAGTCAAACCATACAGTAACTGTGGCCGATCTTTGAAAGAAAAAAGTTGAGTTGGTTGCGAGAAAACGAGAGTCCCTGTTATTCTTGATGGTATCTGCAGCATTCTGATCCAAACATCTTTTTTACTTCCATCCATCTTCCACCACTTATCAACCGCGCGGAAATAAATTTCACTTGGTTAAAGATATTGCTCAGCCAAAAACATAGTGGTTCTGTTGGAACTCCATGGATGGTTTTAACGGTTTGGCCATTGACACAGCTGCTTATCTTTGCAAATGGTATAAGCCGAGAACCAAATGAGCTTCTTTTAGAAGATTAGAAGTAGGCAGTGATACCATTCCGAGAATGCTTTGGACTCGTTTCAGTATGCTGTCAAAACGTCATACCGGCTTTCATGCAATATTTCAGGAACATCCTAACACAGATTACGTACTCGGTTGTATGATTGACTGCTGAACTTATATCACCAACTGTTGATTTGATTGGTTCACACTGAGTCTGCCGTGGTCGGGCCGCGAACTCATGACGCAATGTAATTGGTTTCAAAGTCCTTCATCTGCAAACCACTGCACCATCAAGGCCCATATGTTATACAGTACTTTACTTCATAGCAATCACATCATAATGCTTCATTTCTTCTTCCAACAGCTTGTCTTAACCATTTCATTTGTGAAATGTGATTGTGCATCTGTCTTTGGTCTTGGCTTTCCTGGTTCATATGTTGCATTGGGTTAAAGTCTTCATCCTCATAATATTTGTTGACATATAGAGGTTCAATGTAAAGGCTTTTACTCGACAACAGTGGAACAAAAGGCTTGTGAAATTCTGTTTGTAATGTAAACTTCTTGGTAAGATCCAGTGATGTACTGAAGCTGCAAACCTCTCGCAGGCCCATACACCTGCTAAAGCATTCTTTTCGATTTGGGCATAGTGTTGTTTCTGGGTCAGAGTTCGATAAACAACAGTTCACTATTATACTTTAAAAACAAAAGTCAAACAACAAAAAGAGCGAACTCAAAGGAAATATCCGAAAACTAATCAGAGAATCCGAGAAGCGTGACTTGCTTGTTCGCGATATTTTTAAAAAGTGACTCAGTCGGCTGCGCATGCGCAAATTTCAGGTTTGTCTCGTTTTGGAAATTCGCGCATGACGCCATTCTGATGTCATTATGCTATCATGAAGTCTTACGAAGTTCCCGCTTAAGAATTGAGGGAGTCATCCCCCACACCAAATTATTGACCTCCCGGTTAATGATGATTACAACATAGCAGAAAGTAATGGTCGTATGTGTATTTGTGTGTTTGTAAAATGGGGGTGGGAGGGATGAAATTCCAAAACAAAGTTACGTGAGAGAATAAATCAATTTGATATAATGTCATTTGTTCAAATACCCCCCACAATACATATGTGGTAGCTTCTTAAATGCAAAAATTTTCACTAATTCATTTTAAGAACATAGAATAAGGATAACAATGGCTACAACAGGCTACTATATCAAATCATTGTCATGCCGAATCTGTTCAAAAAATCAGTTAACTCAAAATGTATACAGTGGTTTTGCAGCAAAAACTATCAAAAGAAAGGGGACGCTATCACAATAACACCGGGAGAGAATCAAACAGAACCGGGACAAAATAATTGTTATCTCACCAGAACAAGTAGCTTTTAGAAAATATATGGTTCACGATTTCCATTGTTGTGTGTGTGTGTGTCATACACACAATCTAATATAAAATATAGATGTAGATGATTTTAAACATATAATGAGAAAGCAACCCATAATGTGGTATAAAATGGAATTTAGATTTCGACATTAATGTATACTATCAAACAGAACCAGGACCTATCACAGCAGAACCAAGACAAACTATCACATCAGAACATTTCATGCCGGGACACCACCTGCTCAGTGAAACAGAATCTCTTGAGGCAGCACCCGTAAAGGCAAAAGTCACTGACTTGACCAACCGACGCAATAGCTGGACACATACGGTGAACTCGGCTAGCCGTTATTCAGGTGGCGACTTCACTACCCTCTGAATCAGAGGTAGTGTAGGTGAAATTTCCCGGTACATTCGTGTACATACAATTTGCCTTTATGTAAAATGCATAATAATTTGTGCTAGCTTATTTCAATAAACTAAAACAGATGCCCTCACTCCCAGATCTCTACGGCTATTAGATACCTCTGTATATATATAATAGTATCAATGTGTATGTTATAGTGTTTGTAACTCTTAGTAGTATACATACCACACGCCCTCCCGTGATGCTGGATCCATCTTTTAAAACCAACCAGAATGAAGGATTTAGAGGCGTTCACATTAGAGTGGTATACTGATGTATTTATCATAAATGTGTGTTCAATATTGACAGAGCTATATAGCTATATCAATTTTAAATTACAAAATGGAATTTTGACCACTTTTATTATATTTCAACCATAGAAACTGACGCCTACAAAAATTATATGACACTTTCAGAGTATTGTCTGAATCAGTTATATAACCAAGTGGTTACCTACACTCTTTAAATCATGAATAATGGAATCCAGGGTGAAGAAAATATACGATCTTTGTTTATGGATTGGTTCTAATTCATATATCATCGGGATGCGATTATTTGAAATAAACACGTGTGTCCAGTTGATTTTTGTTATGTGGTATAAAGCAGTGGGTCTCATGATTCAATTATCTTAATGTATTTACCCGCTTTTCTCTCAAATATAACTTTAAAATTAAAAATTCAAATATATTTTTCATCGATTTCGAGCTCTACCGATTCTTCTTCAAAATTAAACAAATTACTTTTGAAAAGGAACCTGTATAGATTGAAATCAATAGAAAATATATTTAACATTTAAATTTCAGAGTTATTTTTAGAGAAAAGCATGTAAATACATGTGAAATGCATACATTTTGAACGGAAAACGTCAAAACTTATGATTTATGCAAATGAGAATTATACCTAGGATATGCATATAAAAGTTTATGTCAACAAAGATGTGACTCGAAGTTTTCATTTGATGTTAACACATTGTATATCTGATGAGTAGTCCTATTGCTACTATCTATCATGATATGCATCCTCCAATCTCCCAAATTAGCAACTTTGCCTTGGAAACCACCCCATAATTAAAACCTCACTACTTTTCAGCTTGACATCCTTACAATCTATAAAGCCCAATATTAATGGGTCTCCAGCGTGGTGTTGTATTTTTTTTCTAAACCATTGATTGAACCAAATCCTTATACAGAAAGCTTTTGAAATTTCGCCATTCTACCAATAAACCACGACACTTACATTTAAAAATTAAAACACAATGCCCCACCTGCGAAATTGCATCTCCGCTGGTCAGAGTGTTGACGGCATGCCATATTTTACTATTGTGGAAACGCCCATGCGAACTGACGATGGCGTTCATCCCCTGCTGCGAGGATGTTGTGGTATAAATCAGGCCCAGGCTGCAGACACCAAGTAGAAGCAGTAGAATCCCCCGAACCCGCTGAAATGTGTAAATGTATTTTAACTTTGGATTGTTTGTGTCTTACTGTTATTGTGTTAATAAACCCAGGGCCTTCCTTACACATACACCTTTTTTGATTTGCGACCCCCTTTCTCGTCACTCGGTTAAAAATGGTTTAGTACATGCATTGAGGCTCAAATTGATCTGCTGGCACACGTTTCAATAGGAATCTATATGCGAATTCGCCTTCAGTTATGACATGGGTAAGTAATTCTCTGGTTTGTAAAAGGAGACAGGATTTGGATGTACCCGGCATAGAGGCTATGTGGCTCGAGATAGGATCATGAAACAAGTTTTTACTTGGCTTTGCATATGGAAGTCAAACCATACATAACTTCTGGAAGATCTTGAAAGAAAACATTGAGTTGGTTCGAGAAAACGAGAGTCTAAATGTTATTATTGATGGTGATCTGAATATTCTGATCCAAACACCCGATGAGAAAGTGACATAATCCACCAGTGAGAATCAAGCCGCGCGGAAATAAATTTCCACTTGGTTAAAGATATTGCTCAGCCAAAAACATAGTGGTTCTGTGACCTCCATCGTGGGTTTCACGGCTTTCCCATTGACACAGCCTTCAAACTCCATGGTTATGGTATAAGCCGTGGGCCAAATGAGCTTCTTTTTAGTGGCAGAAGATCAGAAGTAGGTCAGTGATACGATTCCGAGAATGCGGGGGACTAGCGGTGCGTATGCTGTCAAACGTCATACTGACATAAACCGTATTTCTATGAACATCCTAACACAGATTACGTACTGTTTTGTATGATTGACTGCTGAACTTATATCACCTCTGTTGATTTGATTGGTCGACACTGAGTCTGCCGTGGTCGGGCCGCGAACTCATGACGCAAGCAAATCACGTTTCAAAGTCCTGCACGCTAACCACTGCACCATCGATACCCATATGTTATACAGTACTTTCTTCATAGCAATCACATCATAATGCTTCATTTGCTTCTTCAACAGCTTGCTTAACCATTTCATTTGTGAAATGTGATTGTGCATCTGTCTTTGGTCTTGGCATTGCTTCATATGTTGCATTAGTTGACGTCTTAGTTACTCCATAATATTTGGTAAACTATAGCAGTTCAATGTGTTTGCTGGAAGTCAAGCATGGTGCCAACCATTGATGTTATGATCTAAACTTTATTTAGAAAAAAAATCTCCTTTTCGTTAAATGGCCAGTGTGTGTTTACAAGCTTGGAGGGCAAGTGTGGCCGACAAGAAGACCATGACAAGGTGTTCATCTTATGACATGAGCGCAAGACCCTAAATATACCACCTCAGCGCAAAGGTGGAACGTGTTTTGGTTGACCAAGGCACATGCATGTGACCTACGCAAAAGTCCTATGTGTATGACAACGCAACGTACAGAATGCTCATTGTCATATGTGTATTTGCTGTAACAATGTCCCATGACCAAAATCCTTGAAGAAAAGCACTCTGCCATCATCATTTCACGGAAATTGTGTTTACGCTGCTTACACGATCTGTATGCAGTCTTGTAACATCAAATTAATTTGCAATTACTAGATAGATACTATATAGAGTAGAGCCTCCTAGATAGATAATGTAAGCAAAGAACATTACCTACACTGTATCTCTGATGTAAGTTGAAGTGGATATTACGCAGCTGAGGTGAGGGATACCTAGGTCAGACGATGTCGCAGGTTCTTAGATTTTAATAGCGACTGAAAGTGGGCCCTGTTGCAAAAAAGATTACGCGGTAACGATGCTATTTCTACGATACGATCGATGGACGATAACAATTGTTCTAACCCGGTGCATAAAGCAAATCGCCACGTGAGTACCCATCATTTCAGTTGATCGAACTGAGCGACAGCACCGTAAAGAGGTTCTTTTGTGCGTTGTGTTATACCGTTCATCAGCATGTTTCTTGGGTTAGAATGCGGACGTTGCTCAGTATGGGGCGGTGAGACTCCTGCCGGTGCCCCATGCTCCCATTGTCAGCTGCGGAAGGCGTCTTGGAGGGGGCTGGACAGGTTGGCGGCCGAGGGAACATCACGGGGCAGAGCAAGCCCCTGGGCCAGAGCTCCACGTATGGTATGCCCCGTCAAGATCTGAGGGACATAGATGGCCTACAAGGGGCCCTGTTCGTCAACTGCAATGTTTCTATTTTCTTTTCCTAGATTGTATACTGGGGCCGGTTGCACAAACAAATCACGAAATACGAACAAAAATTTTCGATCACGAAACGAGTAACGATACGAAAACGATGGTCGTTACGTGCGTTGCACAAAGCCAAATGTTCGTAGTCGTCAAAGCAGTATCATCGTTTGAATTTACGATCGCAAAATGTAGTACATTACCGCAAATGGAACTGACTTTATAAGCAACTTGTTTATCGCTTGTTCGACTCTTAAAGGCTTTCATTTCAATTTCAAAAGATCCCGTGTACAGTATAACCTTCCACCAATACCCCATGCATATCCAGGGTGGGCGGGTGGATGGGTGGGGAGCGAGGGTTTGTATGCCCCCTTTATCACCAAAATACCTTATTTTCATAGAATATTTGGCATGTTTACTACCAATTCCACGTTCAAAACCCATGCAGACTATGATTAGTGCATGCTAAAAGATACTAATATGGGGGGGGGGGGCAGAATATACCCGCAAACTTATTTCAAATAGCTCATATTTCTATCATTGATAGAATACAGTAGAACAAATATTATGACCACCAAGCTATTTAAACTTATAGGCGTGTTTATGGAGTGTTTTGACCGTCGACCTCTTTATGAAGGCTTGGGACTGGAAGAAATAGTCTGATTAGAGAGTTGGACTTAATTGGAGGTTCTACTGTACGAACTGTACTAATCTTGTACATCGAATTATATTCATTGTACATCAGACCAAATGAAAACTACAATATCAACGCAAATCTTAAAACACCACCTCTCCAAAATGACCACCTCTATAGTAAGACCATCTTTTCTAGCACCATGTATTTAACTGTGGCATTATAAGAACGCCGTACATGAAAATTGTGATTTAGGGAATAAAAATGTTGGTCATCGAGGCTATATACTCCCCTCAATAGAGGCTTCCATTTTGTGCATGTTAATGTTCAATCAAACCAATATTATGAATATTTCATTTACAAACGACAAACATAACACAAACGAGAACAAATCCAAGCCACTGGCGCTACCTTTTAGCCCGGTCATTTTCTTACGATATTCGTGAATTTTTTACGAATGAAAACTGCAATTATACGATCTACAATATGGTAGTGTTTTTAGTGCAACAGAAATTTTACGAAATAATACTGACACGACCGTAAAACACATGATCGTGAACGTAAAATAGCTTTGTGCAACCGGCCCCTGAAGTTTTGAATGTTTTTGAATTAATTGTTGGTGTTCCATGTATCAAAATGATTGTAAATAAACTTCTTTAATTCTAATGTGATTTTGTTTTCCTGTACATACATGCAATTAAATACTTACAGAGGCAAGAGCGTTACAATATAATAAATCCTTTTTTAGAGTAAATAATGTTTTTATGTTCAGTCACCGAGTGTAAAAATAGGAACAGTGGACACCGTGGTAACAGTTGATGAAAGAATAACAGCTTCTATACATAGTTACTCATTTTACTACATGATACTGGAAATTATTTATTACTTCATCCCTACCAATCACAACATCATATTTAGGGAAAGTGTAATGCTCCTGGCACAATTTCATGTGTTGGTACACTTTTAAGGCAACAATGGAAACGTGGTGCAATTTCACGTCAACTTGAAATCGTACCGGAACAAGTTCACGGCAGTGGTACAATTTTAAGTGGACGTGAAATTGTACTGGTACAATTTCACGTGGTGGTACAATTTCAAGGCTCAACAGGGAGGGCCCTGTAGTGCTGAAAGGCTTTCATAAAACTTTAAACATTTTGGAAATTTGTTACATTTAGAACTTATATGATAGAAAATAAACACGGTACGAATGGATAACATGCTATGCGTAGACTTCACGATATTACTATAGTGTAATATTTTTTAATGTCTTATAATGTAACAATGTTAAGTCATGAGAGTAAGACTTGGATCATCACTATAAACCATCACATTTACATTTACATTAAAAGTGTATCTAAAAATCTAATATTTTTAATCGAAAGTCAAGGTTATCCTCTTTAATGTTCTTCCACTCCTTAATTAGACCTGGATGCCTGGACATATATGCAGCAATAGCAATGCCGGGGGCTATTACTGCGCCATAGCATTCCCGGGGGCTATAGCATGCTATGAAAATAATGTAATCATAACTTTGCAATACAATCTCAACTTGGAAAACTAGGTTTGATTTTAATTATCAATTATGCGTATGATCACTAGTACTGGCGTGATTTAGGTGTACTCAAGTTATTGGTAGGGATTTAAACCACAGCAGCCAGAAAAATTTGATATTGATTTAAAAACCATTGTGGAGCCAAAATGAAATATTTCCCTTTCTGACAGATAAAGAAATGTGGTTTCAGATATTTTTTCGTCAACCCGAGTCATGGCGAACCGGATCAGTTTCAGTAATAACATATTTCAACACTTATGAAAGCCAGACCCAAATTATTGACAGTGCTACGCTAAAACGACATACCCTGTTTATTTGCATCATTATTTCCAATCTTAGAAAAGTTATACAATCCAGGATTGCTTAAATATCTTTGCCACACAAATTATAATTACATATTTGATTCCAGTTATCCAACATAAAAATTTGCACTTCTTCAAAATCTGAGACTGGCACCAAATACATATAATGTTATTTTGCGCATAAAGTAGCCTTTTTTCTCGAAAATCCAATATTCAATATTTCAAATATGAATATTTGAAAAGTGATAAAGATTGTTCAAACAACATCCCATAACAATATATTGACTCTCCTGGAAGTATATGGTTCGCTCAGTCTTCAGGGTAAAATCCTATAACAAACGCACACCAACTCCGCATTTAAACCAGATCGACGAATGTCAATATAAGTGAGCGGCATTAGTTCAACCAGTAACCGTGAGGTGGCGGGCCTATAGTGGGCTTGTCATTTAGTGCCTTTAGGAGCTTACAGCAACTACATATCAGAGATAGACGGGTCTACAGTTTATCACCTCCACGAATCACCTTTTGAAGACTGGAGTTACTGGCTGGATAAACCCGGCTCTGTGAGTAATATCATAGGCAGATCCGGGGGCGCACCAAAAATACTTCATTTTCATAGGGTTTTTCATAAAATCCCGTAAGTGCGCCCCCTCTTTTCCTTAAGTGCGCCCCCTCCTTTTCTGAAAACCTGGATCTGCCTATGAATATTATACGTACTAGACCATAAAAAACAAAACACAAAACACAAAACAAAACAATCAAAAACAAAACATACAAAAATACATTGAGCTTGCTTGCACACAAACAGGCAGACTAAAACCTCGCCATGGCGACACCTCAGCTATTGGGGCCACCTTTCATTCTACCATTCGCTACACGACGTTACTAAAAATGCTTCACAAACCACACCTCAAAATTGAGGACTCTTTTTGCTACGCCCACCAGAGTCCTTAATAGCGAGGTTTTACGAAAGACTGTATGTTAATAAGTAAGATCATTGGTTTTATTGTAGGCCTACATTATGTCGTCTGCCGCAATGCACAATGCAGCAGCCTCAAATGACATTCTTTAAAAGTTTCACCGTGGATTCCCCATTAGGGGATCTTATGATGCACAGCTAATTGAATGTATTGACGACATTACAACCAAAGTGAAAGAGGGCACTAGATGGACTGGATCGTCGTGGATATCTCCAAAGCCTTGGTCAAATACCCGCAAGTGTAATAACCATAGTCTACTCATGACTTTACCAATTTTGGTATTTTAGTTGCAGCAGTTCCTCTGATATCTTTAAAATCAACCAATTCACCAACTCGACCACTATTGAACGCAAAGAAGTGGATTCAGGGATTCTTGTCTGGGCGTTAGCAATCAGTTGTGATTGAGGAAGATAAATCAGAGCCCATTGGAATCGAGTAAAGCGTAAACCAAGGTGCAGCGTTGGGACCCAACCTGTTCCCTTCTTTAAATCAACGAGGGTTTAAGGTCATTGGCTCACTAGACGATGCAGTATTACTTCAGATAGAACCAGACAAGCTGGCTGAATGGCAAAGGAAATGGATTATGCAGGCCCACCCTGACAACTGTACTTGTCTGAGCATCAGCAGGAAGCTCAACCAAATTCGCTCCCAGTAGACATTCAATTCCAATACCCCGAAAAATTTGAACCCACAAAATATCTAGGTGTACCAATAGCTTCAAACAGCAGTCAAGTCTCTAGCCAGGCTAATAAAACTTTGAGGTTCTTTGTACGAAATATGGACATAGGTGTAAACATAGAGTGTCTTCACACATCATATTGCCATCCATGGAAGAAGCACATGTGGCCTGTGATCAATATCATGAAAATGAGATCCACTAATAAGCTTGACATGATACAGCTAT
>CM032663.1:33036000-33185770 GCA_019095985.1 Streblospio benedicti | reverse complement strand
CCATCATCACATATGGAAGATGATCGTCCCAATCATCCCTGGCATCATTGACAACACATTGCAACATTTGTTTCAAAGTTCCGTTGGCTCGCTCTACCAACCCGTCTGACTGAGGGACGATAGGGGCAGGTCCTCGTTTTTGATTATACGCAGCAGGGGTCCATAAGCCCTGGAATAAAGCTGGACTCAAACTCAGCCCCTTGGTCTGAATGAATTTGTTGGGGAACACCAAATCTGCTTACAAACTCCGTGACCATTTTGTCAGCAACTACATGGGCAGTGTGGTTTGGAATAGCGTACGCCTCCGTCCCACTTGGTAAAATAGTCACATAAAACTAGGATATATTGATTACCATGTCTCGTCTCATTAAAAAGGACCACAGATATCTATAGCTATTCGCTCTAATGGAGCTCCAACGACCTTCGTGCTGCAAGCTTAGCACCCTTCGTGGCCCCCTGGTTTTACTTTAGCACAGATGTTGCATTTCTTACACCACCTCTCTACATCCCTACGATACCCAGGCCAATAAAAATCTTGCCCTAATTTTTTTTTACAGTACGAGTTACCCCAAAATGCCCACCAACTCGACCCCTGTGAAGTTCATTAAAGATGAACTCCCTGACTTCCTTGGGGGCCACCAACTGGAATGTCCTGGTTCCAGAGTAGGGGAGACTCCACACTTTGTATAAAATGCCTTCCCTAACTTCGAGCTCATGCCAAAGAGACAGATAGCATTTCACCGCTGCTGAACAGCCTGCCGTTTGTTCAAAAATCAGGTTTAACACTAGACTGCAACTTCCACGTCAAAATCTGCGACACAACAGAATCAGACTTTGCATCTGACGTAACTGATCATCTGTCTAATTAGCAATCCACCCGTCCACCCCCTCAGGAACCTGGGGACTCTCCTCCTCCTCCGCAAACAATTTTTTATATCCCTCTTGCTTGGTTGCAAACAGTGTTTAAAAAACTAGAGTTTTATGATGATAACATTAGACGTAAAATGATTTATTTTGTGCCAAAAATTGCTTACTGTGCAAAAGAGATTACTTAACTCTGAGAATGGTTGTCCCATATAATGAAGTGTGTCTAGACTCATTTGTACTTTCATATAAGGTGTTTCAGAACTACTAGCAACACATGTACATAAAATAAACTCATGTTCTTTCTTCATCTATAGCCAAGCGATAACACATAGGGTGGAGTGCCACATTTTAACACATGTTTTTGTTAATATTTAGAGTGCTGATCATTGGACTTCTGAATAAAATCACTTTATTTTTGTAAAATAACAATCAGTTAACCGGATATCTGGCTCTAGAAGAAATATATGCCTATATAGATTTAGCAGATATTGTTGGCTTATCTTTAAACGAAATTGCATGCCAATTGGGGTGTAAACTATACATGTCATCTAGCAAATATCAGATACTGAAATACAAAGACCAAATTTTGTACCAACGATTTCAGGCATACTAGTGAATACACAAATCAAAATCTGGATTCTATTAATGTACAGATAGTTTAAATCCTCAATAGAACACAATAGCTTACCTTTTGCTATTTTTACCCAACCGAATGGGATCATTTTCAGGATCTTTGGTACAATTTGTTTGTTTTTTCATCCATGTTTTTAACACTTAGGGGTGGTTGCTGCACACTAGGGGTGCTGATCTAACACTTAAAGTGACTGATTCACCACCTTGTGCATGGTCGATGATCTTAGTTCAATTTCAACATGTTGCCAATTGCATGTTAAAAAAGTACATAGAATAAATCCATTGGCTCCTACCAAAGCGGGTAGGTCTGGGATCTAATGTCACGTCTCTAACGAGACTCTATATTTTCAAGCTCCCAAGAATAACGGACAGTGCAACAGTCTGCCCTTATCCATACTTAAAAAAGCACCAGATTTATCCAATGATTTTCTTGATAAAATGCAAATTGCTGATCAAAACTGAAATTTCATCTCCATCAATTTTGGTTCATATCGATTTACGATTTCTGAAGCATCTCTTTCACACTACGCATTTGCAGTGTTTTTCAAACTCTGCACATTATTTGGAGCTCATAGATGGAAGTATCTACATAGAAAAGTGTCCATCATAGTGAGGTTATGCAGTTTAGGATTCAGTTCATTAATCTCACATACTGTTTCACAATGTAAATTCATATATTGATATAATTGCAACTGTTTGATAAATAGTGTACCTCCAAGTCTCAATTATTAACACTGTTTGTGCCATAGTAAATGGATGGTGAATATATACAGAACACAACTAATTTTGATAGATTTTATTTGATTGTTTCTTGTTGTGTGTTTTTTCTGTTAATATACTACACTCTAATTTGAGCATATGTGTTTTGAAATACATAAATTCTAAAATGCACATTACCAATAATCATTATGTCACAAAATACAACAATATTCAATTTTGTCTTAACATATCGATCAAGATGTTCTGTATAATGAAAATTAGCTTTTCCATTGACACACTAATTTAATTAAAAATTTAAACAACAGTTAAAGAGAACTAAAACAGTATATACTGAAACAATGGGTAAACAGGTAAATTTGTTGAGGCATTATGAAAATAAAAAAGATGTTAAAAAACCAGAACCTGTATAATAAAACTATTGAGATAATCTTTAATGATAACATTTTACAATCCCTCTGATTGCTTTCCAATTACTTTGCAACCATCCATAACTAGACAATACTTGACCTTCTCACCGGTTCTATCTACGCGAACTATGTCTTTGCACAGTAATCTTGACCTTTTCCTTCTTGGTGGCCTTGGAGGTAGAGTACTCAGTCTTTCTTCGTGTGTCTTAATCACCCCTTTTGCATTATCTTGTTCATCAGATGCATTGGTTTTTCTGTTGGATGTCTGTGATGAGGGTGGATTTATGGCTGAGTCGCTAGCCACGTCTGTCAAAGCATTAATCACTTTACCGGAAACTCGGTTAGCTAACTGATCTATGGCTAAATTCAATGTATAATCAACGGGTTCATTAGCATGAGAATCAAATACTTTATCATTGATCGTGTCAATGCCGGTGTTTGCTTGAGTAACATTAATACACCTTGTTGTTGTTTTGTTATACGCTTCTTCTACGCACGAATCTTTTGCATCTTCAGTGTCACTGGCACTGACAGCTAGGTACTTCTCACTTTGCTTTGACTTCACCGTGTCATTTTGTTTGCTGCCATCTTGCTTGACTACGGTAAAAATCTCCCATCCACACTTAGGGGCCTTAGGAGGAATGGAGGGAGTGTACATGTGTCTCACTTCTTCACTGTACAGTGATGAAACATCTGCCACTCGGTTTGATCCTGTAATGAAATTGAATTAAGTGCCGGTTAGGTTTGTAATACATATTTTTTTAATCCTCATTTAAACTTTAAAAAAAATTAATTCCCCCCCCCACCCCATGAATGCATTCTAACACGAAGTAATGTCCTATGTAAGTAACAATCAATGTTAAATCAAATGTTACAAAACTTGAATGGCTAATTGGTCCAAATATAATAGCTCATAGTTTAAATACTAGCCAAAATTCTATTTACTGTTTATACTTTCCCATAAAACGTATATCACGGATTTAAGAAATAATATGAGTATTGTAGGAATAGATTATTAGTGTAAAAAATAGAGGAAAATAATATTACTTACGCCTTTTAAAACTGGTTGGTACACAGGAGGTTACCATAGATGAGAATCCTGCTTTCGGTCTTTTCCGCTTTTGAAAAGCATCTTGCACCCGTCCCATTTTAGACTGTGCAAGTTCCACTTTGGACTGTGCAAGTCCCATTTTAGACGGTGCAAGTCCTATTTTAGGCTATATGAAACTAATGTTTCTTCTTCATATTAATCATGCGCCAAAGTTCTTTTTTTAAGCACACATTTCTTGATTTAATTCTATTTTGTGCAATGAGTATATTTCCTTGCAATACGCTAAACGTATGACGAAATAATCGTGCAACGTAACTGAACGGACGTTAAACGTAACTGTGGATGTGGGAATGAAACTAGTCTCGATCAACCATACCGTATATTGTGAGTGCGAGGCTGGTTGAACGAGGCTAGTGGAATGAAACGCGCATGTGTGAGAACTGCTAGTGACCGAGAAATTTACGTTGTGCATGAAAATATTTTATAATGTAAGCCTTCATCATGAACATAATTTATTTATTAACAATATTGACCAAGAAAGATTAATTATCCAGCAATACACCAACAATAACTTTCTATATGGTTAATACACGCGGATTTTAAATTTGACAGATTGCACAATGACAAGCAAGTGATACATTAGGTTATCTACCAAACCAACGTTTGTGAAGAACTATCTATCTACTATCAGATAGAGCATCTGATGCCCAAGGATCTGATGAGAGGGAGAGATAAGGAACGTTGACTGGAACTGACGTATGACTCTTTAGGGAACTAGATCAATAATAAGCAGTCATTTGAGGATGCCACCGTTAGATTCCCCATGAGCGTTGCAAATTCCACTTAAAAGTAGGCCAAATACAGCCATATTGCGTACATAGCAGAGGGTATCATATTTTGCTGTCGGTGTTTTTATTTATTTTATGTTGTATTTATATATATTTTAATCAAAATATAACAAGAATACAAAATTATAAGTTTTCAAAAATATTTTCTCATATATAGATTCCTAATTGTTATTTCTATTTGTTATTTCTATTGGTATTATTTTCCAATCACTTCTTCGACAATCAACAGTATGTCAACGACAGTGAGGGATGATGGCCCTCTCTGCCTCTAATACCCTAGTCATATTAGGTATCAGAAATGCCTTCGACGAGAAAAGACTCTTTTCTCGAGTTCTCTAAGATCATTGTAACTGAACATGGCAATCAGGAAAATGAATCATGACACTAACTTGGGAAAATCCTGTAGTAGAGGACAGAGAATGTAACAACCAGACAAGAACGATAAAAGAGGCGAAACTTGTCGAAAGCTACAAAATGACAGACAAGAACAGGGACGAGGGGTATCGCACGCTTAAAAAAACATCTTCGTTTTGGAGGAGAGGGCGTTGGGTGGGGGTGAGGGAGGCATCATGCTTGACGGTCATGCACAATCATCATGTTGACGATATGGTAAGATATTAGTAATTTTACGCCACTTTCATTTCTTTTGCAAGTTTTTAATCAGTTGCCAATTCGATCAAATGCTAGACGTCAGTTTGCAACGGGTACCGTCCCTAATACACACATTTCCATACCAATTCACTCATTCATATGCATGTAAATTCCTCACAAACAGTCTTAGGCCATTGATCCACCCCTGTAATGTGCCCTGTGCGGGTTGAGCCAATAATATTGCCATAACATAATGAACAAAGTGTTTTCTGTGGGTTACACGGGCTAAAATGGCCGCGTTTGAAAGACATTGGAAACTGGATTGTCTGAGAATTGTGATGTAGTGTTGAAATATCGAAGCAAATTAGAAAAGATGCAACAACATGTAACAAAGCTGCTTGGTGATGCTGTCATATAATTCAATTCTGAAACCAGTCACACGCTATTACTACGACGCTTCTGATCTCCGATTCAAACGCAGTACCCACCAGATCGGGACACAGTACTGTGCAATATTGCGACCTTGTTTGTTGTGCACGTACAGTTATATAGTACATGCTACATTCTGCCAATCTGCTCCAGTATTGAGCTGCATACATCTATTCCATACTATCACGATTCTCATCTGCTGATCTCAGTCGGGTCGCGGCCTCCGCAGATCCAGCAATTTCACATAAGGGGTGGAGGATGGAGGGTGGGCAGTGCGATTTGTGGGGTTTGCGGGTAGATACCCAACACACTGTGCATCAGACAGGGACTGGTTCTACTGGTCTCAATAGATAGGTGGATCATGTGGTCACTTTACGAAAGTTCATGTAACTTCGTCTCTATAGAAATGTTTTGCACAGCGCACACTCATGATGGTCTACATATAAAAGTGGACTCAATGGAGAGATGGTCGTAATTTGAGGTTTACCTTGTATTAAGATTGTCATAAACGATCAGAAGGCCCATGACATGGGGACTGCTAGAGAATCTGTATTGACAGGCAAACAGCTTTTGGCAGCGTATCAGATAGTCTGAATAGCTACCACACCAAGGAGTGATCATATTGGTAACCACCATATCACATATGTGATACACAATACGGAAATTATAGCCAAGAGAATCATCAAACATATACCACTCCATATCAACTCCCTCTAGTAAATTTAATCGCTTGACCGATGATCACCGAGGGAAATAAAATGTTTGTGCCGTCTAAAGCAATATGATACGCGTGTACTTGGACACCGACATAATAAATTATAGGGTTTGATGCAAGGTGCAATATCAAATTCATGACATGTTTTGTAAGGAGAACGTTTTTTTTTTTATATTTTTTTCTATGTATTGTTGATATGTTCAAATAGTATTGATGAGGATCTACATCCTATCAGGTGTTAACTCGGTTTTATCTATCAATGTGTATATGCACTAAAATGTATATATTGTAACACGGCTTCTATACCAGGTGTTATCTGCTTTGATCTATTCATGTGTATGTGTAATACAAAGAATATATTGCAATTAAGTTTCTATATTCAACATACATGCGATACGTTTGTATTATATTTTCATGGGTATATGTTAAATGAATTGATCAACTCTGTTAGTTTGGGATATTTATTTGATTATTTCAAAACTGTGTTTAAATCTTCGAACAGTGTTTAACAATATCCCCCTAAGACACATGAATAAGGGGAAGTGTCACCTGACACATTAGTCCACCAAAAGAGTAGAACATTTCGTTTTTTTAAAAAAAAATTGGAAGGATGTGTCTCCCCAAAACTGCCAACCTCTCTTATATATTGTTAGGTAATTTCTTGTGGTTATAATTTTGTTAGGTTTGTCTTTGTACTTGTATTATGTATTTGCTTTTCGTAATTTGTAACATTTTGCAATTAGTTATTGATGTGTTAGGAATTGATTAGAGTACAATTTGACGTAAATGACTATGTACGTTATGGTTGTGATTTAGTACATCATTGTAAGTCAGAGTGCTGTCTGCTTCATCGCAAGGTAGTACTATCACCAACATTACATTTCAATAAATGCAATTACCAATTATGTACTTCAATAAATTTGTATCCATAACTGTTGTTCTGTCTTACACAAACGATAGTTATTTGATTAGGCCAGTCAAACACAACGAAACTATCTATAGCATTATTCATACAATACACCACCCATGCGTAAACATCCACCTCAATAATATATTGTTGTCTGAGAAGTTGTAGAGGTAGTTGTTATACATTTCAAGGCAGTCTGTTTTCGTATACTCTATGATGGGCCAAATGTCAGTCACATCTAATGCATTACCAATTATTGTATAAAACACATTTCAAATACATTTCCTTGATTCGAACACGTAGCAATACAAATACTACGTGCTTGCTACATGGGCAGATCCGGGGGCGGGACACAGCCTCCCTTTCGCCCCCAACCCCACCAAAATACCTTATTTTCATAGTGTTTTGGCCATGTTTACTATCGACCACACGTACACGAAACCCATGATATGCCTCAAGTGCAACCCCCATTCTGAAAACCTGGATCTGCCTGGGCGTTAACATTCTTTGCATGTTCATATACCCATATATGCAGCAGCATATATTAAGTTTGATAGAGGGTCATTCCTTGATATGATAGACAAACGCATATCGTTATTCATTTTAATCAGGATAAAAGTCCAATTTTTACATTGAGCTTTCAACAGGACCTCCTGTCTTGATCACAATGACGTCACGAGTCGTAGAGGCCATGGGGGCGGGGGTGGGGGTGGGGGCTTCAGCAGCATACACGTATATGTTGACATCCCAAGTGTACAATGTACATCCATCTGATCAGCAATAACATAATCACAAATGGGTAAGTACCAGCATCAGGCTTACTGTAGAAGACAAATGTTCATCGGCAAAAGTGCCACATCCCGCCTGGGTCTGATGACACTGAGATCGCGGGGGTTCTGATGTATGGTCCCCGCGGGACGCCGCTCAATAATAATCTGTCTGGGGGATGGTGACAGGAGTTTTATGGAAGATTGAGAGATTAGTGCTGTCAACTCACAGCATCGATATATTGGTTTTTCAAAACAACACACTACACCAGTGCAGCTTACTTTAATATACTTTTACAGCGGTGAAATTAATTTGACTGCCAATTCGCTAGAATGCATCGCACGGAGTCCGATATTTTTGGAATAGTATCACATGAAATTTATATGCATCATTAGACTGTAAAAACGTGTAATCAGTTTTTGATATATTTTATATTCAGTGTGTCATGTACAACACACACAAAATGAAAATAAAACCATTTTCATTTTCAACACAAATTAAATTTGCATATTCCCCAAATTGTATCACAAATTCATAAACATACGACAGCGAATCAAATGCAACACTTTATTGTGTTGAAGTGGGTCGTAAGATCTATTTGAGCTAGCCATACGTCTAAAATGCTCAGATTCTAAACAATACCGGAAATGAGTTTCATTGCAGTTCCACAATTTGCTACGACCTACATCAACCAAGCAGCCCGATATTCTACACACAGAAGTATGCAGACCATAAATACAATGCACTATACCTAGCAGAAACGCAACAACTAGTTTCAGACGTCAATTTCCGTTGTTGTTGACATGCAAATGGCGCGTATATTTCATCAGGAAATGACATCATTTACTGTCCTCACCACCAGGTGATGCTGAATACAAATTAACCTTGACTGAAAGAGTGCAGCCGTCATGTTCACGGATTTAGGATGAAAAGACTTTTGGGGAAGATTTCTATGCCCTCTGCCTATCTGTTCCTTTCTCTCTACTCGTGCCATGATTAAATTACTGTTAAATGGCGGTGCTGTGAATTACAACCGGCTGGTAGAGGTTTGTGAGTATAGTTCTAATTTGAGTGAAAACATTCACCATCTAACTGAGCATATGCTGAATGCATGACGTAAAAACTCCAGACCTACCATAACGTTTACATTATATGTTTGATGGTCTATTCTACATACACAGAATATTAACAATGCAACGTTTACATTGTTGGCAAGTTGACACATTTCAAAACTATTTAGCATAGAACAGTTGATAGTCCCAATGTACATGACCAATTATTACGAATATGTTCCTCAGAACAAGGCAAAGCAAAGGCTTAAACAGGAAAAGTGGACTTTTTCCAGTCAAGTTGTGTGCACAAACTGACGCGTATACATGTGTTTAAGCCGTGTGAACGTGTAACCTCGTTCTTCATTGTTTAAGACTTACCCGTGCTTACATGTGGCACAGCTGGCATACGGGAGATACACGCTGTAATTGAGAGTGCGCTTATTGCAATTATCAATACATCGCAGATAGTTACATATCACAATAATGGAATTGTTATGTAGGTCAATAAATGCTGGATCATCTGGTCGTATGTATCATAATACAATGTGCTTCGCGATTCGTATCAACCATAGCATCTGTCTCATATGTAATAATTTGGTTAAAAATCAAAGCGATTATAAATTCAGAACTCTAGTTTCTTCATTCAGTGGTTTTTAAACCTTTCCTCTGTAACAAATGCGATGTGCATTTTTCAATGAATATTTTAGAGAATACCCAGAATTCAGTTATACCTCGCTAATATATTAGGCAACATGATATAGCTTGCTTGCTCAAAATAATGAGGGAACTAAAATTTCACTTACCATTAATTTACACTAATCTCAGAAATTTAGGCAGCCATTATCTTTGATTGGAGTTGTTATAAGACTGGCATTGGGCACTAAATACTTGATAGCATGCTAGATTGCTTTTTAGGCGGCAAGATTTTCACGTGGATATACATTTACGCATTGCAATTTGACATACCTGTTTTTTTCTAGGCGGTTCACGTTACACTATTTTCCTAATCGTGTATGGTTAGTGTCACATTTTGACTTAAATGACAATTAAAGACAACATTTGATCAGTACCATGTATAACTTTGTTCACACATTTACAGGAAAGAACACGTCTGCTGCAATAGCACACGCATACAAATTATGCAAGACAGGCCACAATAAACGTCAAGTCCCTGGGAAAATGTATGTGTAGCATTTTGAACTTGTCCCTGCTGAGGACTATTGAAGTTATTCCCAGTTTATAATATGCTAATACATATGGCCATGCATTCACAAACCAAGTTGACGCCGGCACTCTGGACTGTATGACGCTAATAACTCATTGTGAGGTATGCAGATTTTATGCAGACGACTTGTCGCTGAAAAAGTCTCCAAGGATAATGCGTCGTGATGGCGGTGGCTGCACAAGTGTGAAAGGTGCACATCTACCCACATTGAGGCCACTTTGATGTACTATTTGGTGCAGATTAGAGGGTTACCATCCACTATGCTACATGCTGCTGTGTATCAAACATCTTCCGCATGACGCAATGCCAATAGTGGCAACATTTTTTCAATATATCTCTTATATTTTACATATTTGTTGACATGCATCCCTTAAACGAATACCCACTCCATGAGCAGTTTATGGTGGCCAGAAGGAACATTACTCGTCAACACACGAATCGATATCAAATAGCACACAGTAGACACAATAATGACCATAGTCTACTGCAACCAATCTTCCGTCCATCATTGGATGAAGTCAAGAAAATTACCACTGATTAATGTTGATCTGGAGAACTCATCGCTCTAATTGACCATAAGCTCTCAGACAACCATAGACAACACAGGCCCACACCACAACCAGGAGTCCAGACCTTAAAGATACACAATATATTTACATTTTGTACACATTTTATTTCTTCCATGCAGGTGTGAAAAGTGATCGATTGAGTGTAGGGGTAGTTTGTTTTGACATATAGACTAAATTGTAAGACTGTCACTGAACAAAGGTGCCATGGTTTCACTGGTATGGGAATTTGTTTGTTGAATAAACATACTTTATTCTTGTTTTATATACAATGTTTTTATAGGTCAACACGGTATCAATTCTGTCATTCGACTGGAGCATCTTTAACCTTGAATTCATGATTTTATTGCATGTCAACTGCTGTTGATGACAACAAACAACCTTTTTTGTGAATCCAATTCCAGAGTAACTTTTATTTCTTACATATCTACTTCTTAGAAGATCTGTATATATTGAATTTATGGCCATCATATACGTGGAAACACATCAACTGCAGTCAACTACATCTGCTAATTGTGACACACCTCTGTCAAATTGAGCCGGAGTTAAAGACTCCATCCATAGCTCCATCTATCATCAGTTACAGAGCTTTCCGGGAGCGAGTGAGAAGAGTAGACTGATGTTAAGTCTACATAATGCCCATGCTCTGACGGATGCATCAATTTATGGAAATCCTCTGCACTAGACAAAGCGTTTGGAACTTTTGTTAACCAGACGTTATTACTATTATTGTACAGCAGATACACGCACACCTATTAGCAATGGAAATTAGATAAAAACATGTTTGGTACGCTGAGCTGGTATTATCGCTCACGTGACTTTACACACCGGATTATTCATGGAGCTAGGACAGAGCACTAATTTATTCTACTATACTGTCTGACCAGGCGTAACAACTGCAAACCTTATGCAGTGAATACATTTGGATATGTTATATTGTTTTTGACCTGTCAATCATTGCTCTTTTCTGACATGTCGACAGCTCACGTGACATCCAATCATCAGGATACATCGTCGGCATAACCATAATTGGTAGGTACTAATTAGTTATATAGCCCTATGTTGAAAATACAATAAGTTTTCCTAAATTGTTAAGCATGTTTAACTGTACCTTTAATAGCAATGCGCCCCTTCCTGTTGGTATATGGCTACTCAGTTAACGTGCGAAGCGCAAAAGATAGATGCATGCCACCGTGGCTTGCAACCCAATGTGTATGCAACAGTAGTAACATGCACGTTACATAGAACTAGACCCACAATTACACCAGTTCAGGACCTCAGTGTGAACATTACATGCTAGATTTAGGATTATTCATTATGAAATATATGCACAATGAACTGTCCAGAGGCGAGTGCGCTGATAATGCATGTGGTGTAAGCATTCTAATATATGAGGTGATGTAGGTTCAACATCATTGTACAGATCAATCGACACAACATATTATAGTTATTTGTTTTTTGATAGAGTGAAGATTAGTGACAGTAGGTAGATTCATAATAATAATGATATGTATATACCACTCTCTGCTGTTTTTTTTCATAAAACATCACGTTTCGCATGGTAACTACATGGCTTCATCGGATGTTGCACTGTATGGGTCAGAAACCCACCAACACTATCAGACCATATCTAGTCAAACCAAAGGATAAGACCCTTTTAAACGGAAGATCAATGGGGGTTATGCATGAAATCACATGCAACACACGCCAAGAACAATATGTAGGTGAAACAAAGTGACAATTTAAGATCAGATTCAGGGAACACACGGACACGAAACATCCTAAAGCAATCATAGAGCACAACCAATTGAGAGGCCACAATCTTGACATTGATAACACCACAGGGCAAAAGGATGGAATGAAAGACCATAAGACAAATACTTGAAGCCCTCAAGATCCACTCGAGTCTCGTTCTGACCCTTACAGTGCAACATCCGATAAGGCCATGTAGCTACCATGGCTGAAACGTCATGTTTCATCAAAAATAAACTGTAGAGAATGGTATATATATAATCATTATTTGTTTTCATTTTCATTCCTACAACTATACAACAGCTACGGATAGTTAAACACATTTATTTAACGGCAGTTCTCTTATGACAATGCCACCCCTCATAATGTTTATTCAAATCAGTATTATTTTACACACACGATAAAGAAGGTAAAAAGGGTATGCAAATCAACAAACCCATCTCAAATAGAGATAGAACTTTGATTAAACAGCTTCTTCTGGAATTGATGTGTATTAGCGTTGATGGGATTCCTATCGTAAGAGGATTCCCAAATGGGCCAGCATCACATTATGAAGGCTGCAGTCTCTCAAGAATATGACTTCTTTATGAAATTACGTATTTTGCTAATAACACAGATGATGTTCGTGCTTACGTGTGGTTGCTTAAACCACTGGATATAGGCTAGAAGGCTAGCATTGCTGCTAGCAGAGGCTTTGTGTAGCCTACAATGTATGTGTAAGTTTAAATGATTTTAAATCTTAGAGGCACAAACATGTTCAGTTATAAGTATAGAAGATTTTGAGATGATAATATATCTATATCCAAGGAAGACGGTCATGTCCTTATATAACTTTGATGGGTCTGCGCTGATTCTGCTTATTACTAATGCCTGGACAGATTGCTATCATTATACAGTCTGCTAGGATTCCGTCTTAGAATTATGTCGTTAATAGTATAGCAGAATTGGATTAAAGTCCGCCTTGATTTGAGAGACCAGCCCCAAGGCCATAATCGGTTCTCCAGATTCACATATCAACGCATACCTCATTTATTATCTAATACCAACTCTTGTATTGCATACAGTTATGATGATGGGACTGATTTATAGACAGGGGCGGATATAGGTTTCTACCGACGGATTGGGGTGTTAAGCGAGAAATACCATCAGAAAATGTAAAATGTTGAAATTCTGAATGCTTTCTCTGGGTTACAGAGCCGCCCCACCCCTTGATCCGATAGAGTAGCACATGCAAGCATCATGTAGGGTATTTCTGTAAAGACTTATAAAAGCATGTATTGTAAAAATGTCTAAAAAGCGTAACCAAGCAATTTATTGGGTTTTGTATTTGTGTCTACCAACTGTACCGTATAAACGCTACAAATGGCCTCCAATATGAAAGGCTACTTCATGGGATCTGTTGACAGAATCGATTTTCTCCAAGATTCATTTATGTAATTTGTTGCCAAGAATTGTAATTTGCAGCAGGGGACCAGACATAAACTAACTACCCGATTGATGCCAGTGCCATTTAGGAAGACGGATATTTGAGATAATGCAAAGCGACTTTCATTAAACCGTACAAGTGGTTTTAATCCGGGACTGACCTTTTAGTGATCTAGTACTGTTAGGACGTGATGCAAACAACCAAACCCAACTGCCCATCTTCGTTTATATACGAAGGACTGTGGAATTGTAAGGTCTGTAAGGAGTTAAACAAATCATCTGATTTGGTGCATGCCCGTTTACAACGTACTAATAATGTCAACTGTTTTTGTTCAACTGCATTTCAATGAACACATTATCACAATGGACACATTACTGTAAACTCACCGTAGCAAGCTACAATTACACATATAAGTGTAAATATCCCAATATAAGCACAATGTGTAGCAAATGCCATTTATCATGCAAAACCTGCTGTGGACACTGAAAATGCCATCACAAATCTGGAGAATTAGCCACTGCTGACGCCGACATAGTCCCTGTGTGCGGACGGGGTCACAGAGGTCACCAGATCTGTCCACACGATATCATTCTCCATTAGGACGCACCCACGTGGTGAAATTGAATTTTCCATCAAATTAATTCCTCAAGCATAGGGCGCGGCCATTTAGGAGGTCTCCTGAAGAAATAGCCCACGCCATGCAAAACAACTGGCTCTATGATTTACAAAACCATTTCCAGTGCATATATTTCTTTTGCTCGAAAAGGTTTAGTGTTATAGAGTTGAAAAATGAGTCATTATAAGGGGCAGCAAAGTGGACCTCTGCTGTCTGTGTATGATGTACATGGACATCCCTGCATATTTCATCACTTGTAAGACATTCACACAATTTGCCTTTTCTTTTTTGCTTATTTATTCCCTAAAGGAGGGCTATAAATCTGTAAACATTTTACAAGATTTAGTCTTCACTTCCGTTGGGTATATAAATGAATACATCATTTTCAACCTGCTATATTGGGGACAATTTTGCAACCATGTGGTAAAAATATACAAGTATTGATACACCATAAAATTGTACTAGATATATTTCAAATATTTATCTATAATGGTGGGTATTTGTTTGAGAACGTAAAATGGTAGAAATTAAACTTAAAACCCGCTTTACACTTGAGCGAGCATGAGCGAACCCGTGCAACGCACCTGTACGTATTATGTCACGTCGTCAACTTGGGCGTATTGTGGCGGCATTCAACGTAGTAAAAATGCATGGTACGACAAGTTGCTGAGGCAAACGCAGTGTTACTATGAATGCGAATGTTCTGCGATCCGTAGACGCAGCATAACTATTTGAAGCAAACTTTAACCAACCTGAATGTTTGTTCAAAATTTTTTGAACATGTTCAAAATTTCCTGACGAATTTGCCAGTTCGCCAGTGCACGTAGAGCTACGTAGTTGGAATTCGCTATAGTGTAAAGCGGGTTATATTGTGGCCGAATGGATGATGAGTTGGACTCATGACCAGAGGGTCGAGAGGTCGATTCCGGTTGGGTTTGACGGTGGGCGTTGAGCAAACTCATCCCTACTAACGCATCCCAGCTCCATGGCAGCTACATGTTAAATATGTGTATGTCAGGGGGGGGTGAGCGCTATAATAGGAGCTATGAACACCACCTGCTACGGTAGCAAGGGCGTATGCTGCCCGGAGAGTTAAGAAAACCAATTTAGTGTGACAAGGATGCCAGTGATCTGGTGTGATTGTAAATTCACTCAAGCACTATACCAGTAAACAACAGTGAATTGCTGATTGTAAGTAAAAAAATGACATGTACAATTTACAATTTATATATAAAAAGAAACAATGTCCACTATAGTCCAATGTTGGATGAGTGTGCACAGATTCTATAATAATAAGGGACTAACTTCAAACAATGCCGACAGTCAAGAAATGAAAATCTAATATGACATCTGAACCACTCATCTCATTTCAGCAAAGCAATTTAATTTATATCAAGCGTAAACGGGCCAATTCTGAATGGCACGCCTTGTTGAATCTTACATGACATTGTGAGTAATGCGGGCACATATCCTGTATATGTCCGCATTTCATTGGTATTTATGCGTGTTTCTCCAGATATATGTTTCATGGAATTGTTCTTGAATGCAGCAATTTCCGAACTGGCAGTGGTATAAATCTAAAATTCATGCTGCTAAAGCTGTTACTACTAACACCAATGGCCTCATTAACTACTTTAATCGGTTTCTGTCATCCTTCAATCGCTTATGTCTTGATGCTGTCTTCTGTTTTTGCTTTGCCGTTCCACAACTTCACACCGGTATGACTAGTAATGACCAAATCGAGCAAATTGAATTCATTTCTGTTCCACCTGGATAAATCTTACAATATATGAACACCAACATATAGTGTTTGCATATGTACTTCATTACTTCTTAGATAAAGGAGCACTGTCACAGCGCAATTCAGTGTCACGGACTCCGTGTGACAAACTGGTGATCTTTAAACCGCATTCATTCAGAGCACACATTCAATAATGTTGGGATTGCCAACAGATTTTTCTTCAACCCCTGAAAATCTCAACGGAAATTGTGTAAGTGACAGATAGGCGTCAGTTCTGTTCACTGGCCATGTACGGTTCGTGCGTATAAAATCCCACATCCGTGAACATGCATTTAGTGGGCATTGCTTGCAGTTTGTATTCTAATTACATACGTTCAGATATCTATTTATACATACGTTCTTGTCATATTGCTCACGTGCGTTGATCATTCACTATCGTAACTTCTATTGTATTGTTGTTATATTTTGATCGATATCCACTGATTATGTAGATATAGGGAGATGCAAAGTGCACAGGGCACACCTTGCCGTCATCCCACTTTCACCACAACCATTTAATCTTCACTGTTTGTTTAATTCAATAGTGAATTCATTTAAAGAACTACAATAAGTAGGAAGTAATTTGATAACTTCCAAAATTTCAACAGCTTCTTGTCCACGGAACGAGGCTGTCATAACAAACAGTCCCGGTGGTTGTGCCCCCCCCCCAGTCTTGTCCCTCAGTAAAGACAGATATGCTGAGCCAGGTCAAAACTGTGGGTCCTGTTGAGAAAAGCCTTCTTCACTTTAACATGTATGCCTTCAACTATTATCCGGTGTATGTCTCTATTTTCTATATCAATGATCTTAACAATGTCTAAAAGAGAAGTGTCTGTGATTTTATGTCCACTATTTATTTCACGTTGACAAATATAAAAGGGCAGATTCAGAGTCTTTCTTAATTCTAGATTTTTCATGTTCTCCATTTGTCACAAAGGGTTTCCCAAATATATGTGTTGTTGCATATCTTACATTCACCTTGGTATATCACTCTACACTTTTCTTTCCAGACTTAAAGGGTCTTTAGGTCTAACGAAGGCAGCTGTTAGCTGTTGAAAATTTGGAAGTGATCACATCATTTCTAATTTATTGTAGTTCTTTAAATGAATTTACCATTGAAAAATATCATATGATTTACACTACAAATAAACCTTTATAATGGACCACCTTTGTTTGTTTTTGCATCTCCACCAGCCTTCATGAGTACAATACTCAAGCTACACTGTGGACGAGCAACAACAAAACCCTCTGTGGAGGAAATCCTGGAGCTTCCCCTAAAGTGTGTGAGCGCAATGCAATTTCTGCACACATATAACGGTCTTATTCCAAAGGATGTGTAGTACTCCTTGCATATGATCTCCAATTATAAATGAGCTGCCAAGCGGTCTAATGGTCAGAGTAAACGACCTCTCACATTTCACAAACAGTCCACCCACAAATGTTAAGTCAATTATCTGAACATAGGACGTATAATGATGAAGTCAAAGCCTACGACATGGTGATGTTTATAATGTAGATTTAATCAGCATGTGTAAGTGCCGGATGTAGATGACAACTCACTTTTCATGTAAGCTGTTTGGCTTGGGATTAGATATATATGCCTACAAAGGACCAATTATTATCCACAAATGATCTTAGCCTAGATAGCCCATTGGTAATAACCATGTACAAGTATCATCATCGCATATTATAAAACGCAGGTAAAATACGCACCCCCCCCACCCCACCCCCTAAAGTAAACCCTCATACAAAACCACACAAACCCCAAACATAATACAAAGAGAAAACACAAGCAAATATGGAGTCTTCGCACAGCCAAAAGTAGCGGCTTAGCAGACGATCCAGACCCACCTCGTGCTCAGTCGGAAGATAACAGCCGCCGACTTTGTCTTCGGCCTCTAGAGACGCCGCCCTGGTCGCCAGAGACCCGCGAGAGGCCTGCACCAATGTGATTAGGACGTGGTCACTCGTGGTCAGTAGCAGATATCACCCCCTGGTCTTTGACATTAATTCATATGTGCCACTTTTAGCGTGAGGTCCGTGTCACTGGCACAGGGCACACATAATTGGCTTGTGGAAGTCGTGTGGAAGTCGTCTGCCGCATAATATGTGTATGTATATCTTCTGATGGACTGAAAATTCCAGCATCCCAAATTCATTGTGGATCACGTAGCCTACGCAAGACATGATTGCATTGGATTTGCAACAAGATGGTGCAAACTAGTCTTGTGTGAAGGATCTTTTTGTGTGTGCAAATTACACGTGTTTATCACACAGTTTGAGGTGTGGAGGCTTAAGATGTAATGCAAATTAAGTTGGTCGAGGTATGTGGTCTCAATAAGGATGAAAGTATGTTGAGCAATCCCATTCTCTAATCGTCGGGAGTTTATAATGTTGTGAGAGAAAATGCAACCCAGTGGTACCTGACTTCAACAAAATGGTTTAGCATTTTTATGTTCGGTCGCAAATGCAATGGCCTACAGTAAAACATTGAATCTACTAATTTGAACAAAAACAAAAAAAACAACAACAACAAAACACACAGAAACAATTTTCGTTATCTCTCACGTTAAGGGAACCGAGCAATTTTTCTTTGCAAATTCCAGACAGTTACTCGACTTTCCGCGGTGAAGAACACTGATTAAACCATTGCTCTAATTACATTGCACAATTAAGTGCCAGAGTTATGTCTTGGGCCTATGACAATATTCTATCACCCGATTTTTATCAATTCCAAAGAACAATTTACATTTTTCAGACAGGAAAAAACACCTAAAAGTATTATCTAGAAGAGCCTTCTTTACAAGATCATACGGAATAACAGAAAAATCAAAATACAATTCAGGCTCCATCCTCATGCTTTTATACTCACCAACAAAAATATATGTACAAAGCTGTGAAGCTAGCTGTGATCACATCTCTGTTTATTCTGCTAAAAGACTTTTGACATGTGCGGAGAAACAAACCAGACTCACACGTGAAAAATATTGAGTTTCTATAGACAAAGCCAGTCCCACCAACACCACAGCGTTTGTTGTGAGCAGATACGTTTGCTTCTATTTATTTGGTGTCATAAATATTAATAGATTCATTCAGCATTACATTCATAAACCAGAACCATAAAGGATTCGGCGATCACATAGCTTGGTATTTCCATTAGCGTTGCCGTAGTCGTGTTCATTAGGCAAGCTTCGTAATAGTATGTGAGGTGCGCAAACGACTGTTTCCATATGGTCGTAATATTTCCAACGGACTAAGAGGACGTTATGTCTTTGAGCAAATACACACGCACACCAGAAAGTAAATAGTTCAGTGGTTCTAACTATCAAGTGCTACAGTTCCTCTTGAATGTTTAATCAATGTGCAATAGCGTGTGCGAAAGTAAAATGAACAAACCAATCTATGAAAAGAAAAAACACACACACACAAACAAACAATAAAAAATACGTAAAAAAAAACAAAAAAGCAATAACAAAATACATTAGAATAATCAAAACCCTTTCTGCCTAACTAGCTAGTATTGTGTGAAGGACATTTTATTTGTATAAAACTGTGAAGCTAACTGTGATTTCTCGGTATGTAATGTGTAAAGTGCAATATTTTGCGTTCAATGAATGCAAATACAAGGACGCACAGGAATGTGTTTGATAACTGAACAGCACATAGAATCCCACCCCACCCCCACCACCATTTTCTCTCCGTCTCCATCCCTCTCACAATCGGAGTCTAAATGGAAATTAAAGACCACATTTACTTCAGTTTAAACAGAACATTCCGGACAAGCTGTTACATAGATAGCACTATCATCACACTTCAAAGCGTAAACATTGTTCTCTTCTTATATGGAAATAGCCAGTGGTATCTTGCTAATGTAATAGAAACATCAGAGCAATGCTGCACTTACCAAATTGCTCGTGTGTTATATCTTATCTCTCGGCCATATGCTTATGCCGTAGGGTTTGTATGAACAGCGGTATACCAAGTTGTGGACCGATGTGTATACTATTGGTTGGCGGTATATGCATATGGTGTGCATTCTAGTCACAAAATGTTATTCAAGCAATAATAACGTATGCAATGAAGACCTCTTATTTCAATACTAAAATTTGCGTTGCATAACACTGGTGTATTAGCAATAATTATGTTAAAATAGTGATTATACATAAATTAATAAATAACGTAATAAAGAAAACTGTATTATCTGTTTGAATTAATGTTGGTGGTGGAGTAGACACATCCAATTGGCAACGTCAGTTCGTTCAAATCCAGTAAGTCTTATCTTCAAATGTCTAATAATAAGAAATATATATACTTGCTGGGGTGTACATGTACTTTTAGGGAACGATCATAAATAAGGACATCGTGGGTGGGGGGGGGGGTCATTTTGGGGGCTCGAAGAAAAAGTTAGCCGACCCCCGCATCAACATTTAAAATTTAAAAAAAAGTTGTGTGACCCCCCACCAGCTAATGAAAAAGTCCTCAATATAGTCATTGCAATGCTAAAAGAAAATATTTGAAAAAATATACACTAGCGTGATAAAAAAAAAGTTCAGCGACCCCCCAAAAAGGAAACAGAAAAGTTGGACGACCCCCACCTTTTTGGACGACCCCCTCGGTACGACCCCCTCGGCACAGCAATTACTACATTTATTTTTTTTATCATTATTTATGATCGTTCCCTTAAGGCAAGCCGCCTCAACGGTGCACTACTCAAAACAGACGAACAGACATTTGGGACATGGCCTGATTTTATATGGCATGTTTTGATAAGGCCAATTTCTATAAGTCCCCGATGGTGAAAGCCACTCTTTAGATAAGCATGAAGATTAAGAACTTCATAAATTGCAAAAGAAGTGACCATGAAGTGTATAGTTTTCAAATACTAAGTTTGAATAGCCAATCAACCAGCTTACTTCATATCACTGGTATGGTAATTTAGCATAAAACTGCAATTGCACATGCAATGTCAAGTCACAAATGATTGGGCGATTGTCAACATCGTGACAGTAGAGCACCGAGTAGAAGCACTCCACGGGCCCTTGATGTCCGCCTTTTGACGATGGCCAATTCTGTTTTCGCACATGCACAAGCGAGCGTCTATCCATTGTGATTGTAGCAACGTGCATGCTAAAGGTTACTCTATACACCCTTATCATAAATAAAAATGGTGTGGTTTGTATGCATTATAATTATAGGTCAAAGGAAGCATTGCTCAAATCAACCGTAGTAAATATACTACAGAGGCAATGCAAGCTGTGTGAACACAGAAATTCAGTTTATGCATCTCTGGCAGGTTTGCTCCTTAATCTAAATGAAAGCAGCCTGTAGTTGTAATAGAAAACACTTTAATATCTGCCATACTTGACACGTTGCCGAGCAAGACAATGTGAATTCATTTCCTTGTTACTTTAGACAAATAGAGATGGGTATTTTTCGCACGGGCGTATTTTCACGGTCTGTTATTGCAACAGATGAGTTCTTTGGCTTTAGTGCGTGTTAATGTGCCCTAATCTTCAACGGCATGAGGTTATGGGGTATTGTGACCTAGGTACTTGAACTTCTGTGCACATAGTCATATGTATTCGAGGCATGCTTATAAACGACTTTCTACAAATCCATTGTTTCGTAAGTAAGCATAATGCCACATTCCAAAAGCATGCTGTTTAACCATGGTTAAAACGGAATGTATGCAAACTCAACACGGATATATGCATGGTGTGTTCCAATATATAATGCAGATAATGTAATGAACGTCTAGTGTAACAGATAAAATGACTCTAAATCAGGAATCAAAGCATTTATTCCATTTGTGTGTTGGCGTGTTCTTTTGTTTCATCTTCGGACAAACAATAGAGCCACTTTAACATGACACAGCGAAATTTCCATTTTGGAAAATCATAGATCTTAGCGTGAGAGCCTCTTGGCCGACAGGGGAATGTGGGCCACAAAGCAGCGTAGAAATTTGCCAGACTTGAAGGAGCAAGCTTCACTTATTTTAATGGTGTCTTTTCAAAATTGCGTCGTAACAGTTCCCATAGCATGTTGTGTCTTAGTTAATAAATGATATGAACAACTGTGTGTTAGTTTTGCCTGTGCATTCATTTTTATTCTCTCTCTCTCTCTTTAGGTAAACAAACCAGTAGTAAAGTATTGACATAGCTGAAGACATTTTCTTCTATTTTGGCTATATCAAGTGG
Source organism: Streblospio benedicti (assembly GCA_019095985.1). Classification (NCBI taxonomy): domain Eukaryota; kingdom Metazoa; phylum Annelida; class Polychaeta; order Spionida; family Spionidae; genus Streblospio; species Streblospio benedicti. Next base: position 33,163,220 of record CM032663.1, on the reverse strand, counting down.
CCATGACTAGATTCGAACTCATGGCCCCAAGGTTGTGAGACCGGAATGAATGTAAGGGCCACTTGATATATAGCCAAAACGGAAGATATGTCTTCAGCTATGTCAATACTGTGGTAGGAGCTTGTAACAATTATGGTAAAATTAATAAATTACATCCCATTATTGAATCTGTTAGTGATATGACAAACAATTTAAATCGTCATGGTAGACGATGTAGATGGGTCTTTATAGTTACGTGTTCCTCTTGGGTTTGTCCAAAAAGGCATAGTCTTATAATGTGTCCAGAGATGGCCATGGTTTGAAATAGAGACCTAAGATAGAAACAACCATAATTGCTTGCATTTTAGCTAAACGAACCCTACCATTCTTGGCGTGCACATATACAAGGGACATCTAATATATGTTGTGTTTGAACAAGATATTTACAAACATTCAATGATATACTTTACATTGATAAAATGTCATAAACCAATGTATATAACTAGATCAAAAAGCTCAGACAGTTCTGCGTCGCTAGAACAACGTAGACTCACAGGCAATAAAGATAATTACTTTGCAATCAAAGCCTTAAAGCAGAAAAAAATTCTTATTTGATGCATGATTCACCTTTAATCTATGTTCTTGGCATTGGATTGCTTATCGAGATGCTTTCTAAACATGGCTAAAGTAAATATCTATTGCCCATGAGTCGACATTAATATGGTATCGCGGTGGTCTCTGAGCACATTTAATCCAATATAACCATTATGCCAATTTGATGGTCATGTTTCAAACAGTATTGGAACTATAGAGGAAAAATATAATAAAATATAATTACAATGGCTCTCTGGAAGGTAAACTTTAATTGGCAAAGTGCCAAAATTAAACACAGTTGATGTTCAGTAGGCATGAAAGCATTGTACCAAGTTTGAATGATTTCTCACAAGCATTAGCAAAGCTATTGCAGAAAATGTTGAAAATGGATAAAAAAATCAAAAATTTCCCTGTGGAAAGCACACTTTAATTGAGAAATTTCCCAAAATCAAAACACTTCAGTGTCGCGTTATACCAAATAGTTGTGTAAAGTTTGAATGGAATTGGTTCATCGGTAAAAGCTCTAGCTTGTTCGGAGACATAAATAGTTTGGTTAGTTATAAAAGAAAAACTAGTTAGTTAGTTACAAATGAACTAAACACAAGGCTTAAGCTTCAGCAGCCGAAGCGACGCAAAAATGAAATATTTTCTTTAGTTAATGATGTTGTAACTTTGAGAGCTCTGAGGTACGATTACAACGCACCCGCCGAGACTGCTCAATGCAGGGCCGGGGAGTTATTGAGCAAACCACTCAGTGAGCTATTACACCTACAGTGTTGGCTCTGTTGAGTAGGGATGCGTTATGTAGAGAAAACCTGTACTTTTGTAAGACAGCACGTTTATAGACGGTTGTAAGACCCCTCATTTTCAGTTTGGTGGATTGGGCAACACAGCACTAAATAATAGCTCAACCTTTGTCATATGCGAGTGTATTTTGTCGATTTCTTTATGCTGCACAGGCTATGATTCTATTTAATCCACACATGCCATTCTGGATTATGGCGTGTATAGCCTTGCAGTGAAGGAAAGAAAATAAAAGTAAATACACCAACAATCCACACAGAATCCCCAAACTATGCCGAGGCGTCCCCGCTTTGCTCATAATCTCCCCCACATCATCAGCAGCAGCCAGTTCGCACACCGTTAAACGAAACATGATTTATGACATCTTTGATTTAGTCATTACCTCTCAGTATCGCATAAAATCAGGCAGCAATTTTCCGAGCCAATCAAGTCTGGCTCCCCGCGGAGATGGCAATCTTGAGCACAATCTGACCCTTTTCTGCTTAGCGCATCGTTCTTTTCCCGCCAAAATTGCTGTCTTGACACATGGAGATGAAACTGGCGCGAATAGGCAGGGACTCGTGGGTTTTACAGACACGGGTCATTGGTGAGGTGCCAATAACCTCATGCCTAGCTCATCACGGTGCTTCAACTGTCAGTCCGTGTTGGGGAAATCTCTTCATTGTGGGTGTGGTGAAGGAGTGTTGGGAGCTAGTAGCACCATATTGTGGGCAGTTTAATTCAAATAAAAGTAATTTTTACTCTTATATACTGAGAAGATCTATGCCGCGTGAGTTGGTAGATGGATTATATATCTGCTGTTGATACTTCAATAATAGTTATAACATGCATTTTTTTTGGTCCACAAAATTTCCATCCTCTATTTCGTTAATCAAAACAATATATGTTGCCAACATGCATTTCGTGAGTAAAAATACATTGTCTTCTTTATCCTGCCATATTTATACAAATTCTTACATGAATATAAATGTTGGAATATTGATCCATAAAATCAACAACATCCAACATGGTTATGCTCTCCCAAAATAGACCGTTGAAACATAGAACTTTTGTTTGAAAAGGAAAGGAATCGTGTATACAACAACTCTTACCGTATTTGTTCCAATAAGTGCACTGTGAGCTTACAAAGAACAAATTTCAACAAAAAATAAAACACAATATATGTCTAAACGCACCCCGAATTTTTTTCGCTGTTCATGCATTTTCTCTTTTATCGTTCGCTTCGAACGATAACTGTCAACATGTATAAACCACTAACATTTGTTCACAATGGGCCCGGCCTGGTTATGTGGTTATCCGAATAATACTGGGGTGTTAAAATCTTACAATATGTCGCCAGGTAAGAAAAATCTTCGCAAAAAAAGGCAAGATTTGTTTAATTTAATCTGTGTAAACCGTCGGGTGGGCACTTATTAGGGCAGATGCGCTTATAAGAATAAATACGGTAACTTTTCTTTTGAATTGCTATTGGTAGCTATATTGATGTTGAGCTATGATCTGGATGACTGATGTGGTGTGAGTGTGATGAGGTTGAATTTGAATCGTAATCGTATTGTGCAGTGTGTTGGTAAAATGTGTTTCTATTTTGCGGTGTGTTGGTAAAATGTGTTTCTAATCATTTTACTATATTAGGACATTCAGGACTATGTGCAATCTCTGACAGTATTTCGTATACGCGGGCATATGAATAATGCGCATGTATACAGTTCAATTTCATACAATCGCATAAACATGCATCATTTTGGTCCACAAAATTTCCATTCTCTATTTCGTCAATTAAAACAATGTACGTTGCTAAAGGCATTTCGTTAGCCATTGGTGGTTTTCGAATGTTGCCTGCATTTTGGAAATGTATTTAAACTATATTCTTAATGTCAAGCACACATACATTATGCTGCTTAGATTTCACCCATCGTCATACCAAGCTTTGACCAATCTTGACAAAGACATACCAAGCGCAAGACATGGACTGTCGAACTATACACAGACATCACAAGTGTTAAGCCGTTCCCTCATCAAATGAGGGTGTTCTATTAATACCCCATGTCTCACAACACACGCCGCTTTCCACGACCATCAAAAGCCCACAAATGAGCAAACCATTGAGCACGAGTCTATTTTTTGCTATGTATTATTTCACAGCCAATAGTTGTGGGTGTTCCAGTGTTCTGCAATTGTTATTGATTCCCAAAGGGCTTATTATTTATTGCACATTAACACCTCCTATCACCATAGATGAGGGGAGCTCAGAGGCTTATGGGGCGAAAATCTATATTTGTCTTTCAGATAATGGGGCTTTCTCTGTCTTGGATACTGTTATTATTAGGGCAGCTTCTGTGTTTATCTCCTTCAAATATATCTGGGTCATTGGGTGCCCACTGCTTCATGAAAGAATACATGAGGGCCTGTTCGGAGCTAAAGGTTGTGTTGCCACTGCAGTTTAGGGTTTAGGTTCCAGCAATTACATTTACTTGTTTATTTTGAACTCCTCAGTGGGGAGTGGGGAGGGGATAATAGCACTATCAATCCTAATACAAATATAAAATAAGTGAACCTCTTTTCATACAGGCCATTATACAATAAAAACCACTTCATGCAAGTAGGACATTAACAAGTCACATTCGATATGCACCAAACAACAAACGCACGCATTTCCGTGTGTATAGTCTCCCACATCCAAAGCTAACAGCATGGATTTATGTACGTATTGCGTGATTCAAGATCATTCAATATTGTCTAAACAATTCACGTTGCTAATCCCTTTCAATATTTCATTTCAGACTTTACCGGCAGCATATGGCGCCAGTACGTCTCCTGTGAGGCTCTGTACAGCGTCATGAAAGGCAAATTATTATGACTGCAGAGTGTCGTTCTGCACCTCTTCTATACACTGACATTGCACCAAGGCACTTGTTGAGACGCCTGCAATGGCTTGGGATTGGCCCTTTAGCCGTTACTGCCAACTTGCTTGACATCTAATGGCCGATTGTATGGGTTATATTCACGAGAGGATAGGGCTGACTCATTGCAGGGGGTGTCTGGTATTAAGAATGGGCCTTTACAGTCGAGCCTGTATTCGGTGCAATGCAGGCATCTAGGCCTAGGTTTCTTTCATTAGTTTCTGGTGAAGGTGGTGAAGAAATGTTATAATTGGTGGTGTGTATATTGCTTTAGAAATGTGATATTAGGACTGCGATTCAAGATTTTGTTTTTAATAAGTGATGCTCTCTGTCATGAAAGTTTAAACTATTCTAGCAATCCTTTGCATTCCCATGTCTATCCACGCAATTAGTTACTTTAAAACACAACCTCTTGAAAGAGATCACCACACACAGAAATATCGCCTGATTGCTGGTATTGTGGTAACTAATGCTCACGAACATTGATAGAATATTTACAAGTGCAAATTTCTGTTACATCAGAACCAAACCCTACAGCTCAGTGCATCATAAACCCATAACAATAACGTAAAATGATGCAAAGAAAGAATAACAAATTCAGCTCAAAGAGCTGTAGCAGCTCTGCACAAAAAGGCCTTTGTAATGACACCGATGAAAGCATATCCACTGACACACAAGCCCTCATAGGCGATGGGAACATGGTGCCCAGGTCCATTAATGGCTCATCTAACGCCTTCTCCTCACCCAAGGAATCAAAGAACATCACAAAAGAGCCACAAACAGACCCGTCTGCTGCACCTGAAGCCCCACAGGAGCCCAAATACGGCACGTTTTCACAAAACATTGAACCATACACGGTGATGGAATTCGATGAGCGATTTTATGCCAACACCACGCCAACCACTTCCGAAAGCACATCCATGTCGAGTATTGATCCTGATAACCTTTGCTCGGCGTCCAGTGATCAGGGCTGTGATCTAAATTACGCTTCCGGCGGTAGCATCCAGCCACGATGCGGCGAGTGCGGGTCAAGCATGGGGTGCGACGATGAGGAGAGCACGCCGAAGATTGAGCCGCCCGCTGCCGTCGGAAACGTTTCCGTAGATAGGAAAGCGGGCTGTGACAGCGAGCGACGTGGGGATTTAACGGGTGGTGACGAGGAGGAAGAGGACGTAGTGGCGGAATCGTCGTTTATAACGCTGCTGTCGCCTTCTGCAGCTGATAGAAGCGTCCACGACACGCCGCCGACTAAAGCAACATCCTCCAAACACAGCAGTGGATGCGACGCGAACCGCACACAAGCAGACGACTCGGGGAATCCTCCAAATGACGACCTGCAGACGTTAAACGTGAGCGAGCTGCCACGTGACACCCACTCGCTGCCCGAGTGTCGCTGGTATCGGCGCCAATGCACGTGCACCTGTCGTCTGCAGAAACAGTCGTCTGCGGCGATTAATCCGTCTGGCGGAGGCGGAAGCGGCAGCCATCTGTGTACGGCGGCGGCGGCGGCCTCCTCATCAAAGTGGCACCGTCATCGTGGGGGCTCGATAACCTCGGGGAGACGCGGTGCTGCAGACAGCGAGCGCTCGACTCACGGGGGTTGTGAGTCCACTGACGACGGCGACGACGGCAGTTTGGCTAATGGCTGCGCGGGAGGTTACTCGCGTGACACTTCCACACCTGGAGGCCTCGGTGATAACGGTGACGACGGTGACGAGGAGTCTATAGGTCCGCCGTCCACGGTGTGCACGGGCTTAGGCAATGAGCAAAGCAGCCCCGCGTCAGATCCGGTGAGGGCGTTCTTCAGGAAGCTGAGAAATGGCTTCAGTGTCAATCACACGCGACCTTGTGCGGGTTTAAAGCAGGCTCACGTGGATAAAGCGGGTCTGAGGAATCTGGCTGTATCCGAGCTGAGTGATATGTCTCTTGGTGGCGGCGGTGGTGGTGGGAGATCTGTACAAAGGGAAATGAATCAAATGCAGAAAAGCGATTGCTCGTATAGCAAAGTGAACGGTGACACGGATACCTGCGATAACAAGATAGATGCTGACCATGACAGCAAACACAAAACGGATACATTATCTAACCACTTAGATGCAGAAGCAGACACTGCAACACTGGATAGAGGTAACAATAACCTCGACAGCAGGGATATTACAATGGGTAAGATGACCAGTGACACCTCTGACGCCTTGTCCCAGGTGAGCACCACGGCCACGCAGACGGAGGATGCTGCCGTGTGGACGCTCAGCCTGTCCTCGGGCTCGCCCCGGGGCTACTACTCGCCCCTGTCTGTGGCGGCGGGCAGTGGAGCAGGGTCCGCTGTCAGCAGCCAATGGATGGCCCCGGCGGGGGCGGCGGGGACGAGGGCAGCGGCCCGCACCAGCAGCTCGTGGTCCGCCCGGACTTCCTGCCGCTCGGACACGTGGGCGCAAAGCACGCCGGGAGACGGGTGAGTGGGGGCGGGAATGCATTTGCGGTAGATGTTGTGGTGTAGTATTTATTGGGAAGACTAGTTCTTGCAGTTGGATTAATGTCATAAAGCGATTATGATATATATTTTTTTTCATTTGAATGTTTGATGTTGTGAGCGGTGAGTGCGTATATTAATATATCTTCAAAAAGCTATCACGTTACATCGTATCTATAATCAACGGAGATTTTAGGCAGGCGATGTTGTTTTTTTTACAAAGGGTTTAATGTCATTTGGTGTTGTTTATGCTATGGGTTATCACTTTGTTGGGACTCAATCGAATTAAAATTACACGAGCGAAGGAACTTCCAGCAACATTCACATTTAATTTACAATTGAAGAATCTCTGGACCCTCTGTGTCGACAACTCATCGTCTCCATTGCCTTCCCTCTATATGCATGTCAATCTGTATATACACACTGAGGGTTGGCATACACAATGCCTTGTAATTAAAACGTAATGTTCAATTTCACCCTACATCATCCTCTAAGAAATCACAAACTCACGTTGGCGTGATATTCTACTTGCGATTCTTTGTAACTTGTTCTATAAAAGAGTGCATGGGAGTTGAATGGATCTCATGTGTTTGAAATGTAATACAAATAAGTTGCAACACATAACTGAGTGGATATAAACGTCCAGAGTCAATTATCCCAACTGTTTATATATAGTATATACACATTGGCTAAGCGAATTCTAGTAGGATTTCAATGCCTTGCAATATGCGACTTTCAGATAAATTTTGATACTCGTAGCGTGTAATAAGATTTGTTGAAATATTGTGGCAAAATAATACGAACCACAAAATTGGACAATGGTTTCAAATCACTGTTTTTAAAGCATCCCTACACTATAGTTAACCATTTCAACACACCATAACACTATCCCATTTCCACAATGTCCCCGTGTTAACCCGACTATTACCACCCAGCAACAGCACGCTCTTCCTTAATTGCTGCAATTGATGCCTCAAAGATGCAAGCCCCTGTGAAGCCATCTCTCCTCACAAACCCGTCCCTCCACCGCATTGCAACTCACTGAGACGTAATGAAAAGCTGCGTAAGACATAAATAAGCTAATCACAGGTATAATGATATCAGTTCAACTGAGGGATTGCAAAAATGAGGCCAATTTGGCCGAGTAGGAATTGCAATTGATTTGATTATTGCGTGGTGAGTGGATGATAGGGGGACTGCTGGGGCTAATGTCTCCATACGGCACCGCTCGTTCTCTAGTGAACCCGAACTTTATTGAACCAGGGGCCATGGAGAGCCGTTCGCACTCATTATCAACTGGCTGGCAGTCTTCTTAGATGCTTTCATGGTTACTTGCCTGGCTGCTTGAAATAAAGACATTTTGTCATTGTCAGATCCAGGTTTTGGAAATGTGTGTGTGTGGGGGGGGGGGGCACATACGGTATTTCATGACTTTGTACGCGCGATCGATGACCGACATGACAAAACCCATAGAAGAATGAAGTATTTTAGTGGGAAAGGGTGCTTCATACATACACTGCTTACCCTGCATCAGACAGTTTCTCTGCTGAGGCCATCTCTGTATCTACATGCATAATAAGAATCACTGTCCCAAATATTCATAGAGAGCAAGATACACATTTCAGCTGAGTCGTGGTTCTGCTGGTTCTGCTGTGTCCCCCTATCGCACGTGATTTGCCACACGCTGCTATGATTGAAGCCCGCGTCTGACAGTCACGAATATTCACCCCCGGCTCTTCATAATTATCCAGTAGGCCATGAGGAAGGCAAATATTAGTCCAAGTAAAACACGTCAGGAGCAAGACGATGTGCTAAAATACCTCGACTAATTCGGCTTCAAAATTCCGGTTTGTCTGACCCTAGCTTCACTTACTTCAAACAGACACCTTACATACTCAGTGTCCTCATTATTCAATCCCTCTTTTACCCACTGCATATTTCAACCACACAGCGACATAGCTAAAGCGACAGGATCCATTGGATTGCTCCTGTGTTTGACGTCTTCACAGCGGTGTTTGAAGCACTGATTGTGAGTGAGAAATGGGTAGACAAAAAAACTCCACAAAAAGCATTATGAATATGTAAAATGACTACATTCATCACCGGTGTGTATGAGCCTATTATATGCAAGGAAACCAGGCAACTCGTCTAAACGCCAACATCCACCAGAGCAGTTCCCAGCGTGTGAGAGCATCAAGATTCGTGGACGGATTTGTTGAAAGGTGTGCGGATCTCTTAAAAGCTCGATGTGGATAATTGCATTTGGGAGGTCTGTCTCCATTCTAATTTATAGGGTGTGTGAGCCCAATCAGATTACAGAGAGGGATGGGTCGGCGAGGGCTGCACTAGTGGAATAATCAAACTCGCATGTCTGATTTAGAAAACCCACAGAAAAGTGCCCTATAAAAGAAAACATCAAAGTCAATATGCCTTCCTTCAAATTTTACATGTGATATTTATTGTTCCAGTTGGCATTGTTTTGAATTGGTTTGTTTAATGTGAGATGACTGTGAGTATCTATTTCTTGTTCATATAGTTATTCAAAAATATCAGTTTGTCCAAATTAAAGATGGACGCCACATATAGAGTCCAATAGGCTGACATTTCCATTGACCTACTCTTTTGTAAAGACCAGGTACATGCGATATTGAAAGTAAACATCTCTATGTATACGCACTTTCTGGCTTTCTAAAAATCATTTTTGGCATTCACATGAATATACAAATGATCGTCTCTTATAAAAAGGAGATTGCGCACTTAACTGGCCTAATTGTGACTATATAAAGAGAATCCTCTCTTGATGTTGTGTCAAAACAAATAGTTTTTGGAAATGGTACATGCAGCTGAAAGCTTTATACACTGGTCTGGTGTGTGTGCCTAGATCACAGAAAGAATCGACATAGATACAAACATTCTTTCATTGCATCCCAATAACACTATCTCATTTGAACACTCCAACGATATACTTATCAAGCCTTGACACTGCAACAAGCATGTACAACGTCTATGATGATAAATCAGACACACATCTCCTTTCCACTAATAGACCAAAAGCGGACTCCTCACGATAACTCCGCCGACTTCAGCAATCTGGTGAAATGAGCAATAATTTTGGACCGTAAAACAGTAAATTATAATACAATAATTCAAGATGGAATAGCATCACTGGAGAACACCACTACTATGTGTGCAAAAGCCACGTGACTTGATCACGTGACACTGCCAGCGTGTGAACACCAATAGAAAGCTGTGATAAACAGCGCCACTGCGCATGTCCACCACAATACAACTTCTAGGGCTTGTGTACATAATTAAAGTGCTGTTAATGAGCAGAAGTGGCTGTTGTTGACGGAATCAATAGTGTGTAGTGGTATGAATGAGTTACATTATGACTTATCAATAATTACTTATGACTTGTGGACTTCTGCATACCTGGGACACAGTATGCGTGACTGAGGGTCGTGGTGTGAAAGCTGTTGATGCCATATTGATTACAGATGTTCATTGTATAGGTAATTTCTAGTTGTAATAGGTTTTCCTAGCTGCTAAGTGAATATACATTGTAGTATTAATGTTTAGATACTCTAGGGAGTGTTATACGAAAGTGGGGTTGTAAAAACGTCCGAAAAAGAGCGGTGTTTGAAAATGGGGGCACGAAAAGATGTGGGATTTAGAGGACGTGGGATGTGGGAAAATAAGCTGTGAAGTGTTACATATGGGAAAAAAAGAAACTGAGAGAGAGAGGGAGACAGATGTGGGAAATCAGATGAGGGATGTGATATTTGTTTACCCTGTATAAACCGCCCCGCTAGCATATCTACATTTATATATCAGCCCATATGCAAGTCACGCTCGCTTTATATGTACGCATGTTACACTCTTATTTGGCAGCCCTTTCACATTATGATAGAACAAAACAACAATTACCTCTGTAAGTAGTGGATATGTAATTGTACAACGTAACTATTGATAACCGACTCGCTAGTATATTGATATTGCATGATACAACTGACTGAGTCATTATCAGAGTCAATTGGGTCCCGGTGACTTTGTTTGTGGCAGATTTAGTAGATTTTTTTTATCATAGTCTCACACATACATATAAAACAATTGATGCATTACATAAGACACACGATAAATATATATCAACTCTATATACTGCTGTACAAACTATTCCACATGATGAAGTGGACGAAAAACTCCCCTTTTAGATGTAAATGCTAAACGTATGAATCATAAGCGTTATCTGAACACAATTTCATTCCTCCAAGTGCAAAAGCTTAGTGAGAGAGATAACACTAAATGCCGACACTGAAATAATGTTTTGACAGACAACTGCATATAAATTACCTTCTGTGTGTTTTGTATGATTTCGTTGCATTCAAATGAGCTTTGGCTCGTTTTTATTCAGTCTCTCGCAGCAACATTGCAGCAATGCAGCATCATTGTCATATGCAATGAAAGTGCAAAGTCGTCTGCTTTCAATCAAACATATTGGATTATTGGAATATGAGCACATTCCTAAAATTGCAACTTCATATCAATCACTTGAAACTTTGCCAATAAACTACCGTTCCCTTAGAACTTTCTATTCAGATGTGGTCTCAGTGGTGGCTTCAATGTCTCCCTCATGACTAATCTTTAACCGTTTCTCCTTCTGGCAAAAGGTGATATCGGTGTGCACTCTAGAAAGTTAACTGTGTGGACATAATGATTGCATTTTAGCTTTTGAATGATCACTGCACTACTTTGAATAGTCACAGTTCCTCGGAGTTTCAAAACATGATCGGTAATGAATACATTGACAAGTTCAAGGATGTCCATCAACCACTAGATAACGTGTGCCAGAGCTGAACATTTCAGAAAAAAAGACAGCTTCCATTCAATGTGTTTGAAAGTCACGGCCATATTGTGTGATCGTTCTAATCTAAAGACTGGGATTATTGCCCCTCCATCATACGTACATATATTGCTGGCGTTGCCAGTGGTGTATGTCCTGTGCCTATATAGCTGTTTTGTATCCACGTACACAATACCCTCCATACCTTAGTGGTTTTTCTTAACACCCACCATGCCCAACCACCCTGGAAAACTTTACGGATAGCGTACTGTATTGTCAACCAGCGTTGATTTTAAAAACAGCTCAAAATGAAACAAAAAACCATCAAATAGTTCTACAAACTAATGCTTAATAAATGCATTATGTTCTATCCAGAGGTCTACATGAAACAGGATACCCCGTCAACTATAAAAATCAAACCATCACTAAAACAAACTCGGCAAAACACGACTACGACCCAAACATTGTACCCAATATCAGTAGCTATAAAGATGCCAGTCCTATAGTAAGCCCCAGCACTCAGTAACTCTCGGCCGATTACGTATGTGTATTCAATCCACAAAACAGTCCAGTCCACAGAATCAATGACCCGCTAAAGCACCGGCGTGAAATAGGCGACTTCACTCACCTGCTAGCGGTCAGACAAGACAAGTGCGTTAGGCGCGTGTCACACGCACCCGCGATCACTCACACAACACGATTTATCACTTTTACTGCAAGTGTGAACCACTTAGATGTGACTGCGGTCATGGCAAATGATAGTTATGATGTGGTAAAGGCCTGTGAGTATTGTGATAAGATGATAACGGAACAAGGATGGTGACTGGTGAAGGATTATTGTAAGCTTTAAGATGGCCATTTTTGTACATGACATGCATTTTTGACCAAATAATATTTAGACATTGGAAAAGAAAACCTCATACAAGGGCAGGCGTATGTAAATAATGTAAATGAAACATGGGCATTAGCATCAGTAACATTCACCGTTTGCACAAATGTTGACAAAAACTCTAGTTCAAACGCATCAAATGTCGACTATGAACAAAAATCTATCTCAAAAGCAAAGCTACCCCAGCTGCGATCATGACATGTTCACTGAAAAGAGACATTGCCTTGGACTCACAGCGATCACACAATACATCACGTGTGCATTATGACGGTGGAGTGATGATAATACCCTGATCAAGGCGTGATGGTTTGAGCCCACCACCACCTGAGCTAGCAAAACAAGCCTGGATCTATGACAGCCATTATATAACAAACACGCCAGGCAGGTCTATGATCCTTTGTATAAACGATCTCAGTGTGTTTTGGGGAGTATAGAATTCTGGTTGACGGGGAAATATAGGGGAGGATTTTTCTGTGGAGTGTTGTAGGTAGGCACGTATATCAATTTGTTGCAATGTGTTTTGAATTGGTATAATTATCATTGATGGTAGAGCATTCATAAGAAGGTGACGGAAGATAGATGTTAGGATGATAGATCTGTTTGATTAGTAATTAGCCATGTGAGATGGCGTACAAAAATATGATTGGTTATAAATTATATCCGCTGGCGGACTGTAGACAAATTATGAAGAGGAGCAAATTTATATTCCTCGTAATGTCATAAATGTCAGTGTTTAGATGATGATACACACTGGTAACATAATGCTCTCAATATTTCTATGGAAAATTACGAACGGTAAACTGCTTTGGAGTTGATGTTCTTAGGGATCGTTCTCAAATACCACAATTTCGGTCATTTCTGTCACCACATGTAATTTGTTTTGTCTTACTCCCTTGAAACGTCATTTTTCGACCGACAAAAACCTACCCGCACCTCAACCCCTCTAATAAAATAGCGTTCTCTGATACATCCTAACCATTTTAGAACTCAATATTATCAAATAAAGATAATTATTAGAGAGCATTCATTTTAAGCTAATATAAGATAGACATGGATGGTAGAGATGTTTTTTATTAAATAGCCAAGAGATGGCTGACAAAAACGGATCGAGTTATTTAACCTAAACTGTTTATGAGTGCAGATACCGTGAAGGCGAGCACATTCATTTACCTTGTAATGTCATAAATATGAGTGTTTGAATTATGATACACACTGGTAACACAATGCTCTAAATATTGCAATGAAAAATGAAAAGCTATTAACATCCAGGTAAACCGCTAACACGTTGCACGGCCCAACCAACCAACATGTCCCTCCTCCACTATCCCTGTACATGAACCTAACCACAACCCACCCATCACAGCCTCTACGAGCTGGATTGTTATACAGTCCCTGGACAGCTATAACGCTTTCTGTCAGATAGATTACATGGCAATTCCCAAATCTATTTAACTGTCATTACCTTCTGTTATTTGGGAAAATGTTGCAAATTGCTTTCGCCTAATCTGATGGTTTTAAGCAGTGGTTGAGTAGCGCCTCGCTTTAGCCTAATTTGTCACGGTCTTCTTGTTAGCCTTGCTACAGAGTGCAGCTGACAAGACATGGTAACTGTGTGGCTATGTACAATATGCACATTCACAATGATTTGGTTTTATATTTGAAGAACAAATGTCATATGTAGTAAAAGCAACACTGCGCGCAGGCGTAGTGCCAAGCGTAAAACGAAGTTATGGATTTTGATTATGAAGACGTTCTTGTTGATCCTAACTCAAATGTGACTTGAGTTACAGCAACACTTGATAAACACATCATCATTTGAACTACATGTAGGTGTAACATATGCCCAAGGAACGTTTGTTAATGATCGTACCAGTGTCTTAAGACAATGCTAGATTTACCGCATTGGTTTGTAGAGAATAGTGTTTTCAATTTTCTCATTAGCCTGTTGGCTCTTGTGCAAATCGTGCTAACCACGTTGGCCCGTGTTGGCACGAGGGGAATTTGTGCTCACAACTTCAATATTGATTCACTGTTTTGTGTGGTGTTCTCTTCATTATTCAGGTGGTTTTTTATGTTATTGCTTATTTCTAAATGTGTGGTCAGTCGTGTGTATATTACGGCCACGCAATTTATGAACTGATGCCTCTCTAATATAGTATAAGTAGATCATACACCAGTGGTTTCCCTTGTGCTTCATAAGATGGAGATTTTAATATAGCTGTATTCAAACTCAATCACAGTATTAAGCCGAATGTTCAACGAGTCTGTAATCAAACTAATAGGAGAGGTGCTCAGCAAGATACCAAATAATTGACATTTAGATCTGGGATGAATGCCATTTAATCTGCCATTCAATAAAAGTCAAACCATTTTAACTACTCACACAAGAGTCTGATTGAATGTAACGTTTCTTGTAGATACACTATTAGCTCGATGTATTTAATTGATTTATAGTTTATTGCAAAATGTAGAGAATAAGAAGTAACTGTATACAGGACATATGCAACATTACTGGCACTTTGCAGTGCTTTCTTGTTACTGGATAAAATACGCATTTACTTCTGTTAATGAACAAAAGCTTATAACCATCCATTTATCATCTTCACAATTGAACAATAAGTTGTTCACGAGCTCCTCAAATTATATACTAAGACATAAATTTTAGCCATAGGCAGATCCAGGAAGGAAAAGGGGGGGACCAAAATTCTTATTTTCATAGAGTTATTGGTATGTTTGCTATCGATCGACACCGCGTGTACAAAGCCCATGCGATCCCTTTACAAATGTGCTCCCCTTTTCTGAAAACCTGGATCTGCCAGTATTAGCACACTTGACAAGATAAGGAGACTAGTCACACAAATATTCTCAATGGGCACAGACGTAAGTAGCCAGTATTTACACGGGCCCCTACTTCACATCACAATGCCCCTTCACAAATGATGGATTCAATTTCACATCACATTGACTGACCTCGGTATCAGGAGGCCTCAGCCCCAGTGACGACCACACAAACCCAATTGACCACACCACCTAATTCTAGACTTTAAAGACCCCTTCTGGCCATGAAATGTGAATGATGGCTCATTTATGGGGTTTTTGCCTGTTCGACCCTTCTCTTGGGGGCATCACTTTGCCCTTGTTATACGATCGTATCTGTCTGCAGGGCGCCTGTGTGCTATGTATATAGCTATGAATCAAATTATAGATTACAAGGCCTATCACATGGCCGCTAGATATAGCCAAACAATGCTCAGATATGGAATGATATTCATACTGGACTGTGCACTGGTGTTGCTGCTCAGAAAAAATGAAGACGAGACACTAGAATAAACAGCAAGTCTAGTATGACTAAATCAATCACGCTGTCAAAATACAAAGCAACTGTATACGAAATCAATACGGTTCTTTATGCCCCCAAAAAGGCAGGAAAAATAGCCTGTGCTTGCAAATTTCTCAAGCTGCTTATAAAATCACTATCTGGGTGTCAAATCTGATGGATGCTTCATTTATGTGGGCATCCTGGTCACGCCAGTCCCTCGGGGGATCAATCGCCGGTATCTCACGCCAAGGAGACCCTTCTTTTATCTTAAAGGACCAGACGACACTCGGTATTCATGGGTCGCGTGCCAGATACATATTTACCATGCTTTTGAATATAGTGATGTGCGTTGTGGGTTTAAGAACGTTGTAGTAGCTTAATGCATGCGATTGGTGCTCAATATACGGTAAAACATCCATTTCAGACCATCTCTCTATGGAAACCATCCCTATAAAAAGACCACATTTCACGGCCCCAAAATCTTCATAAAGCTATCGAAATGAACCTCTGTATGGAGACCACCTCTCTACTGAGACCACCTAGCACTGGTCCCAAAGGTGATCATAATACAGAGGTGCTACTGTATTTAACTTTGACTTGAGTGCATGTATATGCATAGGTGTTATAGCAGCTGTGAAGTAAGTATTAGTTATTGGTATAACTCATGTATGATGCAAGCATCTGAATTGCATATATACGGTTCATACATACTGTGGATCATTGCCGCAGCAAATCATTGATAGTCTTGCCCACCGCACACCATACAGGGTATGATTAATTGAAACAGGGCTTTGCCAAATGGTACCAGAATGTACAGACCAATTTTATATGTAGCATTATAGAAACGATTACTAATAGCAAATGGATAATTGGATATATACACGTTTATACTTCTGCTATAATGTACCGGAACGGCGGTATTCGCAAAGCAAACAACTGCAAGTTGAATGATTTTTTGCTACTCCAAGTCCAGTTCCACTGCCGTGTACTGTCACCGAAAAATGCATGATATTGTGTAACCAAAACCTATAAGTACGTCCATACAAATAACTGGCAATGATAAATACGCGTGATTACTGCATGGATATGAGGCCCGGCGTTCTGTGCGTGTCACCGTATGTAATTAATCGGCGGGCGCGTGTTGT
Organism: Streblospio benedicti; assembly: GCA_019095985.1. Classification (NCBI taxonomy): domain Eukaryota; kingdom Metazoa; phylum Annelida; class Polychaeta; order Spionida; family Spionidae; genus Streblospio; species Streblospio benedicti. The sequence continues at coordinate 33,146,280 of CM032663.1, read as the reverse complement.
TATTGGATGACTGAACCCTGCAGACGACATCGTCAGTTACTCTAATTCATGTGAAACATACAACGTGCCCTTGGCCATGATGGCTGTCGCTTCCACACAATTTTCATACAATTTTCAATTGGGTGATCAAGGCCAGCTTATAAGTTGTAAATACTGGTACTTCCAATTATCCCCACGAGGGACATTCTTTTATGAAAAAAGGGTAGTGCCTGCTGCTATTCGATGATTGCCAACTTGGTGGCATATGATAATAGTACCCTTCCATTCTATAAAACTGAATTTCATCTCTTTTACCAATGCAACATCAATATCGTGCTATAAAGATGCACATGCCATGTTTCCTGCCAGAAACATATTTGTGGCTATTGTTGTTTTTCCCCAGTTCCCCTCATTCAACGCACGGACGTTACAGGATTTACACACGTACAGTACGAAAGCTACGTAACGATTGAACGCTGTGTATCATCGCATGAAACAAGCTCATAATACAACTGTAGCAAACAGACATTACCCGTAATGATAAATGCTCTGTGGCTGTGAAGTCCGTGCGGTCTCTACTCTCGCCTTAATCCACCTTCAGCTTTCATCCCGCGAGCCTGGCCCCGGCGTGAGTGACAAGACCGAGATTGGACGTGCCACCTTCACGGCGCATTATAAAGCGACGTGCTCGTGTAATGTACTTCATCACATCGTGTTATGTCTGCTCGGCGGCAGACGACATGATGCACATGTTCACCTACTACTTTATGGCTGACGTCTTGAAGCTTGAAGGTGGAATTTGTTTCATGTGGATATGCTGTAGAATATTGGCATTAGTTTCATAATTTTCCTTATCTGCAGATGTATGATTACCAAATAAAGGTGATATTATCTAAAAATGACTTCATCTTGCACGCTCGCACACAGTTATCACTGTCTTTTTGCCCCCACCCCTCCCACACCCAAAAACAACTGACGGCACCTGTCGTATTCTGATCACATGCATATCTGGCAGTAGCTATGGAAAAGTTAATATCTAATGTGTTCAGTATATTTCAGCTTCAATATATCATACTTAAAATCCTTCTGCATTGGCATATTCGATCACACAACTTCTTCCCATAGTCCACATACACATTTAAAAAATCTGAAGTATAGTAGACCCAGGTCCGTATTATGAACAACAGAACAAATCATAACTGATCTCATATCAGCACGCGGCCTATCAGCCTTCCGCCTCGCCTCCCCGTATGATTGTTATGCTTGGAGACGACGAGGAGATGCAAACGAAGACACCCCACAATAGGAAGAATTCAATTGCCACCAAACGAGATTGCCAACGATGATTTGGTGCACACATCGTATAACGTGTTTGCGTGATCACGTGACTCTATTTTGTTGCTACAATGTCGGCTGCAATTAGTGGCGACGGTCGCAAATGAGTGGTGGACGTTTAGAATAAGAATACTTGACTGGGGCTCCCGCTTTAGAATGGTCGGCTTTGGGCTTTGTTCACGGTTTTGAAGAGACGGTACTTGCCCTCATTAAGCTAATTGCATTGTCTACGTTGGTCCTTTGAATGATAAAGATGTGTACATAGTTTTGGACAATGATGCTTTAAACTATACTGACTTGTAGATCTGTTGAACGTATTCCACAATTTAATAGATCATACAAGAACTACCACATAGCGAAGAATATGAACAAAAAGCTAATGCATAGGAAAATCAAGCTACAACAATGTTGGTTATAGAAAAAAAAACTGTTCATGTCATGTTCAAAGGCGCCCAATACCATTGGCAATGATCGGTGGTAGATCCACAGATGTGCCCAGGCAACACAGCGGCATCGCGTGAGGCTTGTACAGCCGCCGCCATCTCGTGCTGCATCTGATCTCAGAACAACATCTTATGCAAGATGGATATTTCTGTCTGAACTGTATTTGATGCATTTTAATAGAAATGAGATGGGTTCAGAGTGGTGTGCTTGTTTTTTTTTCCATTTGCTATAATTCACATGATAGATTTTTATGTTAAACCTCAGCGTCATATCTGAGGGCTATATATCAGCAGTATATGTTATGAACATGGACTTCGAAAGTGATCAAACCGACAATGGTTAAACCTATATCATTTTTTTCTAATCCCTTGGTGTTCTGAAGCATAGCCCACCTGTATAACCATTTAAGCACTATACCTGTGTATAAGTGGCATTAGATTTGTGGAGAGTTGAGCCCACCCATATTTTTTTTAAAAAAGCAGATGACCAAATGCTACACCCCGTGACCCAACCTCCAAGCAGGGCACTTCCGGTTTGAAAAGTGAATTCGTCCGTCTCGTTGAAAGAGCACGTTATGATTCACTGCTTGGAGGTTGCCGTGACCCAATGTGCGTTACAACCAACCTCTGGTCACCATGTGCTCTAGAAGACCAGAGCACCACACACACACACCAAGCATTACAATTGCAGCACCGCATCCATATTTCTAAATAGTACTTATTATCAATTATTGCAGAATTGGAATAAATTGATATTCACAAAAGAACACTATCAAAACAGTTACCCGATATACGAGCAATTTCCTAATGGGTAATCATTCCCATTGCCTGGTCTATGGCGCTATCGATTAACTGGTGCACAATTGTGAACACTCACACTTATCAATAATCTAATAGCATACAGCTCCCACTTTTTACCATTCACAATTCCCAGAGTGTGCAGTAAAAACGCGTTGATGTGATATATGCTATACCTGTACATGTAAATGGATATGCTTGGAAGATAAAAACATACGTCGTCTCATCCACTAATAATGAAAGATTAACATAGTTCAGGTTACAATTCTTGTTCTAAATCATGATTCTAATTCACGTCTCAAACTTTGTTTTTGTAGACCACCACCTGTTCACGCGTACACAAACAAAACAAAAGTAAAACAAAACAACTCATCACCACCATCACGCATTACTTGTCCGCAGGCAGATCCAACGAGAGGAGCAAGCCCCCCCCCCCCCCACCCCCATTTTCGACCAAACTCCAAACTACTTTATGTTCATGTTTTTTTTTTGGCAAGTCCACCACCAATCGCGTGCACGAAACCCATGAAACTCATTTAGCGTTCCAGCCCCTACCCATTTCCAAAAACCTGGATCTGCAAGTGACTACCAAATGGTTTTAAATACAGTTAGCATACGGCATAATCCAATGCCTGGCGAACTGAGGCCATGACGTCCCTTATGCGGTACAACAGTCCCACCCCCTCTTTCCAAAAACCTGGATCTACAAGTTACTACCATGCGGTTTAAAATGCGGTTACCATACGGCATAATCCCGTCATGCTGGTGCTGCCCCGTGCTGATAGTCGGCTGCTCAGTGGAGCCGGCAGCAAGCGGGCCCACTGGGCTGCATTACCGCCGGGGTTGGCGGCAGCGAGTCTCCGTGATTGGGACGTCAAACAACCCATCTGTTATATCAACACATGTAACAGCATATATATGTTTTAGATACCACAGGATTACACTGTACTATTTTTTGCGCAATAATATTAAACAACAACCACGCTGTTTTGTAATGGTTACTTATTCTGAGTGCTAGATCTATCGAAGGCAACTGCATCAGTGGCATTGGTGTCCTCTCAATCTACAATTGGAGTTTCTTATTTTAAAAAGAGCATTAAAATTAAAACTTCTTGCAAAGTTCACTGATGTAGTTGGCTTTGACCTCTATGTGTATATTGAAACACTGGCAGCACTGCTGTTCATTGGCGTCAATTATTACTAATATGTTACAGTTATGCCGTTGATTTATTGTTTCTCTCAGCCAATTCAAAATAAACACCATACACATTTGACGACTCACTTATCTGTTTTACAGGCCTCGTCAATACCAACTGTCCATAGACTAGAACTGGTTGCAGTCTGATTATAATATAAGACATTACAAACATTAAGAACACCATGGTACAAGTTAACCACTTCAAAATCGGAACTTACAAGAAGTGCCTTAGTGCCATAATTGATATGGAAAATTGTGCTCCTGTCTGTCAAATAATGATGTATGTGGTCTTTTACCTATTATGATGGTGCATTTGTAAATTACAAACACGCAATATATAACACTACCCTGTGTTACAGTTGCTAGAAACATGTGTGGTGCAATTATAAATTGGCTTGGCATATAGTGCTGTGACAATGCAACTGCTAATAAGACACAAACCACTAAGGTTAAAGGTGTGCAGCTCTCCATTAATATGCACTGTGATGAGAGTACTTTCAGACACTGTTTATTTACAGACCACGTGTTGTTCACATTCACAAAGTAAGTGAGAATTAACGAAAAATTCGCTTTTGCTTATTCGTTCCTCAATATAGACCGTACAAACAATTACAACGGCGGTGGGTGGTTATTTGTACACTGTGCCGTATAAATAAGAACCGGGACCTGATATATCGTATCCCCGAGCATTGAAGAACGGCCCACCAACTTCTTCTTTTGAACTGTAATAAATGTTTTGAGTACACGCAGAGAAAGGGCAAAACTGACCATTTATATTGTGATCACTACAGAAGATCTAGTTTGCTACAGGAAGTCTGAGATTTTTTTTTTAGATTTCTCCTACTGTTCCTAGTCTTTGATGCACCAAAGAACATTAATTTTGTGACCAGTAGGATGTGTGATAGCCTATGTGGAAGGGAACTTCGGCGTTACACTCTGGGCACCTCGATGGTCATATACGATAATTAGCTACGTCATAGCTAATAAGATATTAGTGATCTGTGGAATGAGTTGACATAGCAGTCGTTTCTATAGTACCTAATAAAAAGCACACAATTATAAAATGGTCTAAATTTGTGGATAGCTAAAATTGTGGATCATCTCACCAAAACAGTTCCTCTTCACATGTTCAGAACCATTACCATGTAGGCCACGGTAACACTTACCATCACGCAGCCCCCAGGTCAGAAACCTTGCAAGCAAATTTCAAATCGTCATTGCACATCCAAGTTGTACTAGCATTTACAAACCGGAAGCGCACATTTGCTGGGACTGTCAACATACATCCTTTTCACGCACGTTTCTTACATAATGCTTTGTGAACGCACCAATATACAGATATTTGCTAATTTCATTACTGAAGGCAAGAATCTAATAAGTACAAAGTGCATGCTGTAGCAATTCGATTGTCTACTGGGCTGTTTGGGAATCTATTGTCAGGATAGGTCTTGTACTTCAGGCACGTATGTCTAGTAGATTATCCATTCTCTAGAGTTATTGGAAATCTGCACAACGCGATGGTTGTGCGGGTGTTGAGCTAGAACATCTATCCAATCTAGATGTTTAGCACGATATGAAATGATGGTGTCGCAAAAAACACCTGCCCGGCACGAAGCTTGAAAAGAACCGCTCATGCGTGCAATTGGGGCAAGGTATGGGGTTTCTCTGAAACATCAGCCTTAAACCATATAGATTTTAAAAATCTGATGCAGATTTTTATTTCATCAGCCTTATATAAACCATATAGATTTTATTACAACGTACAAACGACATGTTCTTTTTTTTTATTAGTTCAGTTCGAATGAAAACACTTATTTGTATCGAATTCAACAGATAATAAAAATATATTAAGGAAACCATTCAAACTATCACCAAGATAATTGATTATTATCAGTAAAACTGTATTTGAAGCTCCTCGTGTCCATGTTTACGTTGTTAAAAAGGAGACTAGTCTGTCGGTCATGTTCCCGTAACGTATATTAAATCCAAAGTAGAAAAAATTTCCGTGAAAATACTGCGTCGACACTGTGGACTACAGGCTGTTTCAAATGTATTATATGTACATATTATGTATTGCTTTTGCGCATGATGATACAAATATTGAAGCATTCTATAGAATCTACGGAAACACACGAGGTCCAAACGATGTCTGCCTGACAGGCTTGAAAATGTCCACGTTAAAACAACGTTTCGTCAATGGATATTGGAATAAAGTCTACGCTAACACCACACTGAAACTTGCTACATGTATCTTAAACTCCCATTCAACAAACTGCAATTCCAATATGCGTGCCAACGCTTTTTAAAGATTGCTTCCTGGAAATATCTCCAAATAAACTGGAGATCAACTGGAAGGCCAGAATGCGAAATTTAATTTCCTGTTGGGCTAATCAAGGAAACATGACTTTCCATGACCCTTTGATTTTGACAGGATTCCATCAGCCGGGTTCTGTGGCATAACGTGACAGGCTAATAGCTTGTGAGACAGACACGACTCTATGACATCTCATTATTTCTCATGAACATCTAGATAATCTTGATTTCTTACCTTTGATTGCTCATGATGAAGTTTGGGGATTGTGTTTCTTTTTTTGTGATTACGGATGTGATGTATTGGATTAGATCTAGCTTGTGCATATTGTGTTTTGACGTGAGGGTCTAGAATAATCTCTTGGTAGAATATGTGCTGTAATGATGTGTGTATCATAGTCTAAAAGGTCTTCTAAAAAGGGCGACTAAAATTCCAAACATTGCAACAACAAAGGCAAACATGTATGGTATAAAATGTACAAAGTGATGTACATGTATAAATTATGTTTCATTGTATCATTAGCATTTCATAGTGAGATTTCACCATCCGGCTTAACACAAGATTATTGGCTTGTTCATATTCGTACAGAAACACACACAGTTTTCTGTAAAAGCGTGTAGAGTGTTGGTTGATATCACTGATATACAACTTCAACATTATCCTTATTGCCAGGGAAGGACTATAGAGCATCCTTCTATAATCTCTTCTCTAACCATCTCAACCCCATTGTGGCTATGTCAAGGTCACAAATCCAGCAGCCTTTAAACACGCCACAAACCCCCAGATAGTCAGATGATCCGCAATGCGCATTGGTAACAACTTGGCAATTTTGCTCAATGCTTAAATCATAAAGTCAAATCAGTGTCATTGCCAGATCAATAGATCTGACATCACACGATTTATGCACAACCCTGGCTTCCTTTATTGCAATCTATGGAATACCAATTGTCAGGGCAGGCTTTTATTTTGCCCACTGTTTTGCTTTCATGTAGGCGCTAATTCCAGCTGGTATTATGCGTACTTCTCCGTGTTATGGATGAGGCTGCTTTACAGGTAGTGATCTTTGAACCTGGTTTGCAATTTGCACTGGGCTTTATTGTGATTATTGGTGGCAATGCTATGTTAGAAGGGAGTAAGTTACGCATGCCGTGTGCATATCAAGTGGAAACAGTTGTTAAGGCATACCAAATCACACACAAATCCTATAACAGGCATCCAACTTCGTCCGACCACCGATTAGCCAATGATAGAACTTGCTTACTTTTAAAATCCTTCAAACACGGAGTAACATGGCATAAAGTAGAAGTAAGTGAGCTCTGACAAGGCACAAGAAGCGAGCGTGACGATGAGGCAGCCTGACACCTTTAATCAACACTCCTTCTGCATGGCATCGTTCCCATCAGGCGCGTGCAGTGTTACATGTTTCTCATTATCGCCGTAAACGTCATAATCAGAGTGGTGGTGGCGGCGGCGGCGGTGGTGGCGAGGGTTAAAAATACACTCGCTGCTCACTCGACTGGATCATGGGAAGTGAGTGTGATCTATATGTGCAGGTGATTTTTATCTGGGTCATGCTGGATTGTAATGATTGGGGTTTGGAATTGGGGTGTGGTTTGTTAAGCAATAAGCTATGAATTATTGATACATGTCTGGCAATTGAACCACATTATAAATTTGTGAATGCTGCTGACATATCTAAGACAGCAATCACTATACCCCACCAATGGTGGCACCTATTCCACCCATGGTTCCATCTACGTTTTTTAGTTTACACGTACATGTGCATGAACGTATCTGATAATAGCAATACTTTTTACGAGCCCCTTCACCCCATTTATGAAAGCATTGGTCTACCAATGGATCATAACTTGAAGCACTGACATTAGTTCCCAGTGAACATTCATTCATTGTGCGGTAATAACGTTCAGCTGGACGGCATTTAAGGACCCTTTACTATAAAGTCACTTGCAGTTCACGAGTACGTAAATTCACCTGTATCTAGACAAAGATAAAGACACACCGTTCTACAGACCATCTACACGTGATTCTTAAAACTGCAACCCCCACAATTAGCGGTGAATTAACGGTGATATTGAATAATGACCTCATGGCAGGGGTAGCATAGACAGCCAGGGGAGAAATGGCCCCTCAGAGAGATGAGAATCCTTTGATAGTCCCTGCGCTCGCTCTCTGATCCCATTAAGACAAACTTATAGTCCCAGCTGGGCACCACCTACAGGGTGACAGTAAATTATACCGTGTGCATCACAGAACCTAGTTGGTCTTGTATGTCAATGGTGGCAGGGACAACTAGATGAAGATATGCTTGGGTTAATAGGATTTAATGTCACAGTTATGCCATGACCAAAAGTGCAACAGTCCAGGCTGACATCACTATACAGCATACTGGAACCCTTTATTGGGAATGGCAGACGACATCAGCATTCAAAATGAATTTTGAGTATGATGTAGCTGCATTGTATGAAAGTAACACCACCGCGTCGCTAGTTTAAACAGCACAATAGGTCTCTGCATAACGTCCTAATACATATACAATATAACCTATCTATTAGGACCACCTGTTGGACTGACCTTGGGTGGTATCAATAGAGAGGTGGTCTTTATAAGGAGGTTGCTTTATGAACGTTTGGGAGAACGACAAATGGTTCTATTACACATGTGGTCTCAATATAGAGGTGGTCTTAATGGGAGGCTCTATATTGTATTCAGAAATAGAATAAGAAGTTCCTATACTTTTCCCGGTGTAATACAAAGGCCACGTAGGCTCGCCTGTGGCTCCATCGGTGCACGGTGGCCCCGGCCGTGATGCGCAGACAGGGCAGCTGCCGCCGTGATTACATCATGTCCTTTACGGCCACCCGCAAATTGGCCAAATTACTAAATGACATGAAGATGTTGATAATCACAGGAAAGCGTGCTTGCCTGTAGAATGCGTCAACATGGCAAAAAAGGTGGGGGTGGGGGGTGGGGGTGGGGGGGTTCATTGCAGTTGCATATGTACTTGTTGGTTTCATTAAAGTCCGTCTTTTGGTTGTGTTTGAATTTTGAAATAGGTTCAACCGTTCTCATGTCTCCTAATACCTGTTTAGTCTCATTGCCGTGTAACTGTTCCAAATCATTTGTTTCCAATGATTATTTAAACCATAGAGAATTGACCTGTCACAGTAGCTCTAACAATGCCGTGCGGCAGATAAACTCACATGCTCTGAGTGCTGTCTGCTCATTCACACTGATGACAAAATGTAAGTTTGTGCCTATATTGTCTACTCATCCGGCCATTAGGTAAACATTGACTCATGCATTGGGTGATAAAAGCCAACATAAGTTAGGTCTAAACACACAGTAATGTGTTTTTCATTTGCGACAGCTAATGTGTGTACCATTGTGAAACACTGTTGTGCGTATAATCTGAATATATACGGTAGTAAACTAGTAACTGAATGTTTCGGAATACTAGTACAAGTACATATATCACCAGTTTGAGAGCCACTGTCAATATTATTCCATATGGATCACTGGTCTAAATAACATGTCTGTGAAAATTGCATACAATTTTGACTTCCTTGTTCAAAATCGTTTGTCACCTCTGAGGTATGTTAAGTTTGATGCAATAACTCACTCTGCCATATTTAAACCAACCGGGACTCGATTGATAATAGCCCTATGCTTTTAAAATCCCTGACATACACACAACACATCGTATGTTTTTGTTATATATACACAATGCGAATATGACGGGTCTACACTAGCGGGATATTTGATGAACATGGCAATGGAGCCTTGTCAGGGCTTTTAGCCAACATGCAAACTTAACACGGCATCTACGCCGCCGGCCCTGAAAACAATACTTCATATTTACGGTTTGTACCTTGCTGTATGAACAAACTTATGCCTTTTAATGGAGGGAAAGGGGGGGGGGGTGGCGAGGCTTAATTTTAAAAGAACTATGTTTTAGCGGAGGATACGTACACGTGGGTAGAATTGAATATTCTTGTCATAGTGTGCAGTGTCACGGTTCCTATGAAAGCTTATCAATGCAATTGCTAATTGTAATGGCATGATTTTGGTTTGTTTGTTTGTTTCTTTGTTTATCTCTGGTTTAAGTGCTTTTTGGTGTGCCACATTTCTCTGCTAGTAGATGTTAACCACTATTGAGTCGTAATGACCAACTTGCGTGTGATACACCTTTGATGTTTCTGTTCAGCCTTAGGTCACTTTTTCATAGAACCAGTTCACGCTAATGCCCAGGGCACAACTGGCAGTACTGTATCTCTAATCGCTTTCTACTGCTAAACATTGTAGATATGATGCAAAAATACCTTTTCAAGCTAGAACGGCGACTGTTACACAGTATCGAAAGTTTGAAACCACAAACTTCCTCTACGGTCATGTAAATGCTTGCATGACCATGGTAGGTAAGTCAACAAGGCCCCATGGGCACACTGTCTACATGTCCGTACTACTGGTTGTGCCATAGGGTTCAAAACTCGACTAAAGCCGGCTGCGCACCTTCGATCACACGGTCATTGGATCGTGAAAGACTGCCACGTACTGTTTTGCCGATCCTACCTCACAAACTCTGTTGGATAGTAAAATGTAACCAACGTAAATTGTGACGGGACACAGCAAATATATATTGTGCAGCCGCTGTTTGTAGGAACGCTGCCTCATACTTATATTTAGTACTACTTAGGACAGTGCTAATGAAGTACCACTTAGGACAGTGCTAATGACACCAATAAAACAGAGGCACAGGAAAACATACTTCTAATGTAATGTTATGCATGTCGTGCTTAGAAAGTTCTATAATTCCACAGCTGACAGAGCCCTCTGATTTTTCGAAATGCAAAATGGCTAAATATTGTTTACTGACATGCTCATGATAAATCCATCGAATGTGTAATTAACAATGATTGCTCAATTCCATGCAATCCATTCGTGCGCAATTTATCTCATACTTTGAACGTGACAAAACGTGAGAATTAATAGATAAAATGCAGACATGGATTGTGTGGTTAATATCTGATTAATTTAGGGAATAAGAGACGTTCACCATGAATGATATTGCATGACGCCAATTAATAGACACCATTATATGGTAATTCAATGGAAAAGCCAGGAATAAACTTCAGCATTCACCACCTTCCATCACTTAGTGTTCTTCGTGCCAAAGATTCCACGCAATCAGTCTGACTGATTATCTGTGAAAATGAATAGAAAAAACACACATCCACACACAAAAAACATCACCTATGAAAATCTTGCTTCTGGTTTTCATATCGCAATCTATCAGCATTAACCATTGAAACCTGCAAATAAAGACCGTCGGCCCGAATTAGACCGGCCGAATCCCGGTGCATCCGCATGCAAACAGAGACAAATTCCAGTGCATAGAAGCAATCTTGAAAAAGCAAGCTTCCAATTATGTTTTGCTTTGTGAATTCCTGCTTTCACGTCGGTTGATCAGGGCTGAAAGCGAGGCCCATTTAATGAATGCGCTGACCCATTGGCACGTGTTGACTAAGTGATGCAATAAGAGGATTGGAGCAAGACGTCTGATGACACAGAGGGGGAGTTCTGGCAGATTTAAGGGACAGGCTCCATCGCCAATGGGAATAAATGGGCTATTTGGAACATGAAAAGACAAATAATCATGCGTAGTTCAGCGGGTCAGACGAATGATGGGGCCGGGGTGATAATGATAACGTAATTAATTGCTCTGCGCTAGAATGGAGCGTTGGGAAGATTATGGGTATAGATCTATATGTATATTGAAAATGTGTCTGGCAAAATTGTGTGAATAGAGGATTTATAAACATTTCTATCACTAAATTACCCATTACAAGCATTCGTAAAACAATAGGTGTCGAAATATATTTGACATATTCTTTCCAGCAAGCTAGCCAGCTGCAGTGTTGTTTGCATAGTGACTTTTTTTAATTTGTTCTTTAGATGATGGGGTGGGAGTGGAGTTTCAGAAATGCCTGGAATTGTGATGACCATATTTGGAAATGAGCTCCAACTACATAGCACTTCATTATATGGAATTGTTTATTTTCATTGGAATATTTAGAGCATTCTTTTACCAATGCATACAATCAATTAGACACTGACATTTCTGACATTACAGGGAACATAACTATGCCAGTCTTCAAAAATTATCAAATAATATAACTCATTCTGAATTCGTACAGTTTTTGCTAGCCATCACCTGTGGCTAAATATCAATCTTAGAGAAAACTCCCCATGTGGTGTTAAACTGAATAGACTCAATGGACTCACACACATTATTATCACTAAATTTCGCACCACAAGCATACGTACAACAAGAGGTGAAGTGGTGGGGGATAACTATGGCTAGATGTAAGAAAGGCCTGGTACATAGTGGACATTGTCCACACAAAAATATCAATGCTAACGTCGTTTCCACTTCAACATGTCATGATTACTAAATTATCCATCACAAGCATTCGTACAACAAGAGATGTCGAAATATATTTGAAATTTACTTTCCAGCAAGGTAGCCAGCTGCAGTGCTGTTTGCATAGTGACTCAAAAGAAATTGTTAAAATTTGTTCTTTAGATGGTGGAGGGGGAGTGCCCGAAATTGTGATGGCGACATTTGGAAATGAGCTCCAACTACAAAGCACTTCATTATCAGGAATTATTTTCATTGGAATATTTAGAGCATTATTTTACGAATGCGTACAGTCAATTAAACACTGACATTTCTGACATTACAGGGAAAATAAAAATGACAGTCTTCGCAAATCTGTGGTTTATATTCAAAAACATTTCTTCCCATTATTTGCCAGCCATCTCCTATGGCTAAATATCATTTGAAAATGAAATGCCCGACATTGTGATAAACTTAATTAATAAACACAATGGACTCACACACATTATTATCACTAAATTTCGAATCACAAGCATACGTACAACAAGAGGTGTCGTGGTGGGGGATAACTATGGCGATATGTAAGAAAGGCCTGGTACATAGTGGACGATGTCCACACAAAAATATCAATGCTAACGTCGTTACCACGTCAACATGTCATGATAGGCAACTTTTGGTGTGCTGAAGCCATCACCCGTCAAGGCTCAATGGTCACTAGATTTCAATTGTACCTGTCCCTATTTCATAGCACTAACACGGTGTATTAAGGGATGGTGGTGGGGGGGCTGATGGTGGGGGATGGTGGGGTGGTGGGGGGCATCAACCGTCTCAACCGGGGGAGGGGGTGCCAATCATTTGAAATATTCTTTCCAGTAATGTAGCCAGCTGCGGTGTTGTTTGCATAGTGACTCAAAAATTTTTAAAATTTGTTCTATTGATGGGGTAGGAGTGGAGTTTCAGAAATGTCCGAAATTGTGATGACGACATTTGGAAATGATCTCCAACAACAAAGCACTTTATTATCTGGAATTATTTTCATTGGAATATTTAGAGCATCATTTTACCAATGTGTACAATCATTTAAACACTGACATTTATGGCATTACATGGAACATAAATGTGCCAGTCTTCCACCTCCTACTCAACAATTGCAAAAACAAGTTCTGTAAAGGTTTTTTTTGCTAGCCATCTCCAGTGGCTAATCAACAATTATAAGAGAAATGCCCCAAATAATGATTGAGAACTGTTTCACGCAATTTAATACATTTTTATCACTAAATTACCCATCACAAGCATCTTTACAAGAGGGGTCGTGATGGTGTTAACAATGGCGGATACTTCAGAAAGACCTGGTACATTGTGGACGATCACCACACAAACATATCAATGCTAACGTCGTTTCCACGTCACCATCTCATGATAGCCGACTCATGATGGGCTGAAGCCATCACTCGTGACGTACGGGCTCAATGGACTCTACACTTCAATTGTACATGTACCTGTCCCCATTTCATAGCACTAACAAGCCAAGCGCTACTGATGTGTACAATGTATGAACATTGTCCGGAAACCCCACCTAGGCAATGGATAATTGGTACATCTATATAAACATGGCTGGATGAAAAGCGTCATAATAATATATGTGCACACAAGCAAGCCGTGTCATTGGAAGATTTCTCGCAAAGTAACGGATGTATTACAAAGCTCTTGATGTATTTGATGAAATGAGGGGAAATAATCCACTTTTGAAATGTTTCCGATGCCGTGGTAGCTAGCACATGTCGTTTTCCCATCCATTTGTGGTTGTGCAGTATAAAAGATGAGGACGGTTTCACAGTGGGGTTAGAGATAATGGTGGTGTGGGCAAAAAGTGGATGCGTCCATCCCAATTAGTGGTTATCTGCATTTTTGTAGGGACTTTCTCATAACGGCCACAGTTTTTAGTATCACTCTATAAGGCATGTTCACAAGTGACATTTTTGCAACAATGTAGCCAGGTGCAGTGTTGTTTGCTTGGTGACTCACAAATTGTTCTTTGTATGAATAAAATGTGGTTCTAATGATTACCAAAGTTTTCTGTATTTTCGATTCCTTAAAAAATAAGGATGTAACTGCACTGCATGCAGGTGTGGGGGAATGGGTGGTCAAAAGATGATACGCGTGGACGTTAGAAATTGAAGGATTATGATGGGGGTGGAGGGTGGGGGTTCAGAAATGCCTGAAATTGTGATCGTGGCATTGGGAAATGATCTCCAACTTCAAAGCTTTATATCATGTGGAATTTTTTCATTACAAAAGTTAGAGCATTATGTTAGCAATGCCTATCGTCATTTGAACACTCACATTTACGTCATTACAAGGAACATAAATGTGCTCGAATTCATTATATATCAATATTTTATTTCATGTACAATGAAGTTTTTTCTGGCCATCCTGTATGGCTGAACTAAAATCAAAATTGAAACCACACAATGGTGATTGTGAACGCATTCATGCAATGGTTTAATATACATTTTTATCACTAAATTACCCATCGCAAACCTTCGTACAACAATAGGTTTCATAGTGGGTGTTAACAATGGCGATACTTAAGAAAGGCCTGGTAGGCCTACATTGTGGACGATGCCACACAAACATATCCATACTAACGTTGTTTCCACGTCACCATCTCATGATAGGCGACTGTTGGTGTGCTGAAGCCATCACAAGTTACAGGCTCAATGGACTCTACACTTCAATTGTACATGTACCTGTCCCCATTTCATAGCACTAACAAGCCAAGCGCTACTGATGTGTACGATGTATGAAAATTGTCCGGAAACCCCGCCTAGGCAATGGATAATTGGTACATCTATATAAACATGGCTGGATGAAAAGCGTCATAATAATATATGTGCACACAAGCAAGCCGTGTCATTGGAATATTTCTAGCAAAGTAACGGATGTATTACAAAGCTCTTGGTGTATTTGATGAAATGAGGAGAAATAATCCACTTTTCAAATGTTTCCGATGCCGTGGTAACACATGTCTTTTTCCCATCCGTTTGCGGTTGTGCAGTATAGAAGATGAGGACGGTTTCACAGTGTGGTTAGAGATAATGGTGGTGTGGGCAAAAAGTGGATGAGTCCACCCCAATTAGTGGTTTTCTGTGATTTTATAGGAACTCCTCTCTCATAACGGCATCATTTTTCGGTATCTACACCATAAGGTATTGTTAGTGACGTCATCGCTGAGTGTAGGAGAATGATGGCAAGGGGGTGGGGTGTCGACCGAAAATGACGTCATAAGGTGGTGGGTTTCATTCATTTGACATCATATTTTTCCCATCATTCCCAACAATATAAGGGATTTCGTAAATTGCGTGTGACGTCACGAGGTCAGAGGTCAAGTGTGATAAAGATGTGTATTGGGCATGATTTTTCTATACATGCAGTATATACCGGTAGTAAAACTCGGCGACAAGAATGCTTAAATAACTTTGTTAGTCATAACCTGTTATTTATAAATTTAAGTCACCACTTCTAGGAAAGGTGTAAGAATGCACAGTTAAAAGAAGAGATTAATCTGGCATTAAACAGCACCTGAAAAGCTTCTCTAAATCCTATGAAAAATTGTAAGCAACAGGTTTCGGCTATGACGGAGATTTTTCACGGATTTAGAGGGGGTTAATAACAGCTAGGCAAGCAGAACTAATCTTTTCACTTCAGATATGGCTTCCTACACTTGTTTTACAATAGATGACGGATAGGTTAAAGACGACCTCCGAGAATGTGACCGAGACAGAGGCCGAGGACGAGGCATGATGGGATGGAGGTGCGGTGGTCAGACCAATACAGACTTTTAAACACAAAAGAAGCATACATTAATTAATATTATCACCCTGAATGTCAAGGGCTCAATAGCTATACGTTTTCAAAACTTGCTGTCCCACCAGTGGACATTATTGTGTGCCACCAGCTGACATTACATAGCGTGAATATTATTCGATTCCCATTAGAATTAGCTAGGTTATTAACTACTTATTGTTGGAATTTCCGTCAGAATTTCCCGGTGAATGGAAATAAAACGCATGTGTAAGCATTTTCACACATCTCCGATTTTCAACTAATACTAGACAAACTTATGATTGTTGTATTTTTTATTTCTTGGTGTCAATTCAATCGCATATTATTCTTTTATTAGTTACAATTAGTTTGAAAGGGGATAATTTCAATGCAACTGCATATTTGTTGATTTCCTGGGCTTACCTAGTATTTTTATTCATTTTACTATATGAAATCACCCGCCCATAACGCAAACTTATCACCCTTTTTATCTGATCTGGTGGCGTCACACTTCTTTTTAGGAAATGGCTAATATTGTCAGCTGCAGTTTTGTTTGCATAGTGATTAAAATTTCTATATATGATGGGATGGAGGTGCGGTGGTCAGAAATGCCCAAATTGTAATAACGACATTTGGAAATGATAAACAACTATATACATAAAGCAGTTTTTCATCTAGAATTTTCATTATAACATTTACCGCATTGTGTTTCAAACGTGTGCAATAGTTTAAACACTCACATTTATGACATTACAAGGAGTACCAATTTGCTCGTCTTCCCTGAATCGTCAACACTTGATAGAGATATTCGATGTTTTCAATCGGATCAATTTTATGCATAGCCACACATCATGGCTAAATGAATAAATCATCAAAGCTGTAATGATGCCCTGTGAGGACCAAACGAATGTATTACAGACCATAATGGCACCAAGTGCATGAAAATGACCGGTCAGCAATGTGTATCAAAGTGCTCTACAAATATATCATCCCATTGCGAATACACACAAGCACAGTACAGCACAGAAAAGACACATTGAAAGCCATCAACTTCAAATCATAAACACCACTTTGTACGCTGAACTTAAAAGTTCAAAATCTCTTGTCTACATAAGCATGATGCCAATAAAAGTGCTATATACCAACTAATTTGAAGGTATCAACCACAGACGAAGGAGCTACGTCCACGTTTCCACACTTCCCACTTCCCATCAGATTCTTCAAGAATCCAATAAGAAATCAGCAAGGCGTTAATGAAGCCGCATCATCAGCCTAGCCGCGTGCTGATTAAATGACTGATCACCGCGATGGGTCTGTGCCTCTCAAGGCAAACTTGCTCACCGTTTGGAAGATTTGAAATTGGTAGGATGGTTTCCTCTGTTAAGATGACGAGTTATATAGAAGTATAGTGTGAGATTTGATGGTAATGTGTTTACATTAGGATTGTGTGTGTGTGTGTGCACATTGTGAAGGTGTGTGTGTGTGTGTGTGTGTGTGTGTGTGTGTGTGTGTGTGTGTGTGTGTGTGTGTGTGTGTGTGTGTGTGTGTGTGTGTGTGTGTGTGTGTGTGTGTGTTGTGTCTGTGTGCGTGTCTGTGTGTCTGTGTGTCTATGATCACTTGTAGGGAGGTAATGTTCCTAGGCGTCTATGATCACTTGTAGGGAGGTGTGCACAATTTATTTATTATTGTCTAGCCGCATTTATACATAGACTATTAGTCAGAACATCAGATTCAATGTAAGTCTATGAATATTTTTTCCCAAGTTTGCTTGTGAATTCAATTCTACTCTCACTATTCTGCCAAGCTAGCTCCTGCCACTGTATTGACACAGCTGAAGATACATCTTCCATTTTACTATATCAAGTCTGGCCCTGATAATAAGTCTATTTTCATATTTACATGAGTACCATCCAAGTTATATCTGGTCAATAAGGCTTCAATACATGGAGCTGTGGATTTTCAATTCCTGAGTTATAAACCTGTGTCCTACATCTCCAGCCAGAAAGTAATTAGCAAAGGATGTACGTACATGCACCTAAGTCTGCTTCCGCACTCCATATTCAACGACCCAGGAGCTACTCATGAGTGGGCGGTGTAGATGACCACCACTAATGCCTGGCCAAGGTCACACATGAGATGCTATTGACTCATTAACACGTCCAGTGGTGAGAGGAGACCACCTATTGACCCCATCAATGGTTTGTAGTGCAGTGCAAGTAATGAATATGCTTAAATACAGGGTCTGTGATATATTTGAAATGGTCTGAGAGGCTTGGACATCTCTAAAATGTGTGTGTGTGTGTGTGTGTGTGTGTGTGTGTGTGTGTGTGTGTGTGTGTGTGTGTGTGTGTGTGTGTGTGTGTGTGTGTGTTTTAGTATTATATTTCACATCGCCCACCCTTACAGAGAATATTCATTGTCAATCACCGCGACCCCATTACATTGAAAATTGTAGAAATTTCTGTACGGATTATAAAGAGGTTTGATTTGAACTCTGATGCTATTCTGGCTAAATATCAATATGAATGTGAGAGGATTGAATTTCTGTTGAGTTTTAATCCATAATTGTGGTAAAATTGACACTATTTGCGATGACGATTCCATAAAAGACGCCTATTAATAATATAGCTGTTTTTCAAAGTTAAGTCGAAGTATTAATTACTAGGAACTGATAATCAAGGTAATTGGATTTTTATTAATAATATCCTGACACAGTGTTTTATAACAAGTTTTAATAACCCATTTCCTGTAACAAAGAACACACACTTCCTATTTCCAAGAGCAAAATCTCCTCCGTCGGCACATCCTGTGAACATCAGCAAATAAATCCTACAGAAGAAAGATATTTCCTCCTCAAAGGGTTTATGAAAATGTCATAGAATGAGTGATTCTATACTGGTAGAGCATGTTCGCTTAGCGGGTCACTGACCTCATCATATGTAATAAGATGAGCGAGGGAATAAGAAATGGCAAAAGGAAAAATGGTTACACAGTGCATCCGCTTTATGGTGGCGGTTAAACACAATGCAAACATCTGCTGCAGGACTGTCCTGAAGTACAGCTCGGTATTTACTCATTCACTCATAATGGGTTTACTCATAATGGTTCATTTTAAGAATATGATTGCATTCGTCGTGTTTGACATTGGATTATGGAGCTCTATTTGCATGATTGGATATTGGATATTTAAAACACTTTGCCCTCACCTTTTAGTAGAATCCCTTTTATACAGAATGTATCGCGTCAAAGTTCAACATTCAATTTGTTTGCGTCCTAATATTAAACACAAAATAGTGCTACTACTCTATTCAAAACATGAGAAGCGACAAAAATGCAATACTGCATCAATCATATTAAAACGCAATATTCCATGTAAAATTGAAAAGATGGAGAATTTGTATCAATCTCCATTCATGCCGATTTATCCTCTAGAAATAAAAAGAAACACTTGTGGCAATTTGCGGCCGATCCATCATACAAACACTGAGCGGGAAAAAAAAATCCGCAAATGCAGAACTGCGTAGAAAAACAGAAAATAAACTGCTGTGCGTAAAATGAACAACCCAATAGACTTTCACCGTTAAATGTAAATATATATGGACTTGTAAAACTGCTTATCACCAATGATCATGTCATTGTTATACTATACCATTTACGTAATTCTTCGTGTGTTACTTATGCTTTCCATCTTCATTGCCATGTCTTGCGATTGTGTAAAGCATGCAGTTTTGGGCTGCACTTGTTAAGTTAATTACTAGTGAAGCTCCCAATTGACAACCCTACTTCACAATTTGCAGTTTTCAAACCACCCGCCCCTGTGGGAAAGGTCAAACACGCATTTCACATTTCACAGCATTAGACAACAAAGTAATTAGTTTTCAAAGGTGGTAACTAAAATAACCACATCACCATATAGATTCTACCTAGGCTTCATGTAAAATTTGTTTTATTTTCTCTTATTGGGTAGATTGTGATTTCTCGCATCCTATAACATGGCAATGAACGTTGTTTTTCTTCATTTCAAATAGCATTGCGAAATCAGCATTCTCACAATTGCTTGGTACAAAATGAAATTCGTATCTAATGAACCCAGACGATTTATACAAATGCAATTGCACATGCTTCATTAGGGAGGTAGATGTGATTACACAAACATTTCCTCCTAGAAGTTCGTCCGCAAAGTTCACCAGGATTTTTGTGATGTGTGTATGTTTACGACTATCAATTTTCTGTTTACAATATCCAATATAATACTGTTTTGAAGATAAAGATAACCTACTAATCAACAGTTTCACGGTTTTATATTTCACACTGCCTTTACAGTCTAAATTATACATGGGTCAATCAGGTTTGGGTCGACGAAGGAGGCGTCGAAGCTTCGAACTTTGACTGCGTTCCTAGTATGTATCGGTATTCTCCCGTGCTAGCACTAACCATGACCGTGTTAATTAACTCAATCCAGCAATGTGTAAAACAGGATAACACCGCATAACGTATAACCGCAATGCGCTGTAAATACTATAGCGACAACAATACCCCTCGTCAAACGTCAATCATAGTGTGCTTAGTGAGGCTACCAACAACTGCAAGGAAGAAATAAAAAAAAAAAAAAAAAAAAAAAAAAAAAACGAATGAAAAGCAAGAAATATATGTAAATGTCACATCATTTGTAGGCAACATCTTCATTAGCCTTTCTTTTGTCTCACACAACGCTAATGTATTTCATTAGGGGGAATCGATTGTTCTTTTGACGTGAAATTCACCACATGTTTATAAAAGACGTACGGACCGTTTGCTTGTTTCTTTTGCTGAGTTTGAATTGCTCATGGTTTGCACGCACTTGCCTGTGTTTGGTTGGAGGGGTCGTGTTTCTGTATGTACCTTTTTGTGTGCTTCTTTACATTTCATTTTCTCTATGCATTCTTTATGCTTTGCTGCTACGATTGTACAGTATTTGGCTATGAAATTCAAGCAACTCTTATTATTATTGCAAGACGTTGTTTAGAATTATTTGTACGTGTACTATTTGTTGTATATAAAAGCTATCTTTGTGTAAAGATATCTAGAGTTTCTGGATTATGCTGACCAAGCATATGAGAGATGTATAACTTTTACCTATTGCAATCATGTTTTATGTTGTTGGAAATTTAAAAGAAGAATGCCTCACGGATCAGGAATCTTAAAAACACATAAAACTATTATGCTTTCACCATAATTTACCACAATAATAGTTTTCGAAAAAAAAAACCCACTGTTTTAAAATCAATTTCAACCCAAATGAAGATTCTGGGAAAGTAGATTAGAAGTGGCTATTTGTATGTGAGAAATATGAGTCGAGTGACTCGACAAAGCGGCTCTAATCTAGTGAAAACTGGCGCAGATGAAAGGATTGTGTAAAGCACAATTTAGCTGCCACTTGGGTTTGATTCTGCTCGTATATCACTCAATCGAGTAAGCCCGGTCGTCTGACACATGAGCGCTACAATCAATTGATGGACCCACTTGTACGCTTTTATTTCTTGTGAAACGTGCTTAGCCCCATTTTATTGCAGCAAGCCCTAGGTGCATGGTTTCAGGTAAAAATCACGATTAGAATGCATTGTACTACTGTTATAGGCCTACTATTGGAAACTTGTTAGGCCAATAAATTTCAAGTTGGTCTTTATGGCCCAGTTTTAAGGTGGAAAGATTGCATGTGTAGAGCTTATTAGAGGGGTATTGACAGAGCAATAAATAAAATCAAGCACCACTAAATGGGCTTTGTGCGTATCCCTGCACGCACATTGACTTTGCGGTCACCCTCAATGTGAAAACGGAGCCATTCTTTCAGCGATGCAGTTCTTGTGGGGTTTATAGTTCTTGTGGGGTTTATACCAAGCAAAGAATAATGCCAGGAGTCTATTGGTCCGGAGCCATTGACATAGTAGTTCCTAACTTACATGTAATTACAACAACTCATCAACGGTGTTTAAAATTGGTTTTAGCAGGATTGCTGTTTGTGTGAAAAAGATTACACTTGCTCTCTTCAAAAATCCATAGTTGAGTATGCCACTGTTACGGACATATACACATAACAAATAACATTACACGTGGTTTGATAAAAAGCACATAGCAGGCGTCAAATGTTCAGCGGTTGACAGCATCAACGTTTCAGTCGAGGGACTTGAAATCCAGGGGCTGGAAAATGCCGTTAAAGCTAGCTTCTTCCAAAGCGAGGCTGCCCCCTATTCCACGTGATCGGCGAGGGATGACATAACGAGCGCCCCGAGACGGCCACGTGTGTCAGTCTCAAGGACACGTGATCAGCTTCATTAGCGCCACTCTGCGGGGCGCGTCTGGGCAACTGCACGGGTTCCGGAAATACGCAAAGGGTAATGGCTTGTACACTTTTTAAAAGTGCGTTTTTCGCCTTTGGTAACATTTTAGGATAATAATAACAGTTGTCGGTTGAGATGTGTGAGTGGTATACGTTGAAAAGGATGCTGGGTGTCACATGTGTGTGGGCTAAAAGCCATATAATACCACATGATTGGCCTACTATGTTTCGTCTAGCGACTAAACCCACCTATATTGCTCTGGTGTTTATAGGGACGGACCATTAGATATGTGGGAGGCGGGTGGTTGACAAAAAATGTTGTTTCTAATTCTGGTAGAAAAACAGTTCGTCCATGAAATGTGGAAAAGAAATGTTTGATCACAACAGTCTCTGAGGTCCGTCCTTCAAAAAATGTTCGTCTGGCTCGAGGTAAAAACATTAAATCATTTGATTCACAAGAGTTTTTTGTCGCCCCCCCCCCTCCCCATTTCTAATGGCACGTCCCTTACGCTCACCACTGGGCCTCGTATACACGTGGGTGTCATTTACGCTGACATAACTGGTTGTGACAGAGCAGAATGGGGAGCTCAATAATACAGGAAACTTGACGCACGAGGAAGTCTTGTGGGCTGTGAAGTGGTGTGTCGAGTTTGGGCGCACCCAGCTTGGTTCTGGCTCAGGTAGTTCATGCGATGGACGTAATATTGACATAAGCCTATCAATTTCTGATCTTGACTTTACTCTCACTTTTCTTGGTGTATATATACGGCGAACTCTCCCTATGTCAATACTGCTTACTGCCAACGACTTATTAACAGGAGGAAATTATTTAAGTAAGTCTCCTCAAATATGTCCCTAATTTTGAGCTCTTTACTGCGTACATAGCACATACATGATAATAATCTCCAATATCCTAGAACATGCTAATCGGAATAATCATGCACTAAAGATGGTTTCCAATGCCGTGGCTGGCTGAACTCATAAAAAGCTGGTAAAAAGATGCTCCCCAGGAAGTTGAGGAAGATAGTGTGACAATGATACCAATGACCTGGTGTGCATGTCCAGTGCTGTGTAGGGAGGACTTTATGTATTATATACATATTTTCCTCAACTATCGACTCCCTATATATTCTTACATACATGTGACATGAAAAGGCTTATTCTTTGCATGACTAAATTATTCATACCCACTGAGCATATCACACTTTTTGACGCTCCTCTTGAGAGTTGCAAATTGGTTGACACAATACGGTGCTGCCAAGCCGCAGTCAAAATCATGAGAAACGCCAATGAAAAATTGTTAGACACAAACCTAGAACCACAATTTGTACAAATAGACTAAACTGTTCTAATGTTGTTTGCCACTGATTCTTCAGTACCCACAGTACCCCAATCCGAATGGACAAGTACACTACACCATACCCCCCAACTGATGATACTTCAAACAGAGGTAGAAATCGCCTATTTACAACGTACACGTGTGAAGTGTACGCCTGAGACCGTGGGTGTTATATTGTGATCGTTTGTATTTCTTTTGTGAATACTTCAGCATTTTCCAGTGTTGTACAAGATTTGCTCGAGCTTTCTCCAGAATAAGCAATGCTATTTACATCTAGTTAAATTAATGTGAAATAGCAAGATGCGACAGTCTAGATTAAGCGTCGTAAACTCTATACTAAAGCGGTCAAACTTGCAATGTCAGAATTGCTGGCAACATAGTTTTTACAGCATTTTGTTGGGAAACAGGGTATCTCCCTTCAAATAAGCGCCAATTTAAAGCAAGTACAATCAGGAAAATGTACAGGCTCTCCATCAATTTGGTGCACACTCGGCTAAATTTTGTTACCCCTGCAAATTGTTCTGGGTGGTTTGGCATGTCAAATTCTAATAGTATTATGGCCTTTTCCATTGCAAATTGATCACTCCCAGTCAAAATTACATTGTTATTGATTGCAACAGAGTGGTAATGCCTGGATTGCCTCGTGCAATGCGAACCGGTGTATTCTCAAAATACAATCTTGATTGAGATTCAGTGTTTATATTAGATTTGAGAACCTGCTATAACCTCGTTCTTGTTTAGTTGCCACGGCTGCTACCGCTAGGTTTCATTATTTTGCTGAGCTTGTAGTCATCTATTAGTATAACTGTCAATTTTATACTCTTTGTAAAATGATAGTTTTCATTTACTCCATTTCAGGATCAACTAACCAATTTTCTAAAACGTTTTGTTGTGTTGGAAATGCACTCGCTTTAAAAAAAAACACAATCGTATTCAGAATTACGCCAGCAGGAATTATTACAACCAGTGATTGCTACAAGTCCCATCTATGTCTATATTGATCATTGATTGCTACATCAATTTGCATTGCCCCTGCACGCTGTTATCCTTAATTGCTCCTCTAATAGTTTGGTGTTGCTCGTGTACCCTTGTCCCTTAATTTCCATACACACCAAAAAACCTTTCCAGGTCGTAACAGTAAATTTTTATACAAGCTTCAAATGTCGATACCCAGTACACGTAATCCCCAGAAAGCAGAGAGACTATTTACTAAAGCTCAGGACAATCACATTAGCGAGATGTTTTAGGAAGACATCTCTAGACCCCACTGAATCAATGCCATTGACTCATTCAGCGTAATTACATGTACTTATGAAGGCAGGATCTGGTTGTAAAGATAGTGAACGTGAAACGAAGTGTCCAAACCAGTAGTGAGTAAAGCGAACTGATCTTAAACATCTGCCATTAGAATAGTTTTCAATGTGCAGAGTGCAGCCAAACTACTTTGCTTCTGGCTCCATGAACAACTTAGCATGACCAGGCGCTTATGGTGTAAGATGCAGGCGACTTTCATTTAAAACTGAATTCTGTAAACCTTTTACGACAAGCCAATCACATTAGTGCTAATGTTTTTGAATGATTTCTGCAGCCATCCTTTCAAGGCGAATCGATGCTCCTACATTAGGCCGGCATGTGTTCGCAAAAACAAACTTCTTTAGAGGGAACTAACAAATAGGAATGTCCTGTGCCGTAAGAGAGTTCTTTATAATTTTGAACGATGAGCGAAGTGACACGTAGGGACGTCTCTAATCTACTGTAAACTAGAGGAGATTCCTTGCAATGAGTGAGTCCTTCTTGGGGACCTAAAAATGAAGTCTGCACTGGTATGCACTGTTTTAACGGTTAGTGGCCATTGGTATCGTCCATTAGAAGTTTCTAATAACTTTGTTCCTCATTAGGGGGAAATGTTTCATATACGGTTCTACGTTTATCATATTATTTCAATCACACAGAGATTAGACCACATATATACACGTACAATGTATTGTGACAAGCATGTCAGTGTTCTGCACCAAAGAAACTCATGTATAATTTTTTAACTGATAGGCATGCTTATATAGAATCTATATATTTGTATATATGACACAGAACAAAGTATCCACACAAAGCTTACTCATTCTCTGGCAATGGCGGGCATAGAACCAACATGCACAATGTGTAGAGACTGAGTATGCACCCTCAACAATTACGTGTCAGCTACACACGGATATAGTCGTTGCCTGTTGCCATTTAAAGTAATATACATATTTCATGGAGGTGATAGTGACCACAGTTCCAGCATGATGTCCATTTTCCCCATGTTCTGACACCCAGCGCGTCAAGCCTCACACTGTGCATGTGCATATACAATGGGAGCTTGACCCATGTTTCAGCCCCAAAAGATCTATACATGGCTCTGTAACCGGCAATTAAAGCACAATAAATGGCCATAGGCGTATCCGAAGGGGGGGGGGGCGCACCAAAATACTTCATTTTCATATGGCTTTTCATGAAATCCCGTAAGTGCGCCCCTCCTTTTCCTTACGCCCCCCCTTTTTCCAAAAAACTGGATCTGCCTATGATGGCTCAAACCTCCAATCTACTAGCAATAAACCTGTACCAGCCCTGTGACTATGTAATAAGATACGTGGATAGTGAAGGTCGTTGCCTGTTGATCTTCTCCCACGTGCACACAGCGCCATATTGGCAGAACCCATCACCCTAATGCACTTTGTATAGAGGCAGGGCACACGGACCACAAGTTGTGTCAACATCAGCATCACCAAATCACATGAACATTATTATAATTCTGTTTTGTGTGTATTCAATTGGACGAGTGGTTTTCTGGTGTGCGGGGGATTGAATTGTTATTGGATTAATTGTGTTTGGTTCAGCGTGTGACGGAATGAGGTAAATATTGACAGCGCCATTTTGTTTTTTTATAATTACGACGTCATCGCACAACATTCGAATTATGGATATAAACAGAATGGTTTGCGTGACATAATAAACTCTGACGTCTACATGTACGCCTGTTAAATTTGGGTGTGGGAAGGGCAAGTGTGTATCCAACAACAGCAACACGCATAATAAACCCACGAACAAGTCAGCAAGATCCACATAGCTCTATGTACAACCTGAAAGTTTGCCATATTTGACTCTCCGTATTACTATTTATATATTATAATCATCACCATTGTCATTGTTACATTTAAATACACATGCGACCAAGTTTATTCCCTGGCTATGTATACAAAACCCACGTAGATATCAGTTATTCAATTTTCTACATATCATCAACAGTCAATGTCAAACTTCAGATACAAACTGCCCCGCAGACGATACTGGTAGATGGGGCGAGATACAGAAGATATAAAGTACATTTCACGCCCGAGTGTTGGCAAATTAGTTTTCCGCACCGTCCGTCACCTCATTTACACAGGCTATCAGACTATTAGGGGAGTGCAGCCTCACCATTGATAGATGCCACCGTGTCATTGCAGTTAATTTGCACTAATTAATATTGGCGTGGCTGACCAAAAAAAATATAAAGGGTGTGGCTGTTGTGATCGTTATTTGTCTAGAAGATCATTCCATAGTTTCACATGAACGTCATCTTCTCCCAATGTTTGCTGAAATAATGCATTCTGATTGGTAGAGAGGCCGAGTGGAAAGGAGAGGGGGTTGATCTGTTACACTACAAAGTTTAAAATCTAAGAATTATGTATAAACATCGGGGACTGGCGGAGAAGATAAGATAATTATGGGAGTGTTAAGTGAGAGATGTTAAAATTTGTGGCTGAGTGTAGAGTTTGACAGGACTTGCGACAGAGTTCTGGTATTCCACTGGGGGTGATAATCTGATAATCTCTCACACCCACCCGTATAATCCCCTAATATTACCGTCAATCAAGCAATGATTTTCATATTCTTTTGAAATCTTGCAATAATAGTGATAGTACAGGAAAAAAATGAGCATTCAATTGCAAGTTCGAGTGAAAGACAAATCAAATGTCTGGAAGCCACTTCATTTGCCTCATTGTTGGCAATCGCGTACACCATAAAAGACTTTCCATTCAATTCCATTTCATTCTAGCAGAAAATAACCCTAATAAGTATGGATTGTTGTCAGCCAGTCTGGGGCGGGAGCCGCAGAAAAGAACTGCGCTTCATTAAACGATAGTACGACAAAAATGGATGGATGTCTTTGATGACATGGGAAACACTAAACTATATTGCTTTTAGGCAGATTACGAAGACAAACGTTGGTGGTATTTTGGTTTTATTGTTATAGAGACCTTTTATTTCAAGCAGTATTGTGAATAGTAGTGCTTTTGTTTTGTTACTAGCTCACGAAATCTGTTACGTTTACCGGGGTTTAGTTCGAATAATGCTTGCAAATGATTCTTTTGATTGTAAACTGGCGTTTTAGCCCTACCAGCAAGGTGAACTTACTTGGTAGCAAATTTGATAGGGCCAACAAGTGGGGCCGAAAGATCAACCGATCTTCGTTTATGTCCAGACCACCAAATGTATTCCTAGAAGACTTGTTTCCTGTCTCTATATCCCCCACCCCCAAGACGTGGAACACCAATAGTTCTCCGCCACTTTATAAACCTATCAAATAGTGTAAATTGCAATTTTGCAATTTGTAAATTGCAATGTATTACAGTAGTCTGGTAGAACATGACAATTAGATATATAGAATACACATATCAATCACACATATCTTTTATAAGTGAACTAGCAATAGGGTCTATGCTAGTGATGCCACAATAGTAGAGTGAAACCTCTCTATTAAGACCACCACTGGGACTGGCCACAAGTGGTCTCAATAGAGAGGAAGTATCTGGATAGAGGTTCGCAGTGGTCTGTATAAGGACTTGGAACCTCAAAAAGTGGTCTTATTAACGATATGGTCTCTTTTAAAGGTGGTGCTAATGAGAGGTCTTACCTGTATACACAAATGCACAGACTGCTCAATATTTACACGGCATTATTCTAAATATTGTCTGCCCGTTGTAAAAGAGGTGGACAGACGCAGCCGGTCAAATCCACACTCATTCCGTGCCGCCCCCCCAGTGGTGAATGCTAGGTTGGTACGCGTCAATGGAAGAGGAAATTACAGCTCATAATTAATGACTTATGTAATTGTGATCAGTCGTGGATTTATCACAGCACGTGACAATTCGCAGACGACACTTTATGCATATTCATTGCTCATTTAGCCTCGGTGTGACTAGCAGTGTTGGCGATGTTGGCGACAGAATTGCTGTATTTACAGGAGAGTCTTGACTAAAATATCCTATGTAGTACAGTACAACCTCCAAATGAAGACCACCTCTCTATTGAGACCACCTCTGTAATATGGCCACTTTTCACGGTTCCAAACCTTCATAAAGCTACCAAGACGAACCTCCACATAGAGACCACTTCTTCATGGGGACCACTTAACCCTTGGTCCAACGGTGGTCCTTATAGATAGGTTCAACTGTAAATGACCAATATATTGATTTGTTGTCTTTTAAAAGGACATGTGACTGTGATAAAAGAATACCCATGAACGATCTAGTTCAACTTGCAATTGACAATGAAACAGAATGATTCCATCGTTCAAGAATGTATATTCTATGTGTATTTCAGATAGCGCATGCGAGGTGAGACCTTATAAACAACCTATCAGCAAAGCCACTGAGTCCTCCCGCCATTTAATATTCTAGGGAGTCCACCCTCATACAAACCACTTTTCACCCAATTTGTCACAGTGCCTGCGCATAGTGAATGCAGTGCCCTAAAATAGACTTCAAACACGGCGTGCTTTTAAACTTCAACTACAAAGGCATTTCTTTCCTGTGATTTAGAAGGTGATATGAATAATAAACTGTCATAATACTGAGACAGACCTAAGAGCTTTTCTTATGATGCCTCGTGGTTGAGCATCATAAACGCTTTCAAGACGCTGTATTTATAATCATCGCAGCAAAGTGAGTGGAATATTTTTCAAGCTGTGTCATACTTTTGCAAGTAAACAAAATTCACTGGTACAGCTAGAAATTCTCAGAAGACAGGAGAGGGGGTACATGGGGGAAAACCAACTAAACCTGTTACCACTCTGACAGGAAGAGGTTAGGAGCCATGAGCATGCCACCTTAACCTGCCACCTACGACACAGCCCTTTGTATAACTCTTCCCCATTCATTGCAACTCGTCTAAGTTGTTTATTTGGAGAAAAAGGTTTAATGCAAAGTAGACTACAAAATCTTGAAAGTACGGACAGCAACTTTAGCTCTACGCTTTTGGATGCTGATTTGTGACAGAGCACAAATCATGCGTCTTTGAGTTGAGTTGAACAAGGCATCGTAGACCTGTTCTACCGTTAACAGTTTCCTCGACTCCATTGTGTTTTGCAAACAGTTCAATTAATTGAATGCTATTTCAGGTATTATTCACATATATTGTAAAGAACACAGTCATAATTTCGAGGTTTTATGCTTTGTAATGTAAACCATAGTTTTTGTTTAAATGATTTAGTGCAGCGTTGTTATTGTTTCTATACACTGCCTGGATTCACCATTCAACCGTCGAATGATTTCCCAAACCATAGTAATTGCCAAATCATAGTCCTCAAAGAAAACATGGGTAATAGTTCTACTGGGTACAATGCATAACTTCTTGACATAATTTACCAAAGGAATAACCTCTGTATGCGTGTCAGCATGCTCAACCGAGGTAATCACAAGGTGGCTTTCCTAGCAGAAGCAGCCAAATGAACACCAGAGCATTCACCATACCCATATACCGGGGGAGGCAAGTGTCATTGAAATTAAAAAGAGACCAAAAAAGATAGGTAACCAAAATAGTGAAAAAGGCAGCACCCACCAAATGCGCAACAACAACAAGACTAGAACCACAGCGAAGAGAGATGGCGGATCAATATGGCGGGACCTCACCCTACTTATATGCCGCGAGCACCAAAAGTCTGCTCTCGCTCAGCCATTAGAGCAGATAGGATTGTGATTTAGCACCAAGTGCAGCACACGTCTTTTACGATAGCTTAGGCAGTGTTATGGTATCTTTTCTGTTTGTTAATCATCAGACGCTCACTGCTGTTTATGTTTTGCCACATACACTGCTGCAGTAAGTGCAGTAAAACTTGATAGGTTCTCTGGAAAGACTGTGTGTGTGTGTGTTCCGTGAAATAGAGATGACAGTAGGAGGTAGAGTGTTGAAAGCACAGTTGAAATTGTGAATAGGATAAAGAAACACGTGATATGTCAGCACACTGAAAAGACAGCCAAGAAAAAATAGTACTGAACTTTTTTGTTGTTGGTATGAGTGTTATTTCAAGAAGGAACTATATTTTCTTTGTGAGTACTACTGCTCTGTCTGTAAAAGGAAACATAAAGATCCCAGACATGTGTCACGAATACTGACACATAATTTGTCTTCTTTTGTTGGTGGGAAAGTCTAATTTTGAGAACAAAATGGATTAGCAATGCCCAACATGACTGGAATATGCTGACCTTTATCATCATGTATTTTCTTAAGAAAAAGTGTGGTTTAACACCACCCAAGTTATTTTAAGAGGATTTAGAAGTGAAATCTGTGACCGTGGATTGTATTCGTACCCATCACTGATTGAATTCATAAATGTTTTATAAGTGTCGAATATTCACTACATTTCATGTTTATTGATGATGTGTACCATCGTATTATGGTCATTGGTAAATGAGGATTCAATGTCACCTTCCTTACTTGTCAGTTGTAAAAGTAACAATCACCCAGCTGTATCAGTGTTAGTAATGCCATTGACATATATCAATATACGGTGTTTACCTCATGTTGTCATAAACTTTATGCACGCTGTCAACTGCTTTTCATACACCGAAAGTCAAATAGAGCAAACGTGTGTACAGGTTATCAAGTGTTATGAACAATATTGGTTTATTAGAACCAAATCAAGAGATACATTTCATATATGCACAAGCATACAACCTAGCAAAGCCTATCCATCACCTCGATGGGTAAATCTTGACCATTGTTGGCATCAACCCATCAGTTGCCTTCAGTTAGTATTTAATTGTGGTATCAAACATAGTCACCAGTTGTAAGGTAACATCATGCAAGAATGCATAATACAATAATACTGTTTGTTGCCATCTGGATTACGTCTGTATTCAGTTTTCATGTCATAAGAGTTATAGTCCTGTAGTCCGACATCTCTTCGTGAATAAGGGTATTGTGATTGCAATTCATGATTCGGTGATTGTGTCTTTAATATGAAACACAGTTTGTGAGAAGGAACTACATACATTATACGCTATTTTTATAGGAAAGTATGGTGGCGTAATACATTATGCTTTTGTATTTATTTTCGTAACGGGTAACATAGTGGATATCCGTGTATCCTGCATTATTTCCCATTCAAAGAAAAGCAGGGCACTCTCATTTTCAATCTTTCAATCTCCTTTTCACAGTAACCAATTGCAGAGAAATGGAAGTTGGATTCAGCCACATCAAGTGAATTAAACTTACTTTATTCTCATATAAAGATCTGTTCATTTTGGCAATCGAATCTAAGCTATCCACCCATGGTCTTATTCCACACCAAACGATAGCATTTAGATACTCTACAAATTAGTAATCTCCTTCCTTCTAGAAGGTCGGAGGTATTAATTGACGGAATAAGTAATTAATTGAATTTACTGGGTAGATTGAATTGCCGAGTGTGAAGATTGTCTACGTAGAGCAGAATTCCTGATTCCCTGGATCCACTGTGAGCCCATGCCAATATGGGTGATAACTGATATTAAATATTCACTGCTTGTACCGTAGGTTAACACCAAGAACTGTGGCAAGATGTTTTTGACTTGATAACAAGTGTATACCGTATAATATACAGCCTATGAATACACATACGGTAAAATATTAGACTACACAAACAAATCTAAAATTCCATGTGGCACCTGCCCGTTCATCTCGTATACGTTAACGATAGTCGAAGGGTGTAACTCAAAATCAACTAATCATTCACGATCAACGATTTTATATACATTCACTTCCTTACTGTCCCCTAAGTGTCTGGATATTCACCTAATAGCAATTGGAATTCCAAAACGAGGCAGTGCAAACTGTTCAATGTCCAATGTCACAACATGGTACAGTAGTCCAAACACTGGTATAAAAATACATCACTAGCTTCCAAGGGAAATCATAACTTGACAACAGGATTCCACAATCGGTCCACTGCCAGTGTAAAACAATTGTCCACAGAGGGCACTTATTACTGCCGTGTAAAAATGCTGCGTACTTTGGTACGCGTCAGTGTACATCGTAGACGCCAACCAAAAATCTCATCTCCATGAAATGGCTGGGGCGTGTAATGCGTGCTGCATACTTATGTCTTAGTGTTGGTGTACAGTATACATTCAATTGGCATCGTACGCCTGTACGAGCAGTATTTTATGCTTTAATATTTTATGCTTTAATCTAATGTGTATGTATAGAAGCTGAAAGGATTTCTCCATGGTAAAAACGAGTAACAGTTATTTAGCTTGATTGCAAATCACCCGCAGTTCTTCAGATTTTATTACAACGTCACTTGCTTCAAAAGTAGTTTCCCACAATATACAAACTCGGTCCTCTCGTGTTGGTTTGCTATTCAATGTAAATTAAAATGTTCATTTTGACCGACGACGCAGCAGGTTCAAATGCTGTATTTGTGGATATATTACCAGGGTAGGGGAAGGTAACATATACAGAATGCAACCATAGGAAAAAGTTATTTTATGTATGGGCAAACAAAGAACTTCTATGGCTGAAAAAGTCCTCACAAAATGCACTTGTTCATACCCAATGCGTCTGCAAATGTGTCTGTTCCTTTTTATTAACCGGATCTTCATGAATCTAGATTATTCTCTCTCTCTCACTGGCATTGCAGATGGTGTTCAACTGTCTAAGCTTCTTCCTATCTATTGTAACCCACTGTCTGCTGGATTGCCTGTCACAAATATGAGCTTTGTTGTACAATTTCCATTTTACAAATTATTCATTCTGGCATCTTAATGCATGACGTTGGTGGTGACAATATTAGGATTTGATAGCATTAACGGCGCACGCTTCATAAAATTAGCATCTGCCTAAAAACATACTCATATAACGTGGCTTTCAATAGTGTATACCACTAAACTGGATATTTTATGCTTTTGAAAGCAGAAGAACGAATTGGCAAACTTAAAAAACAACAACACCAACATACAACATTGCTACAATAAAACATATAATGTCATTAATAACATAAGGCAGCAGCACTACAAGTAGTGGGAAACTGTGGACACCACTATGCTGGTCACGTGGCCTGTAGAAGAATGATGACTAGTATTTTGCGTGGCAGTATGGACATGTCCAACACTCCCCTATTTAGATTACAAAACAGTTACACAGAGTCTCTGCACAGCACAGTACAGATGCATCATCCTATTAATTAACATGAGGTGGGAACCATGCTTACGAATTGTGCCATACATTTGCATTGTTTGTCTGGCCGTGTCAGTTACTCTACTTTATAGTGGGTGGGTGTTGCCGAGATATCCGCGTATAAGACGAGGATCAATTTTACAGTCAGTTATTGGCTAGCCGCGGGTTTGAAGAAATGATCAATGTAAAACCTGCTACGTATTTGCACAAGGAGGGGGCAGATCAATCGCTCCAGACTTGATGCACCCTACTGATTTGTCGACTGAATAATGTATAAAGAGCCTGTCAAAGTGTGTATAAAATCCCTATTTTACTATAGACCCCAATTGGTAGTTGCCCGGCGTCTAGCATAGACCATAAATTGGCAATTATGTTCACATGTGAATCCCTCGATTGATTGCAACTGCCGAGAGACTTGTAAGCGCTAATAATAGGGCAAACAATTTTCTGCTTGAGCTGCATCTGGCAAATAATGGTGTATTGGCTTTGACCGGGCTAGTCTATACCAGGCTTATCACAGCTACCAACCTCACAGATGTACATACCCTGGATACATAAGGACTTAAAAGCTTCGGACTGTTTCACAGACATTCTTCTGCATAATGTATTGCTATGAAGGGCATAAAACCCCATATAACGTATTTTTGATGTACAAAGTGTTGTCTTAGCAGAATGATTGATGCTGTGTTACACACTGGTGTATGGGATTCTGGTCTATACTGTCAGGGCGTCATGGAGTGTATATGCACTCGTATATGGAGGCAAATATGCTGACTGGCTTGCATTTGGTTTAAGGAGGCAAACCACATTCAAGATAGTAAGGAATGGTATAGTAACAATACCATTTGTAACCAATTAGATGTAAGAACTTCTTTCCAGACCACAACACCTCCAGCTAATTTATAATGATCACTAATCGGGCATATCATAATATGTATACAATCCACCATGCAACTATTCTAGACAGGTTTCAGGTTTCAGTTTCAATGACCATAATAGGATCACAACTACACAAGGTGTCATTCACATTCAGGGAGTCATCCAAGAAAGTCATTGATACATGCAAGTACATTCTACGAAAAGCATGGGCGATTACACACACTCCACATTATGGGTCCGTAGATTGAAAATGGCCTTGAGCAATAATTGACCAATCAGGCGTTATCATTGGTGCATTCGGTGTGAGTCAGTGTGACCGCATGCTCCAGTAGACATCTTCCACATGTGTAGCTTTGTAGAACCCTCACAGTTGACCAGTGGGCAGTTCAGAACATTGCCAAGTACGTTCCCAAGAGGCCTTAGTCTCAACCGCTAATTTCACGTCATTGACCACATGCAGATCTAGGTTTTCCGAAAAGGGTATAGGGCGCACTTAAGGGATTTCATGAGTTTTGTACACGTGATAGCGAACATACCAAAACCCCTATAAAAATAAGGTATTTTGCTGGGGAAAGAGAGTGGGGGCGCGCCCCCTGGGCCCCATGGATCTGCCAAGTGCTAGACTATGCTCTTAACATATCCATTCTATGCAAATGACAAGTCCATTCATATTAAAGGTTTTGCTACAGATCAAACCTCATCTTACAGTCTCGTGGGAAGCGAATGAGAATGCACACAGAGCAGAGTGCATTTGTGTGTTGGCGCCTGGTTGAACACTATTCTGTGTGGCGAGGCGCTGACCTAGGAAGTGGTTATTGACTTAATATCGCCCATCCAGGGATAGCGATATCCGGGGCACACTCGGTGGGGTGGGAGAGGGGTGGCTGCTTGTCACTGGCAGATACGGGTTTTCAGAAGGGTGGGGGCCGCACTTAAGTGATCTATTGGGTTTCGTAAGTGTCAATAGGTGGGGAGAAAGGGGGAGGATGGCGCTGGATCTGAACATGTTTTATATCCTATTTTATATGACATAGTCACAGACATCACTGAATGTGACATTGTTTATGATGTGTGCGTGGTTTAGTAATTACACGTATGCTGCCAATGAGATCGTGGGCAATCCTTTCGCGAGGGACGGACGATTCTATCATAACCTTTTAAAGTCACACAGGCACGTACATTGTAACACATAATTCTCATTGCGCATGTGTAAATAGCAAAAGCTACGTGTGAATACCAGAATGGTTCATCTTGCCTTAGAGGAGGCCTTTCTTTCAAGGGATTATTGGCTGCACATTGACAAATCAGGCATGTGAACTGCACCAATGTAGCCACACAATATATGGACCATCCAAAACTCTACTCAGTGCCCTCAACGTCTGAGACAACAGGAATGTTTATAGCGAGTATCATTCTGCCTGGAAGCAAGAGTTTGGGGATACATGAAATCTCCTAAGCTTGATTATACAACGCCACTGTTGGCAAAATTACAAGCGAACTAATGGACTACTTGACACCGCACTATGGGTAACCCCATATTTCACATAGCCGATACTAGCTCCAGATGCTTAAACAAAGTCTCCAGAAGCTAAGTGTCATTTCGAGTTGAACGTGGGTGGTCTGGCCTCAACTTTGGAGTGATCTGGCTGGTTCGGGTGAGAATGGCGCACTTCTGGCTGGTGCTGGGTCTTTTTTATTTACTGTGACCCCGTCTGCTGCTTTAGGAGGATGTATGTTTGACAGATGAAACCGTAAGTGCCGCCACTGCCGTTACAATCTAAAGCAATGGAACCATGAAACAGGAGCATCTGTTCCAACAGTGTGGTTGTTCAAGATGCTCCATGATTAAAGCTATTTTCCTGGAGGACCGTTTGTGATTATTGAGTTGTTGAATCGGATCATCTTTTTTTTTTCTTTTCTGGATCATCTGTAGGACTTACTTGGGCATTATACGGCCGTTCTGCTTAAACGTGGCATTGCTGACGACGTTCATAAAGATGTTCCTTTCATGTGTGCTATTTCTGATGATCCGATGATGCCTGCTTTTTCATCAGGTCACAGGCCGTTATTCCAGACGATCCCGTACGTTTTGGCCGCCAACTATACACACGAGGTACCATAAAAAGAGTGACAAATATTGATTTCTCATTTCTGGTGTCGTTTTGAGCACCTGAAGCTAGCATCGGCTATGTGAAATCGGGGGTTTAGAATGCCATTTTTTTTTTTTAGGGCCGGTGTATATTAGAGTAGAACTTTCCAATGCAGATCTTATCACGTCATCTCCCCACTTCGGGTTATACTGGGTGACGGTAACTGAGATATAAAATACTGTGATATAATTTACTTTCCAGAAATACGTGCATCTAATATTTATATTAAAAAAACAACAATATGCTACCAGTTGTCATTGAATGATGACAGGAAATGGGGAACCCAACTTAGGGCCAACTAGTTGCGTGCTAGTTTTGACTACTATTAAACAACTAGTTGTAAATGTCAGAGTGTCATTCGAGTAATTAATTATGGTGTATAGTTTTATTTCTCAGCTGTGAGCTTGATAAAAATGAATTTTATTGCTATTTACGTTGGGGTCATTGTGTTTTTCGATGGAGATAACACACGCCTCACATTCATTTTATCAAAAAGTACAGCTGACAAATAAAACTCTACACTATGAATAATGAGACTTAGTGTTGTAAGCCAAAATATATATGGCATTTAACAGCAGTCGGGTACGTTTTCTAGCATTAGCGTTATATATGTTTCATAACTTTCTTCCAATGGCCATAGCGTCCGGGACAATACGAGTGAAGAGCAATTTCAGGTATGATTGAGGTGATTAATCACAACCCCATAAGTAATTCCGTGCCATTGTACAATAACCATGATTCATGGTGCACTTAGAGAGCACCATAGCATCAGAGTTCTATTGAAATGTAAGACCTGGCTATGGGCAATATGTTGATGGTTTGCTTTCATAACCTATTGTATTGAGGCTGCAACATGATCCAGTAGAGGGAATCACAGTGGTAATGACAATGTAGATATTTAAAAACAATCCCGTTTCAGATCATGTGCATTATAAGCAGTTGCATCTATTAATGCAATGTGTATACATATATGTTGCAAACACACTGTCTCATGCGGATTCTAGGTAATTGGTAGCTTCTGGTCTGATTGTAACAGGCATCAATTTTCATTTAGTTATTTGCATGATGTTATTGCCCAAACTTAGTCACTGTCAAACCACTACTTCAAAAGAAAA
Source organism: Streblospio benedicti (assembly GCA_019095985.1). Classification (NCBI taxonomy): domain Eukaryota; kingdom Metazoa; phylum Annelida; class Polychaeta; order Spionida; family Spionidae; genus Streblospio; species Streblospio benedicti. The sequence continues at coordinate 33,107,719 of CM032663.1, read as the reverse complement.
TGATGAGGGGTACCAAGCTACGCTGACAGCCGTTTCACAAAAACCTCATGAATGTAGCACCTGTTGCCACCCGAGAGCAGGGTAAGATGGTGTGTGCACCAGAACACCAACCACACACACCGGCCATCTATATAAAAATGACAATTGCACCAAGTTGTTGGACTATGGCGGTAACGATAGCCATGTGTAGTGAAGTGCAGGTGAAATGTATAGGTGCAGTGGGTTCAGCTTTAATCAAACAAAGATGGATGCTGAGTTTTATTGCTCTGTGTGTTGGGGTCGTTGTGTTTTTGATGGTGATAGCACACACCGCACAGTTGTTTTTCTGGGACTGTTTGTATGAAGTTGTACCTAATAAATCTATGCAGTCTTTGTTTCAAAACACCAAAACAACGTGTCAAGCTCGTGCACAGACAACTAAAAGGCGCACTTGCACTCACCAAACGACAACTTCAAATGGTCTGATGGCATGTTTCAACATTGTTGTTTTGTCAGCATCAATGTCAACCCCATAAAATAATGACGTCATCGTGGCACTACTATTATATAGAAAAGCTGCAAATGATCCAAGACATTTGTGGCTTGGCATTAATTGCTTCCCGTGGCTAGGTTAATGGCAATGTTATTTGATAGACACTTGGTTTTCGAGAGTGTGTTTGCACATGTGTTTTGTTTATGACACTCACAAGTGGTATTATCAATTTGATTGATATCTATAAGAGATAAAATACTCATCTACGTAAGAATGCCACACCTAGATCAGACTACAAGGTTGTATGATTGTAGAATTCAGTTCTAGCCATCATTATGCGGGGATAAGTCACAGATAATGACGTATCATTTGTCCATTGAGCCGTCTCTGCCACTTACGTCGTCGTCCTCACAATGCTCTGTTACCACCAAGGTCTCAGGTGCTCTCTTTAGCCATCCAATGCCCATAATCAGTTACTAATTGGACATGTTGATTCCGGTTCCAAGCTGCATACAAATGGCATATGCATCCTGTACACACGCTCAACACTAGACATAGTATGGTTTGGCACGTTAGTACTCACTATTATATACTTCCACAGGCTGCAGTGATGCAACCATCTCCTTTCATTTGATTTTATAATGGAATAACAAGAACACTACACATGGAAACTGTGCAATTATTACATGTGAAGGCCTAATTCTATGAGCGCTTATGATTCTATTTTGGAGACTATTTCTTTCCACGTATTGTCATGAGTTGTAAATAGAAAAGGTTGTTCTGTTTTAGATAATCTAATTGATTTCTTCAATAGATCCAGATAAAATGTGCATATATCGATTTTCTCATAATTAGGATACAAGAACATTGAAATGAAAAAAAACAACAACAACAGAATGAATGCTGTTCTAACTGTCATTTGTCATCAAGATATGTTTTATTAATAAGTGCACATATATTAGATGATGGAGATAAAAACTCATTGGTTATGCATTATACAAATGCATTTCTGGAATAGTAATCAGTGACATATCAGAGGTCCAAGACAGTAAATTAAGGCATGGGCACATGCCAATTTCTACGTCATATGACTCGAATTATCATTCATAGATCTGTACTCCAATTATTAAGTGTAAAATAACATTTGTTCAAACAAGAAATGGATTACTCAAGTATGAACACTTCTCTACCATGGTGTTTAAGTTATTATAAGCGTGACATATTCTAAATGAAATGTTCAGACTGTACCAATAACTGGTGTAAACCATAAGAAAAACCACTGGATACATCCAAAACCCTACAAATGATCCACAACAACAGCAGCATAAGCAGCAGACAGAATGTGGCCATCATAAATGCTTAGAAAATAGCAACAAATTCCAAAATAGACCCTAATCAATGTGCACCACCACAGAAGAGCTTCAGCTGCAAACACGCACTAAACCACGTAAAAAGCGGTCGACGGCCCCATGCTGTCGTCTGCAGTGGGGATACTAGCCCAGAAGGCGTCGTCGGGGGCGGGGACGGTGCCTGGATCGATGATGATGAACCGCAATGTGACTAGGGAGACGCTGCTGGACAGCGATGGGTCGTCCGAAACGGACTCCGTGGGGGACAATCCGGAGTCGGAGAAACTGCACGTGGACGAGGAGGACAGCGAGGACGGCGGAGATCAGGTGCTGGACGAGCTCATGCTGTCCTATATACTGGATAATAAGGCCAAGGTGAGAGCTGCTGGATACTGCAGCGTGAGTACTGAAGGAGGGATTAGGTGTGTCGTTATTATACAGTAGAACGTTTCTTTTCAGGCCGCTTGTGGGACCGAGTAAGGGTGGTGTCAATGGAGAGGGGATTTTTACACGGAGGTTCCCATTTACGTATAATCCAGGAGTGTGAACACTCAGAAAAAACATTTGGTAATTTTATAAGTGCACTTCATCACCATCTTACTTTACAAGTGTCTAGCATGGTGAGTCCTATCCATACAGAGGTTTATTTTTGTAGTTTTATTAATATATGGTTTAGGACCATTAAAAGAGGTTATAGAGATGGCCTCAATATAGAGGCGGTCTTACTTGGAGGTTTTACTGTACGATGTGAGATTTAATGAGGGATTGTCGACTGTCGAGTACATGAGGATCACGTGTTATAATCCGCTGCCTGACTCATTAACGGCCGTTGTGGACGTTTTTATCGATTAGTGGCGATCATTGTCTCTGCGGCATGATTTATACTGCAATTCTAGCAGCCTGCATTGGACAATTTCTGTATAGATGTAGAAGGCAGATGTTTGTTTTGTGTCTTTGTTACTATATGCCAGGCTATTGGACAAACAATGCAATTGTCACTTTGGGTAATATAACATGAGAAATTCATTAAGACATTCTTTATTAAAGTATCTATAAGAGCAAGAAAACTGTGCTACTTCACTGATTGCCAAGCCTGCCCGGCTGTTGAAGAAACTGAGGAAAATATAAAAGTATAAAAGTAAAAACAGTGAATGTCTTAGTGTGTACTTATCACATACGTTACGATGATTTTTAACATGAACTGTACTTTTACAACAATGTGGTCATTTTCTGGTAGATTCTATCATTACTTCTTTTGTTCCATCGTTGTATTTAGAAAGAGAAAGCAAAAAAAATCTTCTCAGATTTTAGATGTATTTAAATCAAGTTTATTCTGGCCCTTCATGTTTTAAAGTTCATCAAGACGAAACGTGACACGCTTTGAACAGTGTGATCACTTTTTAAAAGCTATAATGTATTTCTAGGTGATGGAAAAGTGCTTGAAGTTTGATATTCCACCTAATACAACCACATGCTGGGCTTGTATAGTGTACATGAGAGCCGTCTCTTAAGAGGTCGCTTTTAGCATCAAAAGCATTCGCTCCATAGCAGCCAATATGATTGCGAATAGAATTCTGACATTTTCAAATACCATTGCCCCATTAGAGCAAAGAAAAGCATCATTTAGACTGTGTATTGTCATTTATTGGCGCTGCAAGCCTTCTGAATGCTGTTATTTTTACCTCACCAATAACACTCATTTATGCAATGCCATTGCTGCTCTGTGCTGACGAGTCCTATGCAGATGATGAAATGTGCGTAATGTCACAAGCTCTTATCTTATCATTTTTACACATTTATAGGAACTTTGCAATACACTTTTTATGTATAAAATGATTTACCAAATGAATTCGGCTGTATGGTTAAATAGATATCATTTGTATTCAAAATTTGATTTTCTGATTTTCTCATGAATACTGGAAGAACAGATAGGATACATAAAATCAAAAATTAAACCACGTGTTGTTCACTACACGACCAGATCTTTATTCAAATATTGTATATGAACATTTGAACATCTGTGTGATACAATGCTTTTGAACATTGGGTATTATTAGTAGCAGCAGCAAAGAGTCTTTAAAATTAGTGAGAATGGGGTTTGAATGAGTTTTAAATGATCTGTAATTCTATGGCACACTGCTCCATTACCCTGTTACAACAAGCTACAAATTGAAACCATGCAATATATCCATCACGTATGCTCGTTTCATGATTCTATCAAATAGCTTTGTATTTATTCTTTGCTGTTATATGATGTAAACTGATTAGGGTTATGTTTTCTAAATACAATCTCCTTTTTCGTTTTTAAATACCCATGATTAAGGGTGCCATAAATTAGAGATGATATTAGTGTGTCTATGTCATAAACTCCTAATATATGGAACAAATCTCTACAGAATCTTTTCAATTTTTTACAGCATCCTTTTGTATCCCATCTTTACTACACAACACACAAAATATTGGAAGACATCTAATATGCAATGCAATTAAAAGAGATTCTCGTAAAACTGCAATAATCTAAAATGAATCTGCCATTTGTTTAAAGTCAGTGTCGAACGTAAACATACATTTATTTCGAAAACAAACTAAATACTTAAAAGATAAACAAATGGTTAAAAAATGCAAATCTTCATATAACGTTGTCACTTTAGTACAGTGATATAACAATATACGCTTTTAAAAATAACTAGAGATTTAACAAGATATCATATAGTAGATATGTCAAGATTATGTTACAATGCAAAAGAGTTGAGTTTTTCATCAATATTTCAATTTCAAAATGAATATTAAAAAATCTAAAACAAATGTACAAGAGTATATCAGCATCGCCAACACAAGCTACGACAACGTCTCAAATCATCGCCGCCATGCTACAAGTAGACCACTAATGGCATGTCAATAACCCCTGGAGAGAACAGCCAAACACTTCCCGCCGTCCGACGCGGTTTCCTCTGCCACTTGGCTCTCCGGCCCAGATGCAAATTGTGCCACTCATATTTGCCTTGCTCTAATGGCGGTATAATGCAAAGGAAATCATTTGAATGGCCATTATTCACACACCACAGCAGTGTGATTGATTACTTGTTGGTTTATTCAATCACAGCCAGGGCATTGCTTGTTTACGCTGTGATGTCTTTATGGCAGATAATGTAATACATCGGTACTGATATTGCTTGATGGCTGTGAAAGGTTTGGTTGGATAGCCTATTGTTCAGTGTGGATTATTAGTTTAGTAGATTGCATGATTTGATATGCAATGATGTTTATGCGTCCGGCACGATGCTATTTTACTCCATTGTTATTTAGATATGATAAGCTTTAACAATAGCGTCTCTTAAAGCCATGCTTATCCCCTTAAAAGCTTACAGCCGCACTCCATGCTAAATATTACGTGCATAAGCTTTTGACCCTGCTCAGTTGACTCTAGATGGCAATTCCATATCGTGTGCACCCAACATCCGGAATTAAGATGCATCTGAGAATGAGTGGGACGCACTAATCCCCAGATCAGTATGCCATGCACATGTGGACCACTTCACAGCCAATTCACTCTGCTCATCACTGATACTTAACACCTCCCCACAAATGTAAATGTATTGAATATTGTAGGATGGGCTAGGGCGTTTTTCAGTAAGGCATTCATAACTACTGGTTAAACAAGTTGAAGACATTGGCATTTAGCATAATAAATTTGAGGCGTGCATGATGTGAATAACAGTACTGTACATATTGCTCGTGAGTTTTTTTAAAGGTGGTAGGGTGTGGAGAAAAGGTCGAAGGAGGGGTGTGGTGGGGAAAAAAAGCAAAATGGAGATATGCGGTGTTTCAAGGTAGTGAGGTGTGGGGAAAATGGCTGAAAATTTGTGGGGTGTGGGAAAATGGCCAAAAATAGGAATGTGGGAAATAAGGCTTATCAAGGGTATATGAGATTTCTTGACATCTTTTAAAACCCACGTGACGCTATTTAAACCCCATTCACATACTTACGTTCTTAACTTGTTGAGATAAAATATTTTATAGACATCAATGAATATTCATGTGACTACACTTGCTATACAACATCGTCACACAATCCAAGAGTTCTGATAATATTCCAAAAAGCAGACACACCTTGTAAAAACAGAAATGAGACTTGTGTGGGTGTAGCAGACCATTACCCCCAATCAGTATGGCGATCACAGGCCTCACACTTGAGGAGCACTTCATCTTTTCACTGCTCGCATCCACTCAATTTTCCTCTCTCATTTCTGCCCTAGGTTCTACACGCGTGTGATGCTAGATTGAGCTCTTTATAGTTGGGCTGGTCTCCCGAATATGTAGGACCTACTTTATTGTGTGCTGGGAATAGTTTAAAGGAAACCTTTCTTTTGAGTCTGGGTTTTTGAATGCTGATGAGCACATGCATGAGGTACATGGTGTTTTTTCTGCATCATTGGCAAGCGTTATGAGTTTTAAGGACTATCATTATACATATCGATTCCAGCTACAATAATATAAAAGCTTTATTAATAAATACAACACAGAATAGCAATGAAGAGAGCACACCGCATCCCAGGACATCCTGGATCTGCCACCAATATGCCCAAATGGCTGTGAAACGAGTCATTTATAGACTTTATTTTTGTGTATCAAAGTTGTCTCGCCAGTGAAGTCACAACCCACTACACCACTTACATGCACCATTTACCATAGCGTCCTTTCAGATGACCGAATCATCACTGAACAGAACTGCAGACTCTTTTACGATCAATCCAAGCATTTCACACTTTGTTGTCAGCACCAATATAACACCTTCCTCCACCAACTAAATAATCGTTATTCAACGAGTGCATTATGAACAATATCTATTTTTATGCTTCTGAATGAGCCACTTTACAACGCGTCTCCCGAACTTAAACAATAGAAGAGCAAACGACCCATGGCCATGCCAATTGTCATCCTTTCCATACAAAATACACAAACTCAGTATATCTCAAATCCCCTACTATTCTCACTATTCTCACCGCCGCCTCTCTCCTTGTGTACTTGCAGACGATCGCGCCGCCGCTGAATGACAACCTCCTCTACCACGTGTTCTTCCTGTACCACCCGAGTGAGCGCTCGTGGGTGCTGAGCGTCATCGAGCGTCTCGAGACGCCCGGCCTGGGCTTCCGCTGCTGCTGCCTCGAGCGCGACTTCGAGCCCAAGACCACGCTGACCAGCAAGGCCCAGTACGGACTGCGCAACTCTCTGAAGGTGATTTTTTTATTTTAACTCATACTACCATTGTTTTTATGAAGTATGTGGCGGCAGTCATGGGATGTTTTTGAGGGCCACAATGCAAATATGCAGTACTTTGTGTCAACTTTCATGCGCTATCCGAGGAACATCATGTGACAGTAATGATCTATAATTATATGTGATATTATATATTGATTGTACATGTTTTCCTGAACAAATCTAATCTAATCTAATCTGCAGACGGTGATCGTGCTCAGCTCAGACTTCATGAGCGACACGTGGAACAGCACCGAGTGCCAGATCATCTCTGACGTGGACATCATGCTGGTGCACCGCGACCTGCTCGTCGTCGTCATACAGGTACAGCCACCGGCTTCTGTTCGTTCTACTTTATCCTATGCTATTTTATTCATTCTTTACATTGTCCTCATTTCAAAGTTTTTGTTTCCAACTTTTTTCACTTTGATTTCTTATTCTAACTGATCACACGTGTCTCAAATACTGAATCCTTGCCACAGCAGTACCTGCCATTTAGTACACTGCAATTCATATGACAGACACACACAGGCACAGACACAGGCACACAGATATACCCTCGCTCGTGCGCACACACAAACAAATAAGCGAACGAACAAACACACAAACACAGCACCCACCAAGCTACAATAATGACATAAATACACCAGATAATAACATACGGCAAACCAAAAAATCTACAATCTTTGACACCCTTCATGCCCTCCATCATAACACACGCAGGACTGCGACGTGCCCACGGCCCTGGCCGAGCTGGTATACATCGACGCCAAGCGGGAGGACTGGTGGGCGCGGCTGCTCACGCACCTGGCGTCCACCGAGGACACGCCGCTCACCGCCGAGACTGTGCTGTCCGCCGCCGGCAACGGCTCGCTGCTCAGCAGCCTCCACCCGCGTGAGTAGTACAGAACTTCTCTTTTATGGCCACCTTTGGGTCAGGTGGTCTCAATAGAGAGGTGGTATCTATGCAGAGGTACATTTGGTAGCTTTATGGCGGTTTGGGAACGTGAAACTCGGCAGTCTACACCCTAGAACCTCTCTATTAGGACCACCTTTAGGACCAGTGTTAGGTGGTCTCAATAGAGAGGGGGTTGTCTATACAGAGATTAGTTTGAACACGTAATTTAACACACATCTAACAAACGAGAGCGAATGGTCTCATCAAATCTGCCGCTACTGTATTAGAACCTCCCTATTAAGAACACCTTTGGGACCAGTTTTATCTGGTCTCGATAGAGAGGTGGTCATCTCTATATGAAGGTTCATTTGTAGCTTTTTTTGGACCGTGAAAAGTAGTTTCATTATAGAGGTGGTTTCAATACAGATGTTGCATCTATACAAAGGTTCATTTGGTAGCTTTATGGAGGTTTGAGACCGTGAAAAGTAGTCTTATTATAGAGTATAGAGGTGATCTCGATAGAGAGGTGTTGTTGATTGGAGGTTCTGCTTTAGCCTTGTTTTTTAAAGAGTAGACATGTGGTTATGTAATAGGGATGCCGAGAATGGGTTTGTACTTTGTGACTAAGTCGGCAAGTGTATTTGTGAGGTGTGTGTATTCAGTTTTCTTTTTTTTAACAATTTTTAAAATGGCATCTTAAATGAAATGAGCGGCATGTATTTTTAATCTGGTAAACAAAGTTGCCATTTAAAGACAGTTTAATAACAACAATAGTGGGCCATGTGAAGTAGGTAAGCACGATTATTGTCCAGTATTCCAACAAACGGTCTCACCATAGGTTCAAATGCGTAAACTACCTTCGCACAGGCGCGTGGACAAATTACTCGATGTTCTCAATTGCATTCCAATTTCCATAATGTCCCCTGGCTATCCCAGCAATATTACTTTACATCATCTAACTGTTCTCGGTGTCCCCTGGCAATGGTAATGACAGATACAGAGACTGTGGTTTGGCTTTATGCCAGGGAATACCATAACTGCTTAGCTCACTGTATAATCGCACTTGATGTTATTTCACAGCTGCATGGAGTGGACGCATTCTAATGTGTAATACAATATGATGATGATGATATACTGTTAGTTTGCTATTCCTAATGTACCTTACATTAGGGCTATGTTTGTGAAGTAGGCAACACCAGTGCGTTTTTTGTTCGTCAATGTAGATGAGTAACAAAACTGAGCACAGTCCATCCCCACTGAACCAAACTTAGCATACAATAACACAAATGAGCTATACAAAACATGGCGTTGCATGAGTAACACCCGTGTATTCAGGCCCATATAGTATTGCAATGCACAGTCCCCTTAACAAACACAACCACTGTTACACAGAATGATCTACCATGTGACTCATTATCAGCAACCCATTCATCTATATACAGATCACAATCTCATAACTAAGAACTCGCTCAAAATTAAACTAGTAAGGATCAAATATCTCAAATAATGATATACCCTCTATCACAACCCTTAGCCCTATACGTTTATCACATAGCATGTCTAGTCAATGCAATTTGAAATCCTGCCTGCCATTTGCTGTAATGAGGTGAGTGATATATACTCGGGGGAGACGCGGGATGTGCCTGTGAATACCAACTAGCCGTATCAGAGGACGCCTCTCTGTATAATTGCTTTGATGTGATTTTACACTTACTTTGAGCTGCACACGGCGATAACTGTGAGTTATTGGAGCAATTTATCAACGCAGATCTACAATGTAATGAATGTGACACGTCTACATTAGCTTTGTGACAGCTGCGGCAAGTTGGGGGATCCATGAGCAACAGTATTGGCTTGATTCATGGCTCATACGTTGTATTGCGTTATACTTATAAAGTACAAATGCCATTCAGAGTTTTTGTATTGGACTTCAATAGAGTGTATACCTGTTTCATTGGGCCAGATACAGGTACCAGATACCAAGCAAATGATTAGATTTTCTAATTGGTGATATGCATGTGTATGTGGTATGCACCCTTCTGAGAGTGTGACGCATGAATCATGTCACATTTCGTATAGCTTTTATATCCGAAATCTGTATAACGTCAATGAACAGTGTTGTGAACTACTCGTAATCTTTACTGTATCTCTGCCTACAAAAGATATATATTTCATAAGGTAAATTGGTTGTAGACATCGATGTTAAGATTTGATAACATGAAACATTGTATACACCCGTCCAACATCTTTTTATACATCTTCAATCAAACACATATGTAACTACCAGTAGACGCCTCTATCCCCAAAATGCAAAAAATATCACTCCATTTCAGACCTACAGAGTGGTCACCTGGTCGTATCCCTCAAGTCACGGTGCTACTGCTGCGGCCGAGAGCTCATTGACCCGTCCACAGTCCCAGACGACTTCCAGGTAAGTCCTGTGCCCACAGTCCCAGGTTACCATTCTCCATTTGTAAGCAGCTGTCCCCACTATGTATATCGCACCAATTGTAAATAATGCATCATCATGTTCCACCCAATTAATGACCCCGCCGCATCCCCCATGTATCCCGCACGCAAATTGGAAATAGTCCGGCAGATTACACGTGTTACTGCGCGCCATACACGGCAAAGCACTCAGTCATGAAATGTCACTCCGCCAATGCCCGCAAGTCCCCGAATCACAGCGGCATTAGGGGGGCCTAAAGAACGCCTTGAGTGCGCCATTGTGTCCGTCGTATGGGGCAAATACACCTCTTAAGTAAGCCATCCACAGCTAGCCGGGGTGACGCTCGCTCATGAAATGTCACAGGCGATCGCCATCCATCCCCCGACCAGCCGTGCGCTGTAATTTTCATTTACAATGGTGGAAGTCGTCTGCAGACCTCATCTGTCATTGACATTTGCTCGAGAGCCAGAGTAGGGTGGGTTGATGAATTTCATTGTGGTCTGTGCACATCATTGACCCATTTGATTGGGACATGATAGCGTGGGCTTCGTTAGGGTTTGTTGCTTATGTGTAGATTAGTGTTGATAAGAGCATTTTGATCTGGTAACTGCTGTTTCTTATCTTGTTAAATAATCATGAAAGCAAGCCTGTGGAAGGATAAACTTAATTGAATTGAACCTGATCAATTTCATCTAATACAATGGGTCTGATGTCGACACTGCAAACGTTTATCAACGATACAATAACATTACTCAGACCCTACATGTAACTAATGCAGGTTATACGAAATGTGATAGTTAAGTTTTCGTATACCAAATCAACAAATCTACCCCTTGCTTCTTTATTTCAACAAAACCACGGGCAATCCAATGAACCACTCCTCCCACCCCATAAAAACCCAAAATACTTTTTTTTAAATACAGAAAAGTCCAAACTCACCACAACCCCCTATCTCCCCCATTACACCAACAGGCGCACGGCATCCACATCCCGCCGGAGGAGTACGAGGAGGCGCTGTCGCACCTGATGTGCTCGGACAAGTTCCGCTGCCACGTGTGGTGCTACAACGTGCCGGGCGCGCTGCTGGTGTTCGCGCTGCTGCTGGCGCTGTGTCTGTCCGTCATCCCCGTGCTGGAGACGGAGTTCGTGTTCCGTGGTCGTGAGAAGCGCCACGCCACTGGGCTCGAGTTCCTGCATGCGGGGATCGTGTGGCTGTGCCTGCTCACCGCCTACATGATCGCCATACACATATCAAAGAAGAAGGTAAGGAGGGGTGGAGGTGGTTGTTGTCAATTTAAGTGTGGTGCCTGTATGTGTGATCCAAGTAATGTCCTTGCCATACACATATCAACGGGAAAGGTACAGAGGGGTAGAGGTGGTCTTGTCAATGTAGTAAATGTGGTGCCTGTACAGTAGTTGTGGTCCAAGTAATGTCCTTGCCATGTACCTATTAAAGAAGAAGGTAAGGAGTGGTGGAGGTGCTCTTGTCCATTAGAACCTCTCTGTTAGAACCACCTTTGGAATCAGTGTTATGTGGTATCAGTCGAGGGGTGGTCTCTATACAGATGTTCATTTTAAAAGCTTATGACGGCTTGGGACTATGAAAAGTGGTCTTATTATAGAGGTGGTCTCAATATAGAGGTGGTCTTGATTGGAGGTTCTACTGGAAATGTAGATGTTGTGGTTTATAGTCATGATCCAAGCGTTGGTCTTGTCGCGACTTGACATTTTACATCAGGTCATTGGCACACTTGTTGATCATTTCCACCGGCAGCACGTTCAGCGCACAATGCTATTCAGTCATTCTTTCAAACCAACGACGTACCTAATTAACGTGTAGATGTTACATAGCTGTCTGCAACTATTTAGTGATGAGTTTGCTCAACACCCACAACCAGACCTGACCGGGAATCGGACCCAGACCTAGTCGGGATTGCTACTATACTCCCTATTCCCTCGGCCACAGAAGCGCACTGGTCTATGTTGGTGGTGGTGTGGGATTATGGGTGGTGGTGGCTTTTATGCAATGACATTTTAATGGATCTGGCTGTGTTGACAATCCAATCTCAAACCACCTGTTGCTAGTGTGGCAATTGTTTTGGAGCACAAGGTGCCAAATGCAATTTGATTTGATGTCATTGGGGTATATACATGATTTAAATGGACATTACAAGCAAGCAAGATAAGTGATAGCTATACAGTGTTTATGATTTAATGTGTTTTTGCTATGGAGAGAAACATGGCACCTACTCATTTTTTAAACATGTTTAATTTGAATATTCCATTAACGGTCTCCACTGTTTAATTCAGCGTTACACATATACATTTTAGAAATATTAGCATAAGATTTGCAACATTTTGTATGATGTATTAATATTGAATAATTCATTCTCCATTACACTTACAAAATAACCCATACCCCAAATAGTGAATGCACATTATGCAAGCATCCAATAAGAACTAAGCCTTCCTCTAATACCAATAAAGCCTGTGATACCTTTCAGATGAAGCTGAACACGTACAAAAGGCTGAGCTTCGTGAATACATCCCTCATCAAATACAACATCCTGTGTGGCCTTGAGAACCTGGGAATGGGGGATTGCAATAAATATTTCATCCATTTCTTCTACTTTGAAATAGGTCCATGTTTGGTAAGTCTGACAGTACATTTTTAATCTATTTGTCTTGAAGTGCAGTGAATTTGGTGGTTTAAAGTGACAGTGGTGAACATTATCGATGGAATATGGGTTCAATATTGTTGTCATGGCAGACTCATGTTTTGTCAAATGTCTACTGCCATTTCTTATGATCTTGTAGAAAACGAATCAACAAGTTGTTAATATGTGCATACGTATTTCCTAGTTGAAAATAACTATCAAATCATTCTTGCTGTAGTATTGTATAATCATTATTAGCCCCCTTGTCAATTATGATAGTGTCATAAACTGTGGCAAACCAGACTGGGTTTATGGTCAAACCAAAAAATAATGGCCAAACAATGGACCTGAAGACCAACCATTGTCGCTCATGAAATTAGCGCTGAGTGGTAACTATATTTCCACATTACAACGTACAACTTCAATCGAATTTGACCTACAGCGGTGTAATTTACAGCTGGGGTGGAAGGTTAGACGGGTTTAATTAGTGCACGCCACCCTGTTTATTTATGTAAACACTATACAGTTTAGATACCTCTATGTTCTGTTAACATTAAACTGTAATCCAACAAAGATTGAGTACTCACTTTTTATAATATGCAGGCATATCTGCAAGAATTGATGATGCGCATAGAAGAGGCTTCCACCTGCTTCAACAACCAGACGGCAGAATCTGGTGACGTCACCATCGAAATGCATGACGACGATGGCGACTGTCCAGGGGCGGGAGATCAATCCAGGGTACTCGAGTCGGCTAACATCACCAACGCGTCCATGCAGGTGGGTTTAGGTTGTTAACTTTGTTAAACCTTTGGCAGGTGGCATTCTCATTTAATTTGGGCTGATTGCTCAATTGGCAAGTTATTGAAACGTTTGCATGTATGTGCAGTGTGAAAGAGATCTCCGTAGGCAAGCGATGGAAAGGAGAAAATTAATCTTGTGGTGAACAAAAGATAGACATGCACTTCCCCTTTTGACACTAAAATGTTATAGATATATTGGAAATTAAGTGGCTGGGTTTTAAGTATTGATATTAGAGGATTCTTTCCCCAAGTCTGTAGGGCTGTATCACATAGCCTCTGCCGAGACTCGAATCCTGGACCACTACCATTGTGGCACCTATTCACCTAGCACTTAATACTAAAAATGACCTTTACTGGATATGTGTAATGTCTTGATAATGTATATGGATGGGTAGTATTTCCTTACCTTTTTACATTAACGCATGGATTGCGCACGTGGCACAGCACAGAGTAAATTGTTACCTGCACCCAGTACTTAATGAACTGTTGAATATCATTTCTTCACCAAAATTAGACTTACCACTTTCCCAGTTTTTAATGATAAAATGACATGCAGCAAACCAAAAAGCTCTAAAATCTTAATCGAGAGGTGGTCTATACATTTGGTAACTTTATGGAGATTTTGGACCATGAAAAGTGGTCTTATTATAAAGGTGACCTCAATAGAGAGATGGCCATTGGAGATGCTCATACACTACTTTCACAGTTTCCAATGATGAAATAATACACAGCAGTCCAAAAAGCTCTAATAAATATCAAATTCTAGGTTCAAAGTCTTTTTTGACACATTTCATGTAATTACTCTTAATAAAAATCACTAATAAGCATACGTTTTAATGTCAAAGAATGTGCATATAATAAATGCTATTGATTGATTGATTGATTGATTGATTGATTGATTGAATTGAATACCCCCTGCTCTCTCCTGCTGCAGGTGCGCGCAGAGGACCTCATCCTGCAGCAGAGTGGCGAGTACACCAGCCTGCTGGTCACCAAGAAGCTTGACCGTCCGCGCCGCTCCCGCCACGTCCGCGACCACCCCTGTCTCTGCCAGTTCGTCGAGCACAAGGTGTACAAGCGCGCGGCGTCCTGATACACAACCCCGGGGGGTCAAGCGGGGGTGGGGGGCTGGGGGAAGAGGGTAACAGGTTGGCTGCAAAGGGTTCGAGCTGTGGTGATGCGGATTGTGTGTGAAAGGGGCAAGAGATTGTTAGATTGATTTGATTGGTTTGCTGCTGTGAGTTGTGTGTATTTGTGATGGATGTGATGTGAGCATATGATGGATGGATGGGAATTGGATGACATGACTGCAGCATTTTTGTGTATATATGTATCAGTTAGCAGCTGGAACTGTGAGGTTCAGTGAACTATTGAATCATTGGTAAAATGAACATGGTTAGCTTGAGGTTTAAAAAGCACGTTAATTTTGGTATCATATGCAAATACAGTGCAACTTTTGTAATACATATAAACGTGGATTCATCACATATACAGGATATACATGTGTGTGAGTTTAATAAGTCTACCTGAGATGTGGACATTGTGTCAGGATAATATTTATTCTGTATTCCAACTGCATGTATTTGATGAATGAGACCAACATATATTGCAAGCTTGTATAGTGTAAGGTTTGATACAAATGTACGTTGTGTTTTGTAAGCATGTAACAAACATGACTATCCTAACTGTGATAATAATGTGTATTATTGATATTATTGAAACCATTGCCTAAATTGCGATGACAAAGGGGGTTTTCAAAACTTTTTTTCTGCTACTTATCCACAACAGTGTGGTGTGATCCATATGAATCAGTGGTGTTGTTATTCACACACAAATATACTGCAGAATTTAAGTCCCATCTTCTGTCTGGAAAATTGTGAAATTTTGAAGCCACAAGTATGTCTCATTCTTATCTCTTCATGACTTTCCCATCTTGTTATCACAATAATACAGTAAAATACAATTTGAAAAGAACTAAGAGTTCATAACATGCTATATTTATCATTGTGGATACAAGTTTAGGTGTGTTTTTGAATATAAATGGCAAGATTGAAAGAGAATTAGCAAATGGAAATTTAGTTCTGTAATTCTTCCAACTTTCTGAGTGGTTGTTCTATGAGAAATAGTCGAATATAATGGTGCTCTTTTTATGGTTAAAAAATACTCTATTTTAACAATTTCACATATATAATGGGTAGATGACATTGATTATATTTTCATAGGTGGTCAGTTTTATAAAACTAGAGAATTTTATTATTTATTATAGTTACCTAAGAATAGAAAAGGTTGAATTTTATTTTGTACTTGAATGTTTTGTTCGTGCATTTCATGTGACTGCTTCAAACATATACACACTATAATGTATACACAAACACATACACTTTTATGTCCAAGAATGTACGAATATACCTAATCATCATTCCAACTGTACCTTAGACTGGATAATACTCAAAAATAAAATTATTTGTACAACTAGTTTTCGTTTTCTTTGTTAAATTGTTATATATAGCCAACAACTTTAGTGCAAATTTACCGTCTCTATGTCTGCAGTGTCTGCGGTGTCCCAAATTTCCAACTGAGCCTTTTTTGAAATTCATATGAGTTCCTTTTGATGCTGAGACACTTCTGCATTTAGTACAATTATAATTTACGATCCATTTCTTAGGGTTTTTCCACTGTGAAGTTCACCTATTAAAATGGATAATAATTCCAGATAGCATCATACCCCTATGGTGAAAAAACTAAATCTTAAAAAAGGGCGAGATTGCAATGAAATGCAGAGATTAACAAAATGGCATACCCATGTGTGTGACCCTCTAAACGCAAAGAGTGAGTGACAACCTGCCATTGGTCATTCACACGTATCTTTGAAATCTGCTAAGTTCTGCATCCTCAAAAAGATGCAGTGGGAAATTGCTGGATCTTTTGCCGAACACTCTTTTCTGTGTTCAGTTTGTTCATATCCCCTGTTCATGCCCCCAAGAAAGCAAACTTACATTGAAATCTTTCAAATTTCCAGCATCAAAGATAACAAAAGCTCAGTCAGGAAATTGTCAGCATGATGTACTTACAGTGCTCATGTTTGCCACTTTTCCTTCGGTATCTTCATAATATTATTGTCTTTTGAATTCCTTTTCACATCTACTGTTGGTGTTGGTATTGGATTATATAAACTGGAAATGGGATTCTAAACTGAAAGCTTATTGAGATGCACACCAATTATAGATAAAAGTCCCAGAGCAACCTTCGTGCATCCTAATATCCAACAATTTGCCATATGATAAGGTAAGAGATTAGAAACAATCGGGCAATACACTATCATGTTTTATTTGGCTTCATTTATAGGGAATATCTGACTTGGGCATAAACCTCAGCATACACGGTATAAAACAGTTTTCTAAGTCCTTTAAACAGAACATGCTTCGTTGTGGTATCCAGTAAAAAAAGTGGCCGCCCCAACATCTACGGCATGGGATCAGTCTATTATATGGCAAGGGACTTAATTACACAATGAACAGCATTCATCAAGGATTAACATAGATAGCATGTCATTCCCCAGACGATCTAGACTTGACCTAAAAGCACAGGAAATTAACTCGTCAGTACCATGCCAGTTGTTTGCTTAATTATGCTATCTTCTGATTTAAGTTCCATTTAATTAAAATGAGACTTTGTAATCGAGTAGAGAAGTCTATCAGTGCAAGCAACTGTATATGAGTGTCATTAGACTAACTGTATATGAGTGTCATTAGACTAGTGGCCGCATCGCCGTATCGACATTTTTAAAAGAAAGAAGATGTTGAGGTAAAAATATTGAGCTGCCAGTAGCGTAGGCAGACGTCGACTTGAATCAATCCGATCTATGTTTTATGGCCCGTCAGTTTGGCCCTGGTCTTTGTCCAATGTAGGAATTTATGTTTTGTCTGATTACCGAGGACTGGTGATTCTTCTTGGGCTGCGGGATAACTACATTTCTACAAGAGCAGTTACCTGCTGACCACTTAAGACAACATGGCATTCTGCACGACAAAATAATTATTCGTTATTAAGTGTTTCAAATAACGACAACTGGTTCAAATAATGAAAATGATCTTAAAGTCTATTTGAAATGTAATAAAGAAAATGCAGAAACCCTTGTATTTCAATAGGGAATGATGGAAAATATACATGCATATACTAACTCCTATAATGAAAGAGGGTGAAACGTTGAACAGCAAAACCATTTGATGCCACTTTACAGTGACCTGGGTCAAGGGCAGCCATTTTGTCTTGGGGCATAATCTTTTTCGGTCATGCTATTAGCCCCAGCATCGTTAAATTGGGTGGTGGGTGTATACATTATCTGTATTATACACCATTCTTATTCACATAATATAAGACGGTACCAGTTAACGAACCATAGGATAACAAGGGGAACCAGAGCATTCGTTTTAGGCTGGAATTATGCTCTAGTATATATATTTCACCACTTCACACATTTAAGATTAGCGGACACAGTCCAATGGAATCACAAATTGAACTTCAGTTGTCAGTAATCTAACCAGGAATCATAACATAACAATCATAACAATGCATTATATTATACACAGCGGAACTTATATAATATGGAATGGCAATTTATAAATATGTTTCACGATATTATAATTTCTAAGCCTATGATTATTGTTCTTATTTTCTATGTTGGTTTTTAACTATTTATTCAGGATTAACTCTATAAATACTATTGATATTTACTTATCTCTTATTTGTGTAACTGGTTGAGTCATGCAAAGTCTCCTTACCACGTTTTGCATTAATAGATAATGCCTTTTCAGTGGATCTTATATACTGCTCCCAATCTCCATATTTGTATTACCACCGAGTTAACATGCACTTCAACAAACAAGAGACTTTTTTTCATAAGATCCTGTCCTATTAAAGGATTAAACCGAGTGGGTACTGGTCTAAGAGAATAACGTAAGACAACACGCATTAGTGCATGATTAGAGCTATTTGTAGATATATGTTTGTCAGGGACCTTATGGAGTTATGCTTACGGTTGGATTTGTAAACATCAATTGCACTTTAACATAGTTTGGATGTTCTTGCATACTATATGAATGATCATGGTGATTATGGTGTACAATGCATTAGGCCTACATAAATGAACACCCCATAAGAGGAGATGTTGGATTGTTTAAATGAGGACCAAATTATTTGTAAGTAATTTGAATTAATTTTGATTTGGAATAAAGCTGGAATTGTAGTATAATGTAAAAATGTTTAGAGTGTGTTGAAATCTTGTTATATCTTCATCTATACTTATAATCAGTTGAGTTACTGTTAGTGATATCGTAATTTCAAACGGTTCTACCACCGTGGTATACTATCTTTCTATTCGTTACTAGTATATATATGTTAGCCACTTTCAACAGAGGCTCATTATTTCAGATGAAAATGGTAACTTTTCTGCACCTAATTCATATGGACCACAATGGTCCCCATTTGGGGTCATTGTGACTATTTATTATCGCTAGATGGTCCCCGATTTGTTACCTATTTAAGTATCATATCGATCACAATGATCCCTATTTGGCTCCATTGTGGTTTGTTTTGATCTTACTGTAAACACTGGTTTGTCAACGCTGGTGACGCTTTTCATAAACACAAGGAGGTATAAAATACTGATTACAGATACGGGAGCCCGTATTCGCAAGACTTGCACTTGGAATACTGGAATATTGATGAAATACTGATAAGCAATAGGCGCATGCATAGGTCGGTGGTCATGGCAATATATCATCATTTGAACGGTAGGTATTGAAGGCAACAGACGTTCGGGTCACTGCATGTGGATTAGGTCTATGAATATATAACATTGTGCACGCCTGTATGATTGTGATATATAATTGACCATCAACCCACGCATGCTCATAAATAATACTTATCAGTATTACATAATATAAACTAGCTTATACCCGTGGGGAAGAAAAATCAACAACTGTCCCTATTTCAAACCTAACGTCCACCCCCCACCACCCCGCCCATTATTCACCACGGGTCTGCACCATCCACACTAACAAGAGTGACTGTCCTGACACACCCTCCCCAGCACCCACCACTCTCCCACCGTTCTAACAGTCAAATACACCCCCCCCCCCATTCTGACACCGCCGAACCCTGCTCTGATAGCACCTTCCAAGTCCAGACAGGATCTCTAGACATTCAATCCAAACCATATTAGATCTACATGGTAAGTACTGATATCGGAAGAAGGATACAGAAGAACAATTTCGAGAATTACGCTTTAATACGTTTTTTTTCCTATTTCTTCTCATTGTTGCGACTATTACGAACATAAAAAGTTTCTGTAGCTTCAGCAAATTACGCCTTTCTTCATGACTCGCCTGAAATTACGTTTATTTCGATTGCTCCCAATATATTACGCATTTTACGGGGGTTCCCGTAGTAAAATGAATATTGCCAAAAGTTCAAATTCACGCCGACATTTTGACCGATTTTCGTTTCATATTGGAAGTCTGCATGACGTCCGCACTTCCGCTTTCATTTTGTGCCGAGAACGCCCGAACAAATCCAATTATTTATTAGCAGATGGCGCAATACTGACAGGAAGTATGAGAAAATGTTCTAATTATTACGTTTTTTTCTGTTTATTTCGATAAATCGTAAGTATCGTAGTTTCGGTGACTGAGCAGTTCCAAGAAAATCGTAATAGCCGTAACTTATATGTCTACCAAATGTGTCTCAAATTTGTCCATAACGTAACCATTATTACCATTTTAGGGTCATTAAAAATATTATCACCTCATTGGTAATGGCAGGCGATTAACAATAAAATATTAGATCACTCGCTCTGGAACACTCTCCCTATAAATCATGCATTCTGGTTGGCTTACAGCCGGACTCAGCAGGCATATATTTCTCCTAACATCTCCAGCTCAATACTGCCCTATTGAATTGGATCATACACATATTTAAGGCAATGGTGACGAAACGTGTATCTATTTGATTTTCTGCACAATCCACTTGCAAATAAAGAAATGAGGGAATTAATGCGCCATAAATTGCTTGCCGTTCATAACCGAAAATTTAGTACTTTAATTCTCTTTTTTGGATGTTGCTAAAATCATTTTATTTTCATATAAATCTTATGTTCGTGATATAAGCTTGAGCAATATTCGCCAAATATACGGCCATTGAATTCTTGCATGTTGACCTCAATGCTATAACATACCCTATTAAAATGTGCCATACGCTTGATATCATTACTAATTGTATATTGCCTACTTTCTTGACAATGGGTTTAGATTCAATGTCGAAACATTAAAGGTAGTATTAACTTGTGTTGCAGAAATAATTGGTCACCATGATGAACGCTTCCAAACTGTAACAGTCAATAAGCACGATGGCAGAGAAGGAACTACCTACATTTGATCGTACCCATGAAAACCTGTTGGGAAATGGCAGCTTTGCTACTGTGTACAAGGCTAGATATAAGGGGGAAGATGTGGCCGTTAAAGTCGTCAACCGTCACATGATACCAGAAGATGACAGACAAAAGGTGTTTGACAGCGAGATTGTGACTTTCGCAAAGAACCTCAGACACCCAAATGTCATCGAGATCTTTGACTATGAAGATTTGTATCCAGGTTTTCCTGAGGTTTGGATTGTGATGGAGTTTTGTCAATACAGTCTAGATAAATACATTAAGGAGTGGAACCTCTCTGATGCACAGATCTTAGATATCTTAAAACAAAGCTCACAAGGATTAGCATTTTTACACAAGAATGATATAGTGCACAGAGATGTTAAACCAAATAACGTCCTTTTAAAAATCACGGGCACTTGTCTAGTAGCAAAAATTGCAGATTTTAGCATTTCTAGGAATGTAGCCATGATTAGCACATTGATGAGCGTGCATGGCAACCGGTTTTGGTTAGCTCCTGAGCTTTTTGATGAGAGTGCTGAGAAGGCTGAAAGTGCCCCACATAAGCGTTCGATAGATGTTTTCAGTTTTGGGCTGGTCATCATTTATGCGTGCATCACCGATGAGGGCAGGACACACATGTTTAAGCAGAATATTTACATAGGTCAATATGTCAAATCTGGAAAGAATGTGTTTGATGAACTACACCAACTTTGGAGATCTAAGTCATTACAGAAACATTTTGAAGACTTATTGACGAAAATGCTGCATGTTGACCCCAATGAAAGATACAGCATGTCTCTTGTTGATATCTCAATGCCTAAAACTCATGCTGTAGATGATCCTTACATTGAACACAAACACCAGGTGAGCAGTCAACTTTCAGTGCCAAATGCTGAGAGCCTATAGTGGAGAAGCACAGGACGAGAACCTAATAGATCCAGTTGTGGAAGACAATCTACCAACGTATATGATGCATCGTGGTACTTCTCTGGTTACCAGAAATTATTCACCTATTGTCAAAAGCGTTGTTTCAAAAACAAGCAATAATACTCTCATGATGGGAAACAATCCAAGTCCAATTAGGTATCCTCCTCCTACAGTGGGATATAACCCTATTAGGGACTGGATATAATCACTCCATTATTGGAAATAATGCTGCCATGACAGGAAAAAATCTTCCAATACCAGAATATACTTATAGTAATTATCGTCTAGCCTCAATACCAGATGAACATGCCACAGCTGGAGCCTCTGGAGGAGCACAGAAGCTGACAAAGGCTGAGTCAGAACTGAGCACATCAGATGTGAGGCCTAAATACATGCGAGGGAAATATACAGCACAGCGTCAACAAGGTTTGCAATAACATTGATGTCTTAAGAAGTAAATGTACATGTATGCATGGTCTACATCATTGAAAGCTGTGGTTAAAAACAGTAAACAAAACCCAATGTGCAGTCTATCAAAAGTCTGGTACAAATGCATTTTATATATAAGCATCCGTTTCAATGCTGGATGTTGCCAATAGAAAGGAAGTGGACTCACATTTTTGAAAATGGTCGCACAATGTGACCCCTTACACTGCCTTTGGTCCATGCATGTATGTGTCTATTATGCTGTTTAATGAGGATGTTATGCATTATGGAGTCAACGGCAGGGTTTTTGTTTGAGCTCGTAATAATTGATCACTATATTCATCCAGCCTGCATCATACATGTATTTATTAATATTATACAATGATACTGTTGCGCATAGAAGTAATTATTTACTTGTTTAGCTCATTGATAACATTGCCGTCCATTTCACGAGTTGAGATACATTTGTAAAGTACACCTTTCATAATAAACAATTCTGTTGTTTCTCGGTTATCCTCCACTGGTTCATAAACTAAGTAACGTTACATTTTTACATATGACATTAATGAGCTATTTTAACAAGTTAAAAAATATATTAATGTTATATTTGCAGCTATGTCAGAACTGACCACGTCTGATGTAAAACCTAAACATGTGGAAGGGAAACAGACAGCACAGCGTCAGGAAGGTTTGCAATAACATTAGTGTCTTTAGAAGTAAATGTACATGTATGCATGGTCCATTATATTGGCCCCCATCATTGAAAACTGTGGTTCAATAAACAGCACATAACAAAACGCAATGTGTAGTCTATCAAAAGTCTGATATAACCTCTAAAGACTAATTATAGTGTACTGGTGTGTTGTATATTCAAGTATCCGTTTCAATGCTGGATGATGCCAATAGAAAGGAAGTAGACTCACATTTTTGAAAATGGTCGCACAATGTGACCCCTTACACTGCCTATGGTCCATGCATGTATGTGTCTATTATGCTGTTTAATGAGGTTGTTATGCATTATGGAGTCAACGGCAGGATTTTTTTGTTCAAGCTCGTAATAATTGATCACCATATTCATCCAGCCTGCTACATACATGTATTTATGAAAACTATACAATGATACTATTGTGCATAGATGTAATTATTTACTTGTTTAGCTCATTGATGACATTGCCGTCCATGTCACTAGTTGAGATACATTTGTAAAGTACACCTTTCATAATAAACAATTCTGCTGTTTCTCAGTTATCCTCCACTGGGTCATAAACTAAGTACATTTTACATATGACATTAATGAGCTTTTTTTGACAAAATAAAAAGTATATTAATGTTATATTTGCAGCATTGCAACATTTCTCACCAAAAACAGTCGGTACAGGTGCGAGCAGTAGAATAAGAAACAGCCGCAGCAGCAAAACCATCAACACAAGCAGCCGCAAACTCACCATCATCGGAGGATGCATAGATGAAAAACTATGACATTTCCACCGCGTGTTGGCAGGACACTGAGTCCGGCTGGCAGCAGGTCACCAGCCTCCCAGAGAACATTGTACTCATGGCTGTTAGTGCCGTGAATGGTCGGCTGTTCATAGCCGGGGGTGCATATTCTAATAATGTCACTACTAACCACTGTTATGTCTACACGGCCGCGACCCGCACCTGGCGGCGGTGCGCTGACATGTTGACTGCCCGGATTTTTGCTGCCGCCGTCACGGTGCCGGGGGAGAAGGTCGTGGTTCTGGGCGGGTCGTATGATGGAAAACTCCTGGGTGTGTGTGAACAGTATGATGTGCGACGGGATGAATGGACCGGGATGAGTGACATGCCTCAGGGTATGGCGCCGCCCATTGCTGCTTTAGTCCAATCATGTGTGTATTTAGTATTTAATGATTCACCAGCAAATAAATCCACCCAACAAAAAGGTTGCAAAATCTCTTTACAAGTGTTAGACATGATCACGGGAGCCTGGAGTTTAGGTCCGCCGCTACCAGCTGAGATTGGTTCTCCACCACCAGGTCAGGAGTTTGGCCGTACATGGGGAGCCTCGGCTGTGGCCATCAATGACACTTTACTGGTATGTGGAGGATACAGTCGTCTGCTAGCTCAGTACGTGCCCAGCACCCGCGTGTGGCACAAACTCACCCCGCCGGGTCTACACCATGTTTGTGGGGCGTCAGTGGTAAGTGAAGGGAGAGTGATCCTCATGGGCGGGCTGTGTGAGGATGAGTCAGGTGAGGCATCGTTCACTGACGTGATTGAGGAATATGATGTGCAGAATGGCAGGTGGGTCACAAGGTCACAGAAAATGCCATGTGCTTTGCTCTTTCATCATGCTGTGATGTTAAAATAGCATGTGAATCAACTGAGATTAACTAAGTTCGAAGAATGTAGATACAGGTAGATTCTTGAATGAATGAATGAATGGCCACATTTAAAAATCTTTTCAGATAAAATATAGCATTTATAATATATATGTGTGTGCATTATTACATGGTAATCCATAGTCACATTCACATTTATAGTGGAGCTTGTGAATGTGCGTGATGTGGCCATTAACATTGACATATTAATGAAAAGATGGTGCAACTAATTAATCATGAAATGTATACCAGCTAGCTAGTGTCAAAGTATTGTATATGCACATTGTACAAAAACAATTAAGTGTATTTAGTGGTGAATGGTTGAGTGATTGTGGTGGATCAAAGGGGCTGTTGACATTTGATGAAAAGAATACACAAAATATATTAGTAGTGATGCAAACAATATTAACATGGCCAAAGCGATTTATCACCATTGAAACAATTTGTATGTATCTTTATGTATAAGACTATTAGTGGGAAATATGTGTAAGTGCACTCAATATATTCGCACATCATGATGCTGCCAGTCATAGTTACATTGTACTGTCCAATGGCAGATCCAGGTTTTTTGGGGAAAGGGGGAGGGGGCTCTTGAGGGATTTCATGAATAAAGTTTTTTTGTGGGAATGGGGGGGGGGGGCGCCCTAGATCTGTCTATGCTGTTAATTGCTACTGAAATATTTTTTTCTTTTGTTAATTCATAAAAACATGGCTCTGAGGCAGTGGAGCATATCAGGTATTGCCATGAGTAGACGTCAACGTTGGGTGTTCAGTTTTTATGTGAGAAGTAAGAAGGCTGTTCTTAAATTGCAGTTGCATGTAGAAAATTATATGGAAAGGTTTTTGGAAGGCTGTTTTTGGAAAATGTCATCTTGCCACAGCCAGGTATCATCTATCAAATATTATAGATATATGTATATGGTCTCCAGAGAGACCAACTTTTCAGATGAAAGATGGGAAAATGTGTGATACTAATTTTATGGAGTTTGCGGAAACTGGACACCCAATCATTTTGGGCCCACAGCGTATGGGTGCATACATTGTTGTGGAATATGTAGAACATGGAGTGCTAAAGGAATTGATAAAGCTATTTGTGAAAAAGTGTTATAATAGTCCAATCAACGAATGACTTAGGTTGGAAAAAAATTGAAACAAAGCATTCTCAGTTGGAATCATTCCTTTTTAGGGCTCTGATGCCAGGAAAAAAAAATCCCCCCCATGGGAAAAAACCTCATTTTGGGGTAAAATGCAAGATGGCCGCCAATTTGTGAGTAGGGTGTATAAATGACCATAAATCCTAAACTACCTAACATAAAAACATGTATTTGGTAGTGATATCTTCAAGGTCATCAGCGGTCAAGGTCACGTGATAATATCAAGGTCACTGATAATTTTTTACAAAAATAAGTCCACACGTGACAACATTACATCAATAAAAGTTATATATAAAAATTTTTAAAAATACATTTTCAGCTGGAATAAGTCCCACTTAGAGTCCTGATGCCTGGGGAAAAATTTCTCTAAAATCCCTCCAGGGAAAAATGTTGTTTTAGGGGGAGATCTAAGATGTCCGACAATGTGCGGAGCCAAAAATATAGATGTATAAATGACCATAGCTCTTAAAGTACGTGACATAAAAACACATTTTTGCTATCAATTTCCACTAAACTGAGGGTGCCCGATCATTTGATAATAGTTTCAAGGTCAACAGAGGTCAAGGTCACTGATAATTGTTACTAAAATGAGTCCACACGTGACAACATTACACCAATGAAAGTTATGTATTAAAATTGTAGCAAAATATTTTCAGCGAAATAAGTCCCACTTAAGAGTTCTGATGTCTTGGAAAAAAGTCCCTAAAATCCCTACAAAGGGAAAAAGCTTATTTTGGGGAAAATCTAAGATGGCCGACAATATGTAGAGCCAAATACACGTATAAATGACCATAGCTTTTAAAGTACCTGACATAAAAACACATATCAATTTATCAACGATTTAGAGTCCACACATCTCAAGGTAGCCAACAGGTTAATTGTTCTCAGTAACGTCATAATCTTCTAGGGTCTCACTAGTGATATTTGTGTTGGAGCATGTGATTCCTTTGCAGTTACCACATGCTGGCGTGCGGTTGATCCCATTTTTTCTGCATGTGCAGATTTTTTTCTTACAGTTGCCACCGCAGTTGCATCTTATAATTTTGATTAATGATTCTGGGGCAGCTGCTTTTTCCATACGAATGGGTACCAGACCACTTCCAGATTTCACCCATCCCCAGTTTACTGGACAGGTGCTGTTGCCACGCCATTCTTGCCCTTGGTGGTATGTTCTTAGGCTGTGAAATACAGCTGCATCACATGTTGGTGAAAGCTTTTCTGGGGAAACATATCCAGCAGAAGTTGCTACTTTCAGTTGAAATTTTACAACACCTGCAGCATTAAGGTTTGGTGAGGAGGTGCAGCAATATATGACAAGTAATGCTTCTTCCCCAGCCTTTTCAATGGCTTGTTTTGATGAAAGTGGAGACATGAAGGTTGATGCTGAGTGCTGTAAAGTGTTATACTTCGTAAGGACTGTGGATTTTCCAATTCCATATGGCCTGGATGTCGTATCGCATCCACTGATAGCGTGCAAAAACAGAAGGGATTCTACAAGAACTGGATCCAGATTCTTCTTGAGTTCAGTAATGCATATTGTCTGCTTTCCAGTAACCATGTACAACTGTTCACTCTGTTTTGTAGAATCGGCATGGTGTACAAGAAGTTGTAATACATCGGTATCTTTTGCAACAACAGCTGTTGGTTTCTTCAGAGCAGAAAGACATGCTAGTTTGCAGATTTTGTAATCTGTGCATGTTCCACAGATATGCTTGCAATTTTCATGTACTCAGCAAGTAGGTAGATGAGTGACTGCTTGTTCTTATCATTTGCAAGGAAAGCTTTCTTGCTCATTGATAGGTGCATTTCCGCAGATACAGATACTGTCGCACCAATGTCATGACCTGCTCGGCGACCATGTGCTTCATCTTTAGTGCTGTGACCGTGGTATCCATCAAACACAACCAGTGCGTGTCTATAGCTGCTTTTGACATGCTGCACATACATGTTGCAAATCTCCTCATAGCTTGAGTGCTTAAAGCCACGAGAATTTATGCAATAAGCCTCCGCTGTCAACAACAAACTGCAAGCCCATAGCATCCATGGATAAGACGATGCTTGCTGGAACAAGTTTCAGGAGATGATGCTTGATTTCTGCCTTATCCCCAGTTCTCATCTGCATACAAGTGTCAAACAGCGATGGAGGGTAAGAGCATAGCTCATACTGGAAGAGATCATTAATCGGGATATCATTGATACCCATAACAACCAATCGCTGATATAACCGCTGTGGATCCATTTCAATTTTTTCTCCAGTAGATACTTTCCCATACAGGGCTGAAGCTAGGGTCTTGATTTGATTCTTCTGAGAAAATTTGTATTCTGCCACTGATTTGCCAACCATCGATGCAAGAATCTTTTCGCCAACATTTTTTGCATCACTCGCATTTACTGATTCTTCTGCCACCAGTCCCGTCGAAAGACTTACAAGATTCTTGGTTGTCTTCTCATATGGTCCCCACTCAACAAACACTTGTAGTAGCTTTTGGATGTCAGACATATCACGTTTAATTTGTGATGCGGCAAGATCACGATGCCCATCTTCTGCATTTGTGTCAACTCCTGCTATCTCAAAGACAGACTGGGAGACCTCGGAACACATAGGCCTAGAAAGCAGGAACAACAGACGTGTACTTTCACTGAAGCCTCGTCCCCGTGTTTAGACCTCCTGTTGATTTAATGCCACCCATCAGTACTTGCTCAATAAAAGAGGTCTGTGAATATACCCAGACCATGCGCCATCACTTCTCCTGACTGGAAAGACCATTCATGAAAGCTGCATGCACATCTGGATGAGCTGTTTCTAGAGCAAGCATCTTTGGAATGAATAAAGCAAGGGATTTAGTATAGTTGTTGTGTCCAGCAGCTGCAAGATAAGGGTGCATGTCTCGCAAAGACTGTAAGTAAAGGTTCCAGCTTCCTATGCGCACTGAACGTATGAAAGTTCGCAAAATTGCAACCATTCACTGATACTGCAACCACAGCTTGGCTGTTCCATACATCTGCATTGAGTTAC
The DNA here is from genome assembly GCA_019095985.1 of Streblospio benedicti. Lineage (NCBI taxonomy): Eukaryota > Metazoa > Annelida > Polychaeta > Spionida > Spionidae > Streblospio > Streblospio benedicti. The sequence goes on along the minus strand of CM032663.1, from coordinate 33,078,523 downwards.
GCCAGTCTTCAAGTAACCTGTGAATATGGCCAAGTTTACTGTTAGCGAGAGCATTCTCCAGGCTGACTTTCCCCTCACGTACTTCATTCACACCATCAGATTGTAAGAATATTGATTTTAAAATTAGACTAATATGGCAATGTACAGCATAAGATATTTTGGCTCCCAAATAGACTGTAATTAGAAATGCAGATAAAAAATGCATTTATGTTGGAGTTTTTTGGTAAAAATTATCAGTGACCTTGATATTATCACATGACCTTGACCTCTGATGACCTTGAAACTTACCAAATGATAGGACACCCTCAGTTTAGTGGAAATCGATATCAAAAATGTGTTTTTTATGTCAGGTACTTTAGAGATATGGTCATTTATACATATATATATTTTGGCTCCCCACATTGTGACCATCTTAGATTTCCCCCCAAAACAATGTTTTCCCTGAGGGGTTTTAGGAAGTTTTTCCCCAGGCATCAGGACTCTAAGTGGGACTTATTCAGCTGAAAATGTATTTTTAAAAATTTTATATATAACTTTTATTGATGTAATGTTGTCATGCATTGGACTTATTTTTGTAAAATTTATCAGTGACCTTGATATTATCATGTGACCTTGACCTCTGATGACCTTGAAAATATCACCAAATGATCGGGCACCCTCAGTTTAGTAGGAATTGATACCAAATACATGTTTTTATGTTAGGTAGTTTAGATTTTATGGTCATTTATACACCCCACTACTCACAAATTGGCGGCCATCTTGGAATTTACCCCAAATGAGGTTTTCCATGGAGAGATTTTAGATTTTTTTCCTGGCATAAGAACCCTTCAAAGAAGGTATTCCCAGTTGAAAATGCTTTGTTTCAATTTTTTTTCCAACCTAAAGTGAAATTTATTTTTTATTTACTGGACTATAACTGCACTTTGATCTATTGGACAAGTTGGGCGTGGTAAGAGGTCATGGTCATTAGAAGAACATTCAGGCGACATTTAACATTTTACGTGTTTATAATACAATGTATATTTATTCATCACAATAACTTATATGTACATCATATATTTTGTAAATTGTAAATACGATACTTTTTTTATCGAATAAACCTGTATTTTCCAATCAAATTGTTCAGTTACTGTATGGATAGGGATCGTCAGGCCCAACATAATTTCACCTGACCTCTCCCCAAGGGATCTTGTGACAGCGAAGTGTAATGTTTTTAGCGCTTCATGTTGTTGGGGGTCTATAGAGAATATTTGGCAATGTTGCCGGAGCGGCGTCTACGGGGAATTTTTTATAGGCAGAAATCCAAAATGGCCCCCACCAAAAATGTGGAAAACAGATTTTCGACCATTCAACTCTCCTGTATGTGTAGTACATCATTTTTATATAACTTGGACATGAGCAATTGTATATGAGCGATAAGTAAAAGGCTAAGTTTATTTCTATGAACAACTGTATAAAAATATAATAACAGTGAGAGTAGAATTAAGTTTATTTCACATCTATTTGACTCGTGGTTCATATAAGTGTTTAATGATTATGTATTTTGATATATACAAAAGTCTGAATCAGGTCCTCATTGTTGATCATCCGTACCTTGTTCCAAGTCCAAGTGTGTACGGATTGAAGCACTCATCCCACAAATGCAACCGCAACATACTGTGCAAGCGATTGTACTTCAACGGCAGTTGCAAGTTTGTGTATGGCAAGATGTATACCCACTGCCTTGAAGCAACACCTCACTACATGTATCAACTAGCTATGCACGTATAATTAGATTGCACACATTGAACACACGTCAACCTCTTCAATGAGTTCATAAGCAATTTTGTCTTCATGTTGTGGGACCAGTCATTGTGTGTAGACAAGCGCTCTAGTCCACTGACCTAACCTTTCCTATGGCTTGTAGACTTGTTCAGACTTTGCCAGCATCAGATTACGAAATTACCTATTAGACTATTGCCACCTTGATACTATTTTTGGCCTCCTACAGCCTTGATCATCTAGTCTCTTTATCACCGAACCTTTCTATCACGTTAAATTGATTTGCGACTCGACAGTGAAGCCATCGTGTCCGTGGCCACTTTTATGACAATTATACAATTTTTAACATTGCATTATTGACACAAGCAATTCAAACGCAACTATATGTCTACTTCTTGCATGTTTGTATTCTCACTCACTCACTCACTCACTCACTCACTCACTCAATCAATCAATCAATCAATCAATCACTAACTAACTCACTCACTCAATCACTCACTTTCACATTCGTGAATGTACAACCTCCATTCCATACTCGAATACTATCGTTCTAGCTCACGTCACACTCACATAATTGTGTGCTATGGCATCCAAGTGATATATTATCACTGCAGAGAGAATAATGTTGACACATCATCCTGCGTGTATACTACATGGAGTGCCGAGCAAAGTACGGTCCCGGGGGGGGGGGGAGGGGGGGCAGTCAGGATAAACCTGCGTACCTATGAATTGATGAATTGACAGATTATTTGCGAGAGAAAAAATTGCACATGGGTTAGTCTAAATTGAAATTGTTAGTCCCCTTGCCACAACTGTGCATTTGGTATTCCTAGTATTATCATAAACTTCAAAAATTTATTCTTATCTCATCTTGTTATCTCGTCTGTACGCATTATAGATCACCTTATACACGATGGGGCCTTTTTTGAAGAAATTTCTTCTGTAAGAAATTATGATCTAATCGCAACCTCATTTCTAGATAAGATGTGTTGTGTAATTAATTGCAATCAACCTCTGAACGAGTAGCAATTTGTAGATGCTGATTGCATCTCCTTGTCAAGAAAGACTGATGGGCAAATGGCATGCTAAAATGACATCGTTTCACTTTTTATATGGGCTATGCATTTGGGAAACTACTGGTACGTAGAATGCAATAATTCTTGAGTCTTGTCATATGTGGATAACTCGCCAGTAACCTATCGTATTGTTTCTTTATATTTCTGATAATTGTTAAGCTCTAATATCTCCGGAGCAATGCGTGAGAATACAGATGCATATCGTCAACATTTGCGGGTCTTGATCGTGAGGGTTTACATCTATTACTGAGATTGAATCATGCTTATGTTGTAGCGACGAATCCATTTTCTTTGGTCTGGTGGTTAATCAAGTATTAAATTACACTTTCAAGTCCATTGAATACTTTCAAGTCCATTCACAATATTCTTCTTTTTGAAATTTGAAATCTTTTGCCGTTGCTGTTGGCACCACTATACATCCACAGTCAACAACACATTACTAGTATTAAAATGTTCGCGCTTGCAAAATCCTGTTATTAAGAGTTTTCATAACACTTTGACAATCCACGATGAGTATCAGCTCCATTAAAACAGAGAAAATCTTTCGTAAAATTCATTGTCTGAAAATGTATGTCATGTTTGCTTGAATAAGGCCAATGCCCAAACTTATTTTCGTTGTTGATCTTTGTGATGTTAACTCATAATTGTTCACTAATGAATGTGCTACAATAATGTATTTGAAGATCACACGTGATCGGAGACACGTTTATAATCAATTAATCATAAGTGATTTGGCATGCAAACTGAAACAAAAACTATAACGTTTGCACGCCTCTTTCACAATAGTAGTACATGTCTCGTACGAGGACAAGACTCGGGGATATCATTAGCCCTCCAAGTTCCAAGGGCAGTCCACTCAACACAGAGGCCAACACTGAATGGAAATTGCTTTGCAGCAGTATTCTTTTCTTCTGTGGGTATTAGCCCATGTACCCTTCAAGTGCACCACACTGGGATATTAGAAAACCTTCAAGCCTCATTTTTAATAGTGGCGGTCAAGGGGACTGTGTCTATTTTTATCTTTCTTGTAATTGCACGGTAAAATTTCACTGAGACGGGCACTGAGCGGATTTGCGCTTGAAAATTATTGTAGTGTCTTTTTTGTTAAGCATGCTCGTGCATTATTTCATAAGTTAGTCCCCAGCCAGGCGGAATTAAGACGAAACGTATTGTGAGGTGTCTTCTTTAACAGTATACGATGCCCCTTTTGCGAAGTTTTACTCTATTGTGCATGTCATTGCTTCCAACAGATATGGCTGTTATAAAATCACGTTTTTTTCTAAAATGCTAAGGTTATCATTTCAATATTTATGAGTCATTGAAATTTTGACGTGAATAGCATGGATCATGACCATGTCCTGTGTTACAAACGGGTGATGCGTAACATAGAAACTAGTCGGAATTTGTTGAAACTCATGAAAACTTACCCCCTATACATCATTGAATATAATTTGGATGGGTCATATTGGTTCGTCGATGAGTAGTCGTGTTTATTTATCAACATGTTTGGTTCAGATATGACAAATATTTATTACAATATCCATTATAAAACACACACCCATATTTTGTCGTTATATTGTGTATGTTTTATTAAATGTTGTTTAAGATGATCGCACCATGCGGCGAGTAAAAACTGACCTTTTACGTGAACTATAATCAATCAGAGACGGCCGGTCGGTAGCCCCAGCCGTACAGGGTCTTAATCCTCGAAATCTACAAGCCCCTACACGGCGTGCTGAAATGATTGCAGCGATTGTACATTAAGTTAGTAAATACGTTTTAAATATCTGTATCGCTTTAAATTAGAATGGTCGTATTCATGAATTTACTTCTTCTGTCTCTTTCCACCTGAAGTCAGTAGCATTTGTCACGTTTATGTGTTAGAAATAAGACTCACTTCTAAACGATGTAACAAAATTTCACCCAGTGCACACCAAAATAAAGTTGTTATTACCACTCTAGTTTTCTTGTTTTCTTGCAGCATTCCATGACTAGCAGACATATGGACCCGTTTCTATGGCAATATGTGGGTTAGTTCTGAAAACAGTGTCGCTATGTAAGAAAAGCATGTTGGTTTCTAATACATCAATGATTATTACAATCCATGAAATAATACGCTGCAACACTTTTATCCCATATAGAGTCCTACCTGGTATTGTAAATACGTAATATTGCGCAGTGTACACCAAACACGCATCTGCTGAGCCAAGTGACTGCGCGTACACTGCCGTCATGTGATGCGTTGTAGGCCATGGTACGGGGCTATATAAGGAGTGCGTGATCGGTGATTTTCACAGTAGGAACCACCTCCGACAAAGGTGCAGCAGTGGCAAGGACGCATACTACGGATGCATCACACAACACACTCACTGACTCTCCCGCGCGTCCTGTGGCGTCCTGTGGCGTCCTGTGGCGTCCCGTGGCGTCCCGTGGCGTCCTGGGCGTCCTGTGGCGTCCTGTGGCGTCCTGGGGCGTCCCGTGGCGTCCTGGCGTCCTGTCCAGTCCTTAAAGTCCTCCCAGTGGCGTCCTTAACTTCCCGTCAATGGCGTCCTCTGGCGTCCCGTGGCGTCCTGTGGCGTCCACAATCGTCCTGGGCGTCCTAATTGACCCTCCGGCGTCCCGGCGTCAGACCCGGAAATTCATGTGTGGTCCTTATTCCTTAATTCAATGGTGAGACTGAGGTCATTATAACACTTGGGATAGCAAAAAGTGGTCTTAATCTAGAGCTTGGTATTTATTAAGAGGTGGCTTAAAAGTTAACTGTTAAAAGTAGATATATGGTGAGTTTCTCGAGTTTCGATGTTCGGTATTGCCGGGTTTTATGAACCCCTGCTTGCACGCCATACTAGGCTGCAGCTGCTACTATCACGGGCATTGCACGCTCTTATCGAGGCTGGGAACTTTCTCACCTGGCCATTCTACAGGCATGACTACTCGCTTCAATTAGAAGACACGTATTGCATTTGCGAATGCCGTGATAACGCCTGCTAATTTTCATTTTGGATACGTAGCCTAGAAAAGGTAAGAGCTATTTTTGTCCCTTTTAATATTTCAATTGTGATAATTCTGATGGATTTTGTTTGAAGAAAAAGAGTTCTGTTCATTTCGCATCTTCCCCGTTCTTGCTTCGGTAAACAATTGTTTTTGTGTCATGTCTAGAAATAAAATATTCACATGAATAAGTGTTAATAATAAGCAGGAGGGCTTGCATTATATACCCACGCCACTAGCGGATATTTCTTTCTTTCTTTCTTTCTTTTTGGACAGAGACGCATAATTAGTATGTAAGCTTCCATGTGTTATCCGAGTAACATCATGACATTGTGACAATCATGATATGCATAAATCTAATCTAATCAGTGCATTTCATGGGTTTATATTCTCTAAAGCTCGCGGAAAACACACAAAACATACTGATTTTGTTATAGTTGGAGGCCGGTGGCGTTCGTCTTTGGGACCCGCCTGTTCGTGAAAAGTGATTTTTAACCGTGGTTGTGAGGAGCTATGCTTTATATAATCATCATGGCCATTAGATGAATGAAACAAACATAGTAATCTCTTCTCTTCCTATTTAGCCAGATGATGAAGTACTTGCTGCCAGTACTGTTGGCGACAGTATGCTCCGCACAAATCCGCCTCCAGACGCAAGGGAGGGAACTGCGGCTCAATGGAGAAAAGGTCAGAATCTGCCATTGCAAAAATTATGCATATGTCTAGTTTCTGTAAATTTGCAAATTCAAATATACTTCCATAAGAACATCTAAAAAAGGTAACTTATGGCCCAGTGCTATTGATCGATTGATAATGATGCATCAAGTCATCCACCTTTGAATGCATACAAATGTGGATTATACAAGTACCTTTGAACTATATGTTCATTTGTAAAGCCATGGAACACATAGAAACAACATCAAGTGTTTTTATCTTCAGCTTAGAACAGAACTTCTTTGAAATGTGGAGAGATAAAACACACTTTTCCAACAGAAAAATGTCGTCTGTCTGCAGGTGTTTGTGTCCGGCCTCAACCTGGCCGGGTCACGTGATGGGCCGGCGGCATGGGGCGAGCTAGAGGATCACGTGACCGCCGTGGCGAAGGCCGGCGGCAACGCACTCAGTGAGCACAGCTTATCTCTGATTAATGCGGTGGATGCCTGATCTAGTTGCTGGGGGTATGGGATGTCAAACCAACAAACAAAAATACAATGTAACTGCGCCTGGCTCACCACTAATAGTGCCACCTCACAATTATGGACTGTTTTGTTGTTCCCCCTTGGTTATATGTTGTTAGTTTAACTACTTACGCAGTGGACCACCTCCGTAATATAAAGTAAATATCCCTCTGTTGATTAACATCGATCAGTCTTGAAATTCCGTGAATCCTAACAGAACGTCATACATTTTACCAAATGCTGCTGCCCCCCTTAGGCATGCTTTAATAGGGATCTGGGAGTTATGTTTGTTTCTCTTGTTTTGTCGGCTGCCTTCACCATTTGTAGTTTTTGTTTGTGTTGAAAATCATGGGCTTATGTAACGCGAGTGACATTTACAATTGCGATACTCTAGTGCTCAATTAATGGGTTTCATATGGGACAATGGGCAATTATTACATTAGATTGCCACCAATATCTATTGAAGAAATTTTAAAGTATTTCAAGTGTTTCTCCTTATAACTCAATATGCTATTTGATTGTGATAAAGTATATTAGCACAGTCTAAATAGAATGACTACAGTTATAAAGGACAGAAGTGCATCGACATTTCCATATAGTAGTTCACTCTGATAAGGTTCATATGGAGGCATTCAGTATCACTATGATAACGTGTCGTTTGTATATTAAATGCAATGTACATATCAGTGGTTGTGAACATCACTACCCGTGCATTAATAATCAAAACACTATTCAATTGAATAAAAATCAAATATTAAAAACCTCTTCATGCTCATTCAAAGGGCATGTTTGCAAAGAATGATACCGGTGCCTATGTGCATATGAGACCAGAGAACTCTATTCCACGTCTACATGTAGGCCTACTACATGTACATGACTTAGTGTCGAATGTAGAGTGGGGAATCGTGTGTACATGTAGCTGCTGCTGAGTATTGTGGATTTAGGTCAACCTTTCAATTGTGGTGTGCTTTTTTTGGCTACTTGATAAAAGTGAATAGCTTTTTGGTTGCAATTTGTCATTTGTGAGATTCAACGATCATGCGCGTATGGTCAAGTCCATTTATTCCCCATGTTTATCCATTGTAATCTTTGCGACTTAACTCTTCAGACCACTTGGGCTGTGAGCAGGTTGTGAGGTTTATGAATTTGACACGCGGGCCACTCCCTAAATCTCCGAAGTATCATATCAGAAAAAAAAAGATTTTCAACCAAAATTGGACAATGGGAAACAACATTAAAGTGGTTATTGAAAATAAAATCAATGGCTAACAGTTTCACATATTTATAATTTGCGACATTTGCTATTATTTGGCATCACGTGAGCTAAAGCTAAGTTTCTATTGCCAGGATTCTGGCTCCACGTCGACGCTGACGATGAAGCATTCATCGATAACCTGAAGAGGTGAGTAGCGTTGTGAATCCAATGAAGCAAAGAATAAAGATTAGTTCTGCTTTTAATATTACATTTCTTTACTTCCAAAAAGATATATGTGTGCATGACATGCTGCATAGTAGAACAACGGACTACAAATGCTTCTCTATTAAGACCACCTCTTTTCACTTTCCATGCATTCAGTGTTATAATATCTCCCTTGATTTCCTCCAAACCCTAACAAAATATGCCCAGAAAATCTGATACTTTGTACTAGGGGTTATTTCAATAGCTTGTCTTTTGAAAAATAAGCCCAAAATAGATGAGGTACAAATGTACATGTAACTTGTCAATAACTTTTCTTTTGCACTAAATAATCCCGAAATAGCTGAGAAGGCCACTAATCGTCAGTCTCAAGGTTGCTTTTTAATAGAGAGAGTTAGTCCCATGCATGTTAAACTGCCCTTGGTTGCTCTCAACCACAACGTGCACGAGCATAACCCTCCATCAAGACCCCACTACTCTGTTCAAACCACATGTCAGTAAAGTCCCAAAGCCAGTCTCAATAGAGAGGTCGGACTGTATTTTACCTGCAGGCTGGCCTTGACTGCTCGTGACCACAACGTGCTGCTGTTCCCCGTGCTGCTGGACGCCTCCCGCCTCGGGGACCTGGCCGTGAACGAGGCCGAGCTCGCCGAGTACACGGAGGGCAAGCTCAAGCCGGCCGTGCGGGCGCTCAAGAGTCACCAGGCCGTGGGTGAGGACGGGGAGGGTCAGGGAGGGTGTTGGTGGTGGTACCAATGCAGTTGGGTGCAACCCATATTCATCTTTCAAAAGATCTTTTTCCTTTTTTTTATCTTGTACTACGTTTGAAGATACACATTGATTATATTGTCATTTGTAGTTATAATCTTATCAATCCTAATAGTGATAAGACAACTTCTTGGACTAAGAGATTTCATGCTGTTGTAATTCTGACCAAGCAGGTCAATACTGTTGCATACATCTATAATTTCATATACGACATGAAAATTTCATAACCTGTGTGAGCAGTTTGCATCTAAGAGATTATCTTAAAAGATAACTATAGGGGGAAGTCTCCCCACCCCCACTCTGAATATCTTATGACCAACCCCTAATCCCCCGTGTATCTGGTTGCAGGCGCATGGGAGGTGGTCAGTGAGCCGGAAGCCGTCCTTCAGCTGGTCAGCGGAGACGCCACAACTGACCCCTGCCTGGACACCACACAGCTGTCCACACCAGTAAGAAACATGCAGGTGAGACAGATCTTCTTCAAGCACACCCTCATTCGTTGCCCCCTCTCTCCCCCCTGTTCATCACATCCTTTTATTTTTACCATAATCTAGATTGGTTTTAGATGCCTTGTCGCTTGTTCGTGAGTAACATTTTGATTTTCACCACTTGTGCCAGCGTTTGTGCACCAATTGTTTCAAAGACATGGATCTGTCATTGGCAAACACATCGCAGGGGGCGCCCCCCCACATCACCAAAAACTTCATTTTCATAAATGAAATCCTTAGTAAGTGCGCCCCCTCTTTTCCTTAAGTAGTTTCCGAAAACCTGGATCTGCCTATGATTGGGAAATCTTCTTCCAATTTATTGTAATGAATGCTATGCCCTTATGTAGCCGTGCTCTTTGTCTGTTGGCATGTTTCATATCATTTCCATTCTACAAACTCTAAACATCAGGACTTCTCAAATAAGTCAAAATAAGTCAAAATATGCATAATGCATTACATGATATTAACAATTCAAAAGTCTCTCCAAATTAGCTAGAGCTTTGAGCTGATTGGCTAGTTTTCTAGGTTACACTTGGGAAGAACATAGAGGGCCATGTGCCATGGCCCCTATTTCAAATAGAGTGATTCTTCATAAACATGAAACTTGCCCACAGTAGACTAAGACCACACTGTCACGTGACCTTTGCTCCAGCGCGCGGTGGGCGCCGTGTCGGCGGCTGTCAAGGCGGAGGACGCCGGCGCGCTCGTCACAGTCACCACGGCGACCGCCCAGTACTTCTCAGACAGGTGAGTGCCTCGCGCTACAGTACAACTCCACTGTTAGGAACACCTCATAGTACAGTACAACCTCGCTGTTTGGAACACCTCATAGTACAGTACAACCTCGCTGTTAGGAACACCGCATAGTACAGTAGAACCTCGCTGTTAAGAACATCTCATAGTACAGTACAACTTCGCTTTTAGAAACACTAGGGAATGTATTATGACGGTATTCGCATTAGTGAAATATTCTTTGAAACATTATTTAGGCAATGGGAGTAGTAAAAAGTATTCCTGTTGGTGAGGTGTCCTGGTGGGGAGGTTTTACTGCACTGCCACATCTTGGGTGATATTTCCATATTCCAATGTGTTGTGTTTTAGCCCACTATAACTCTCAGACAACTGTTTACCTTATTTTTTCTGAACAATTGTCTTATGTAAAAGACGCTTATCGGTGGCAGATCCAGGATTTAGCAAAAGGGTCTGGCCGACACGTAGTTTCGCATTGATTGGTGTTTATATCAGGCATGAAATCCAAACAGCCCAAAATCCAGCAGTTCCAAGACCTTGCTTAAATTTTGAATATATAGGTCACAATGGGCAGGCGAGTGCTAACGGTCATGGAGTTCTAATTGATCCATGGTTCTAAGTGTTCCAATTCAAGTCATTTATTTTATGTTGGGATGATTATTCAAACAGATATCATTATAGGATTAATTTGGGTATAATGGGTTCATCTTATGGACAATTGACTTACTAGTATCTCGAAATACAACCTGGTCAAGTTCTGTTTTATATTTGTATAATTTTCTTGATGTTTCATTATTTTTTGGCCAAATAAAAGGATGGATTTTGGCCAATAGACTATGTAGCATTTTTATTTTCAATTTATTTTGCTGGTGACGCTTATGATCGCAGTTGTAAGATAGAGTAGGAGAAAATCTTCTCATCTATAAATTGGTTGTAATACGAGGAGTGGTCATCCATCATAGTGGCCATCAGCAGCGGGATTACAGTCATATAGATGGATAAGGTGGACACTATCACATCCCAAATCATTTGTAAATACTATAGCTATGATTATTACATTAGAGAAATGTGGTGTATGACATACCAAGCCAGATTCAAAACTGGTTCAGAATTCAGAATGAACCATTATCCGATCAAATGAGCCGGTAGCCTGCACTCGTAACACAAAAAGATCATATTATACAACCCCCATGCTCACCGAACAATTTGGCCACTGAGAACATTGAAGACACAACCAATCTGTGCAAATCACTTGCGATCAGTCTCCTGGGTTGTTCGGTATACTTTATACAAAGCATAGGCAGATCCAGGGGCGCAGGGGGCGGGCTCCCCCTTTTCCCACCAAAATACTTATTTTTCATAGGGGTTTTATACCGCCGCCATCGGTCGGCGCACGAAACCCATGAAATCCCTGAAGTGTGCCCCCCCCCCTTTCTAAAAACCTGGATCTGTCATTGCAAAGCCCTGTGAAACAAATAAAGACTGAAAAGGCCGTTAACCTACTTACTTACTTTTTCTTATCTACTTACTTATTCTTAACACATCTGCAACTAAAAGGTTCGGCTACAGCCAGCCTCCCGAAGGTTCATAAAAACCCATACCCACTTGTCGAATGCTCTACTCAGTTAACGTAGGCAGATCCTTTCCCACCAAATTACATCATTTTCAAGAGATTTTTTGCATCTCCCCTATCTAAAACACGTACGAACCCCATAAGATCCCATAAACACACCCTCCCCCTTTCCAAAAAACCTGGTCCTGCCAGAGCTTAATACCCTTCAAACTCCACCTGTCTGGCAGGTGTATGGCGGCAGCAGGCGGCGGTCAGCTGGACGTGCTGACCACGCCGTGGGGCGGCGCCGGCAGCCCCGTGCACAACGCGTGGTTCAAGCTGCAGAGGCTGGAGGCGGCAGACGACAAACCACTACTTGTGGGCGACTTCTCGCCCGAGTGCAGGTGGGTCACTGGTGGTCATCGTCGCTTCATGGGAATATATATCTACACACTCAGTAAAACTAGGTCACACCACTTAGTTCTTTATTTAAATGTCACAGTACTGCGGGTACGCTTACAGTGCCCTACAGTAGAAAGGAGTATCCATTATTTGTAACTGTCTCGTCCAGAGAATAATTAATGGTATTTTTTCATTCTTTCTTCTGCACCATACAGAAAATGGAATTATTCACTTTATCTGTGATGTATTTTATCACCATCTTTTGTATTTTGTTATTTTGTACTGTATGTCTGAAGTAAATAAATAAAAATAAATAAATATCCGTCTGTTATGTTCAAAAGGTTCTGTATTTGATAATAAGCCTGCAGAATGTCTCTTACTCTTACTGATGCTTTTGAAGCTGGGAAGAAAATTGAAATACACACATCTACTGTCAACAGGGATATCCCCTCATATTTATGGGTGCATCGTTTTAAAGCTATTTTACAATCATGGATCTCTTCCCCTTTTTTGTCTTCTGCAAAAGATACAACCCAAAATGGCAATGACAAACTATGATTAAACGTCTGCTCCTTGCAGTGAGCCCACGGCTGTGTGGCCGCTGGTGGGCCAGGCTAGTGGCCTGTGGGCATGCAGCGTGGACGGACTGAAGGAGGCGGGGGCACAGGTAGGGTAGGCCGGGCAGCACGAGTGACCGTCTACAGTTGAGGCAGTGTTTTTTTTCTGTGATCGCTCGTGCATGTGTATTGCACAGGGGTATAATCATATATAGTTTGTCTCATAAGGTAGCTGTCTGAAATAGATAGATGATTAGTCCCTATGCACATACATGTATGGCATTTTTGACCCTATCAGATTCGTCAGATCAAGTTGCTTCCTTGCCATAAAAGAGTCATTTTCACACTTTTCTACTATGGTGGTGTCAGTATAAATCTAAATGTCGTGTGAAACCATACATATATTGTACATGTTTTACAAATTCCTGAATAAATCTAATCTAATCAGATCTTATTAATTTTGGATATCCACTCCTATCGACTTTATGTAGCAATATCACTGGAGCACCCACCACTAGTTAAACCAATGGTATACGATTGTTCTTGAACATACTATCTCCCTATCTCCCTGCATTGCTGTTCATGCCTCACTGACACGTTCCAGATTGAGACTGCCGGCGGGAAGGTGAAGTTCGTCCTGGCTGCCAACGGCAAGACCCGGAAGAGCTGGTACAAGCGGCCCAAGCTGCTGCACAACCCGGACGAGATGCTAGAGCAGTACGAGAAGGAGGAGAGGGAGAAGGAAGAGAAGGAGAAAGCCAAGAAGGAGAAAGCCAAGAAGGAGAAAGCCAAGAAGGGCAAATAGAAGGGGATCTTTATTAGTTGAGACTTTACGTGGTTGCATTAGAGAATATTTGATTGGCTGTTTGAAGTTATGTATATAAATACGAAGTGTTTAGCTAAATAAAGTGTTTTTACAATGAAATTCGTTGTTTGTGTTCCATGTCTTTGACTATATTTGAAGAAATTATCGGATCATTCAGAATTTATGGTTTAAAAAAACATTGCTATTTCATAAAGATAATGTGGTGGGTGGGTGTTTGTGATATATAGTATGATCTACACATTTTAACCAATATCATATCCCAGCTCATGTAACAGCTGTGTGCAAACGTCTTCAACAACACACGTAGGTCTACTTGGGGATTTGCTTTCGTGAGTAACAAAAAACAACAACAGACAAGCATATTATTACTTCTGGTGAGATGATCACGATGAAGTGACCCTTCAAAATTGCTATATTTTTTTATTGAAAATAGGCTATATACTGTAACGTTTCATAAGTCAACTATCATCTCTGGTCATCTTTTCCATTTTTTTCTAACACTGAGATATTTAGATTAATAACGTTTCCACATAGTAATGATTGAAAATCTTGTCGATTGAAGTACTTGTTTTAGTTTTTGTTTCGCTTTCATTTTGTTGTTGTTGTTTTCATACACCCGCAAATCACTCATATCCGAGCCTTTTTATTCAAAAGGCCCGTCAAATCCATTTCTGGTTAATTTTCCACTCTAAAAGCAAGACGGTACGCATCTGTATAGGGCATATATAAGCCACGCCACTTAATCACATGCAGATATGATAAATCCATTGAAATGACAGCTCCATTTTGTGTCTGCGTCACAGCGATGAATGGGGATTAGTTTCCGGCCGCCATGTTTTATTTGCTGCGGGACACGCGTGCAAAACGATAACTCAGTAAGTTCCTATACGCGGAAAGCCCGTATGACAGGCAGATAATGGAGACAAAGCCAGACATTTATCACGTAAACCTCTCATAGCACGACAAGCTGTCGCATGTTTGGAAGACATGCGAATTCCCAGCCGGGATTGGGCCATCGTGTGACGCTCATTTTATGATGATGGAGGACAGAGAGTCCATTCCTGGAATGTTGTAGTATTACGGTAGCTGTTATGGATGCTAGTGTGCGTATTTATGTTAGGTCAATTACTATGGCATGGTCATGGGTCACACATGTACTAATATTTATTCCATACCCCTACAAATAATTATAAACATAATTCTAGAACATTGCAGTCGGATAAATGATGAACCACACAAAGCAGTAGCTTCAGAGCGTCAGTTACAATCTAAATTGTCACTTAGAATTATTTATTGTTTAACAAAAGAGCAGTGTAGAAAACATAAAAATCTAAACTGTTGATTGAAATGTGTAACTGTCAATGGTTTGACGTGCTGCAGTATTTCTAAAACTTGTACTTTTCTCTCATCCTTTTACAATTCTTGTAGCAATATATAGCAAATCTATAAAAAATAAAAATAGATATAACAAAATATGAATATGAACTGGATACTTGAGACAATTGAATATTAAATTAGCACATTACTAGGAATTACATAAATCTAAAGACTTACTTTGTGTACCAGTCGGCAACGGAATGATCGGTTATCCATTCTTTTGGCTGAACCAATCCCCAAGCAGTGCGAAATATAAACTGCAACTGGATGGGGGAAAACTCTACAGTTGTAATCTTGCAATTAGAACGTTCAAAGTTGGTATATAGGGGAATGATGATTTACAAAAATACATGACAGTCAGTTTCATAGTGTCACAAGATCTCACAATGCACCCTCCTGTTATCATCCAACAGTAGGAGACAAATAAGAAATCACATCATTCAGAAACCATAAGAGGATATTGGAAGGATACTCTGTAATTTCACTGAACAAAATTGCGACTACTCAAATCTTTGTTACCCCCAACCCTTACATTAATCACCGCGGCCCCTCTGATAGTCAAAATATTCTAATGACCAGACAGCTCAATTTGAAAGGTACGATAATGAAGTTAATACTGCTCATAAAAGAATCAATTTAATATGACCCATGGTTGATTTATATTACGTATAATAATGACTAGCAGAGTGCAATATCTCACATAATTTGCCTTTTCACATCCCAGCAACCATTTCTCAACCAAGGCGTCCGTGATGACCTTGCCCTTGTAGTCGGGGTGCGTGCCGAGATACTCTCTCAGCCACGTGCGCTTGAAGTCGTCCATCTCAACCATGTCCCAGCCCTTTTCTGCGTGTGTAATTATAAAATTTAAAGGTCGGGTATAGTAAGTCTGAAAGCTATTAAGACACAAACCCCAGCATGTATTGATTCGAAAGTTGTGATGTACGATGAATTCCAGAGTTGCAAGCATTTTATTGGGTGATGTAACCATGCTCCATCATGTAAGTTACACATTTATGCTGATACATGTCGTACTTTCGTTTCCATTCAATATAAAGTGATAACGACAGAGTAAAAAAATGTAAAAAATGACATTACTAAGGATCATCACCATCATAAAACTTTGACTGGCTTACGTAACACAATAAGTAGTCCCTACGGGGCTATTGCTGTCTGCGTGTGACCCACCTTCATAAAGAAGCGGCACATCCAGGTACCAGTGAGTGGCGATGTCGATTACTTCAGCGTTCACACCCTGGATGTCCCAGTCGATAAACGTTACATTTCCTACCAAGTTACAATCGTAGCATAAAGATAAAAACACAAAACATGTGTATACAGCATGCAGCCATATGAAAAGCTTAATGTTGCATTTTATCTTTTGTACTGTCAGTTTAGCTTGTTAAAACTTTAAAGGGTGCTTTATTTATAGCCAAAGTTTCTATAGTAAGAATTTATAGTAACTTGAAATGCGCAATGTATTTGGTATACAATAGTTTTGCCTGTATCTTACCCAAATTGGATTTGATTGCCTTGTTAAGTTTTCATTACAATAATGACGATGTCAGATTTTGCGTAGTAAGGTGACCGATAGGGCCTTTATATCATCTACCAATATACTGCTTGTATTGTTTGTTATACCATATCACAGTAATAGAATAAATCAAATTAAATCAAATAAAAAATAATGCACAATGCACACCAATTTTAATCCAGCCAATCAAAAACAACTTCCTGATTGAGCTACTGCAGAATGAAACCACGGAATACTGGTGAAAATATTTGAATTGTAATTGTATATGAGTGAGGCCACTTATTTCAATAATGCTAAGTGTTACACAATATACTAGAGCATAAATCAAGCCTAAAATGGATTCCCTTGCCCCCATGGTATATGTTTCGGTTGGTTACACTTTCCATATACGTGTAATAGTAATATGTATGGTATAGTGTTTGTAAATCATATTTAGTATACATACCACACATGATGCTGGGGCCCATGATCTTACCATTTTGTTTGTTATAGATGACATTGAGGAAATGAGCATCTGCGTGGGTGAATGTGACAGGGAATTCTTCTTCCACTTCCTTGTTTATTTTCTCAGCCCATTTCAGCTCTCCTATAAGATCCTTTCTGCTCGGTAGATTGGCTTTGTACCTGAGCAGTACACAGCACACATCTAAAGTAGCTTATAAATGTACAAAATTTAAGGTAAAAATGACTGTTATTTGTTTGGTATCTACTTACTCTTCATCTTCATCATAGAAATCATACTTCGGTTTAGCAAATTCGTTCATACATCCCACGGTGCAGTCGTAATATACCGAACCAACTTTCCCATCTAGCAACTTTGCAACAGGTATAGAATGTAGCAGGTGCATCTTTTCTATGATTTTCCTGCGAAATAAACACAAGAAAGCAAATTCATGCTTGTTTTCACCCTCTACATTACAATGAAAGGTTTAGTGAAAGTTCAAATGTGTGTGTATTATTCTAAAAAGTAGTCACTCTACTTGTATATTATGGGATCCACCAATTGATCCGCAGTCAGTGTCTCTCCAGGGGCGTACTTATACGCAAAGCCATTTTGAAACCTGCAAATACATTTACCTATATGAAAGTATGATGATTTAATATCTACACAATAGCAATGGTAAATCCAGGATTTCCAAGAAGGCATATGCTCAAATGAGTGCAGAAGGCACACACCCCAATATACGCTACCCGCGATGCTGTCATAGTAATGAACAATTTGGCAATAAGGTACCCCGGGGCCCCAGGAATCTTCCGATATGCTACTTCATAAGAACCAGCAATATAACACAGCTCTAATTACGTGTAGAGTTGTAAACTGAAAATATGTTTCAGACATAGGTAATTCTATAGTGCCTGCATAGCTTACATACTCTACATTATTTCGCATTCTGTTTCAGCAAAGGTAGCAGAATCTAGAATATTGAAGCGGGACATCAACCTATAGCGCTCATTGTTAATTGGCACATTGCCTGTTCACAGACATGAATTTAAAAGGTTGTTTCTTTAATTATTCATATTTTTGTATTTTTCAAATCCCATCTTGGTAAATCTTCAGAGATACTCTCATTTGAATTTATCTAACTGTGGTGTTTGATCCAAAACATACTAGTTAGAGCTAATAGTATAAAAACATATTATCATAATGCAAACATTGCAATACCTGGCATAAAAGGGCATGCAGGCTCCTGGGTACTGATTTATTATTTCTAGAGCACCCAATTCTTTTTCTTTATCCACATAGAAATCCCTCATGGGTCCCAGAATCTTGATCATCACTGCATCTTCCTCATCATTATTGTAGGTGATCAAATACAATTTGTTGACTTTACCGCCAAATTTTGCCTATAATTTGAGTCTTATACATTGATACTTGTAATGGTGTTAGATACTAAGATTTAAAGGTCGTGGTTCTACAGATGTGGAATCATACCAGCCGCATACAAATCTGAATAATGATGCTTTAATTCAGCATAGGCTTACCAACACTGATTTGCGATACAATATCACAAACTTAGTGACCCCCACACACCAGGGTCTCATAAAGGTCTTCACAAAGGAAGGTTTGCTACCACAAAACGCCCAGCCAATGCGCGATACATTACATTTTATGAATATTTAGTTTGAGATATTATATGGGTACATTGCGCATGGCTTCGTTTTCTTCTCACTATACATTCATGTTTGTAATCATTGGTAACGTTTTTCATTTACACAGGTGTTTGAGTTCAACATTTTGACCTATGTATGTGCAATCTTACCTTATTGTGAACACTGACGCCTTCCTTTTTCCATTGTGGAGCGATCACAGCCAATAGTTCATATATTAAGTCCTCAATATTCTCGTCAGTTAAATATATATTCACAAATGGTAAGGACATTGTTAATATTACAAATCCACACATACAAGTGTATTTAAACACAAACCATATCAATGCAAGGAACAATAAAATTGCAATTACTATTTAGGTCACAGACGGATAAAAAAATACACACAATGAAAGTAGTTCAAGTAGTAAAGCAGAGAAAAGCACAATTAGCCGAAAATCGTGCATTTAATGATAAAATCCTCAAACTTTGTATGCACATAGCAGACACATATGAGAAAACATTTGCTCAATTGCACACCTCAGATTTTCAATATGGCGGCCAAATTTAAAGATGGCCACTATTTTTAATACAATCCTTAATATATGTCTACAATCATTTTACAGAAGACCTTACTAATAATAGACATACATATATAGTCATACACGAGGGTTTAGGCAATGTGTTAATATATTTGACCTTGAACAATGCTGAAGGTCAAACACAGCATATCATGCATGTGAAAATTGCCAATGTTTGTGTATCGTATCCTATCCGAGCCTTATTATCTAAAGAGCCCGTACACAGAAAGCTTGTATGACTGGCAGATAATGGGGACAAAACCAAACATTTATCACGTAGACCTCTCACAGTACAACAAGCTGTCACATGTTTTCCAAACATGCAAATTCCCGACAGGATTGGGCCATCGAGTGACGCTCATTTTATGATGATAGAGAACAGAGTCTATTCTTCGAATGCTGTGTCATTACGTTACCTGTTATGGATGCTAGTGTGTGTACTTATGTTAGGTCAATTAATATGGCGTGGTCATGAATCACACATGTACTAATATTTATTACATACCCCTACAAATAATTACACATGGAATTCTAGGACATTGCAGTCGGATAAATGATGAACGCCACAAAGCAGTAGCCTCAAAGCGTCACTTAGTCCGAAATTGTCAGCAATATAGAAAACATTAACTTCTAAATTATTGCTAGAAATGTTTAACTATTGACGGTTTGAACGTTTTGTAGCAATTCTAAAACTTGTACTTTTCTCTCATCCTTTTACAATTCTTGTAGCAGTATATGGCAAATCTATAAAAATAGATATAACAAAATATGAATATGGACTGGATAATTAAATACTAAATAAACACATTACTCAGAATAAAATTAAAACAAACACTTACTTTGTGTAAAAGTCAGCTATGGAATGATCAGTTATCCATTCTTTTGGTTGAACCAATCCCCAAATATAAACTGCAACTGGATGAAGAAAAACTGCAGTTTTAATCTTCCAATGAAAATGTTCAAAGGTATAGTGATATCAGGGGAATGATTTACACAAATGCATGACAGTCATTTTCACATTGTTACAAGGCAACCTGCTATGTTTGTCTAGCAATTGGAAACACATAAAGGGACCGCAACATTCAGAAATTTTACAAAGTGTTTGAGACGATGCTTTTGAATTTCACTGAACAAAATTGCGTCCACTCAAATCCCTGTTACATAAGTTAATGACCCAACTATAACCCGTATTACTTAAATCTTCCCGGCCCCTCTAATAATGTCTTAATGACCCCACAGCTCAATTGAAAAGTACCATAATGAATAATGCTCAAATGAACTAATGAAGTTGATAATGGTAAGTTTGCTGAACACCTACTTCCAAACCCGACGGGGAATCGAGCCCAGGACCTTCTGGTCACGAGTCCAACTCCCTATCCATTCGGCCTTGGAAGCACAGGAATGTCCCCCTCCTCTCCCACCCCACCCCCTAAATGGGTTTTCGTAGACTCATTAACCCATAGTCTGAGTCCTTAGCCTTAGAGTAAAGTCTAGGACTCCATAGCAGAACTTCAGATAATGTAATGTCATGTAATTCAACTCCCCGGTCCAGCTCTCAGACACTACTCTTAGACCCTCGCAAGTTCCCAGCCCCACACTAACAACTTTATGAGACTCACATCCGTCACTCAGACGATTTTTTTGCAGTCTTTATGGAACTACGCCTCAAGGTTATAATGAGTGATTGACTTCATTTTTCACCATATCATCAGTTACCGAAAAACCTTGAGGCGTAGTTACATAAAAGGTGATAACAGACAAAAGCTAACACTTGTGCATTGTTATCATCCATTTCCCATAACTAGAGACATATATCTATCAGAAAATCACAACGAAACAAGTTGAGCATCACCAACCCCAGTGGCCCATCGCCTATTATTTCATTTACCTTATTGTGAACACTGACGCCTTCCTTTTTCCATTGTGGGGCGATCACAGCCAATAGTTCATCTATTAAGTCCTCTATATTCTCACCAGTTAAAAATATATTCACAAATGGTAAGGACACTGTTAAATATTACAAGACGCACGCCTTTAAACGTAAAACATGCCAAGGGACAAAAAAAATGGTTACAGACTGATAAAAAAAAATACATGCGCATGTACAATGCAATAAAAGTCATTATTCAATGTGAAATTGGGTCAAATAGCGATAACAGAATACAAGTACTGACGAACCAATTACCACGAGCCATTTATGCACACAAATCATATACATCATTGCTATACATTTATTACAAGTTTTATTCTTTTCTTACAACCATACTCATTGAATAAGTAACAGTGTATGAACATTATTAGAGCTGTTTTCGTATTTATATTAACGTGGCTGTGAAGGCTTTTCTCTCTGCAAGGTTATATGTATTAATCTAGTTGCAAAAAATGACCGCTATACCATTGATTACCAAGGAAAATGTATTCATGTCCTATCCTCTTGTGACAATATATGTTGTTTTTGTGTGTCTTTACATGAAAATGCTCTTATTATTTAGAGCATTGTTTTGCCTGATAAAGCACTGAAACATTTAAGCCACAGAGACAGACAGTGGATGTTAATCAGCCTCTGTCCATGTACTTTTGTATTTGCAATATACTGAACGTAGCCCTGGACAACATAAGCATCCAATTGGTTTAAATCATCACAAAGAACAATGATGGAAGTCTTGTTAGAATTTTTTTATTCGTTATTTGTTTTATCTTTATGTTTTCTTTCTGTCATTGCTTGCTAAACACATCATGGCATGTACCTCGTCATGAAGTGGAACAGCCTAATACCTTTTAAACAAGCAGTACCTCTTATTAACATGCATATACGTGTATTGGACATTTACTTGCAGTGGTTCTTTTATCAATGCAGTTTTTTTCTGTTTATGTATAACATATTGGTAAATGGGATGTAGTATTTATGTGTTAGGCCACTTTATAAGTATTATGCTACCTTTTATTGATGTTAGAATAAGGAAGGACAGATTAAGGGATGATTCCTGGTCTGTAATTTGTCAGATCAGACCACAATGGAATAAGGAACAATTCAAACAAGAGGTAGTTTACAAGTTATTTTGTTTGTTTGGTTTAAAAATTTCAGTATTGGTTAAAAGTTTTGTATCTATTGGTTGAACATGATATGGAGAGCATCACCAATAGTGACAAATCAGCGTGGTTCTTTTTCATTTGTCAATGCATGTAATTTGAAATTCGAAAAAATAGAAATTCAACATAATGCACTTAGCTACCAATAAACTTTGTAAAGGGGTAGCAGTCCGCCGTGGACTGAGTCTGCCAATAATGCATCAGATTGGTTCAGTTGTTAATTGCAGCCAATGGCTGGCGGAGGCAGCACCCTTATGTGGAAATGTTATCAAGAAAGCCAGCCAGACGACATAGTGATACTAAGAATACTGCCCGAGGACAGAGAGGACGGTATCTACAAGGAGTTCAGAATGCTGTGCTGGCTTGCTGAAGCTGGAATAGTAGCTCCTGTGTACTGCAGGTAGGTACTGATTGTGCACTTTGAATAAATTACTACTTATACAACTTATAATGGCAAATATAACGTGTTGGTAGACAGTACTGAACACTCAACAATATGCAAACCAATGGTGCATCATAATGAAGTGTTACATACATGCTGAATTTTGTGTCACCATATTTAGCTGCAATGGAACATTTTCAAGAATTCCAGCATCATTGCCATATCTTAATAAAAATTGTAGTAGTTTTGCATTGATTTCAGTGATAATCAGCTATAGCTTTTTGACAGGTTTGTCAACGGATTTTCTCTGAAGTACATCCCCGGAGACACCCTGACTATGGAGCAGATGCGTGATCCTACCATATATAAGTAATCGGTCTTGTTCGTAGATACAATGTACTACTCTTCACTATACCACTATGCTTCTAAACATACCTGACTGTGTTTTGAAAATTATATAAAATGAAGGGTGGGTTAGAGATAATTACAAAGGGAATACGTAGATTCAACTCTACATGTATATTTGTATTTTTAGGAAAGTCATAACATTGCTGCATCAGATACACGCACTAAATATGGAAGCAACATTTGACAGCAAAATACATTCATACAAAAACGACATTATTTGTGCTATGAACAATCTTGAAAAAACATCAAAGACACTGTCATCAAGTGCTTGGTAATAATGTTTTAAGACCACTTCTATTTTCATTGTTGTGTATTATCATGTTGGTGCTTATTCTAATGTTAAGTTCCTTTATGTAATGGACACATATAAAAAGAAAACAGTTTTACATGACTTTGTCATGTTGTTTTGACCTTGTACATTGTATACCACATTTTGCAAGATTATTTAGGTTTCAGGAGAATTTTGAAGATGTAGACGTTATCAGGACAAAGATGAAAAATATTTTGAAACTTTTTGATGAGTTGGAACTAGAATTCCCTCCAGTTTTCTCGCACAATGACACTCATAGGAAGAACATTATATATGACAAGGAGTCAGGTGAATACTTGTCTGCGTTATCCATCTAACATTTCATATATAGGCCTATGAACAAACTCTGAAAATGGAGCATTAGTAACAAACATTATTCATGATTTAAAAAATAATTTAAGATGCCTGTTGGAAACTATATTTTGCTGTGCGGCAAGTGACCAACTGAGGTTGTCATTTGGTCCGAAGAAGCTGTTGAGAAAACTGTGAAAACCTCCCCACAGAGCAGAAAGTAGGTTCCAATAGGTATAAATGCTTTTGTTTTAAAATGCTGCAGGTAATTTGGCGTTGGTGGATTGGGAGATGGCTGGAGTTAATAATGAGCTGATGGACATAGTGACCCACTGGGACTTAGACGTCGACCTACAAACGCATGGTTTGTTTATTGAAAAGGAATTGATTTAAAAACATGTACATGATGTCTTGATAAATTTTCCTCCTTATTGTTGATGTAATTTTTCTGGAAGTAACCGCAACTAGATGATATAAAGAACTTGCGATACGTAGCCTTATTTTGTTTGCACTACACTAGACTTAGAATAAATGAGTTTTTAACACAAATGTTATAAAACACGAGTTTACATCTACTTACTTGCTCAGAACTGTTAAACCTTGTTTAATATCACTGGGTGACAGACGATGGATTTGACATGGTTGGGATGGATGATTTGAAACGGACGTGGCTCCAGTGTTACTTGACAACACATCCCAAGTATGCAGAAGAAGAAGTGACGGAAGCCTTGGTGGAAAAGTGGCTTAACAGCTGTTATAAAGCAACTTATGTAAGATCACAATATTTACCAACACGTAGTGGGCAAATACAATATCCATGTATATAATATATCTCATTTGAAGTAATCACTGCCATATCATTTTCTTTCTGCATCTCACCATTTTGAATCTACGTAATTATTTGTACCCCCCCCCTTGCACCCGACCCACGGTTATTTGTTTATTATTAGAAATAACGTGATTATGGAATGTTGCTTTTTAGATTGTGATGTACGCCAATATGTGTTGGGCAGTATGCCAGTATGTTACTATGGAAAAGGATTTTGACTTTGACTTTATCAGGTAGTATATAGAACTTACATGTACAATACATTGTTAGCCTATCACAAGGCCTTTAAATGATCTGACATGAAGGCCTATTCTAAAAGCTTCTCTAAGATGCCAATCTTGATAAATGTTTTGCAAAAATGACGTCATCACCTAAAAGCACATGGCTTCTATTTTTAGAACGTCAATCTTTTTTTCAGAGCAGCTGTATAGCTGTTGTACTTGGGTATTTTCTCCTTTAAGCATGGGCCATGGGGTACTGATTATTTGTAATGGGCAAGCTTAGATCAAGATGACATACTTAATGTATTGCCTAATCCTTACCTGGAAAATCGCCCATGCATGCTGCTGCTTCTGCTGCTGTTTGATTGATATTGATTGATCTTCTTCAGGAACTAATTTTCCTAGTTTAGCACATGAAAGCGTACAGATATTTAATGCTTATTTCCAATGTGGTCCTGTTTGTTTGGCAGGTTAGGTAACCAACTGAGCCAAGGGTATGTGGAGAGATCCCACTAGCTATTGTTTTCAAACTAGATGAGTTCTTTTACATGCAGAGGGATGACTGTCCTCTACACGGGACACGCCTTTTAACGAGGCTTCCGAACCTCATGCTTGGCGTCGCCACTTACTACATTACACATAATAGAAGATAAACATAGGAACTACAATAGAAATAAATGAAAAACCACTGTAGGCTTGAAAAATATTTACATGACAAAACCACCAAAACGTAGGGTTGTGGCTGGTGTAGAGGTGGTTTCTAAAACATAGAGATAATTAACACATGTTCACCTATGAAGCTTTGAGAAAGTAATGTAATTAGGTTAAGAGCCGGAAATAGCATTAAAGGTCACTGACCACAAAGAACACCTAAAAGGTCATTGACCACAAACACATCGAGTTGAGACACTAATGTAATCTAGCAAAAACTAAAAATCAATTCTTAACGAGTTTGATACCACATGCTGATAAAAAAATTATTTTCGAGGTATATTAAACAAAGGCCATTGTAAAAAATAAGTTTTCAATTGTTTCATAAAATCACCAATGTCATTGTTTTTAGGATTGCAAAATCCCAGGCAGCCTACGTTAATTAACTTGACTGGTGTTATTTCTTAAACGCACCACACGGTTCATTTCAGGTAGTAGTTAATTATTAAATAGTAACACTAATTCCTTTATTTTTTTCAGATTTGCAAAACAATGTCTTGCAAGTAGTAATATGATGAAGCAAAAGATAAAATAGAGACGAAAAAGGACACAATTTTCTACCAAATGAACATTCTACCATTAGTATGAATACCTTGTATAGTGAGAACAATGGTGTATATAGTCAGTTTGTAAAGAATTTACTGTACATTGTACAGAGTACATACATTTCTTTATTAAGAAAGAACAATAGCAGATTTATTATTAAATTAATTCTGACTATGAAGTACGTATATCAATGCACTCCCAGGCTCTGTATCAGTATTCTAATAGATGACGTTGTCACCAAAATATAGCTGTGGAGGAAACTCCCTGTATTGGTGAGTTACTTGAAGACCCAAAGATCTTCTAACCAGAGTTCAACACTGACTAGTGTACACATGTGAGGGCACATCAAGGAATCGTAATAATAATGAAAAATAATTCATAAATGCAATATTAAGGACCTCAGTGGATGCATATTGGGGGACCAATAGACCTGGGACCAATAATTGGGAATGAGACAATACCAATGGGGGGACCAATGAAACGGGGGACCAATGAGACGGGGGACCAATGAGACGGGGGACCAATGAGACTGGGGACCAATGAGACCCAATGAGACGGGGGACCAATGTGCCGCGGGACTAGCTGATCCCATATAAGACAATGAAACAACAAATGGTGTTTTAAAACTCTTTGAACACTACACATTGAAAAAACTAAGCAGCCGTTATGGTACCAATTAAAAAGTGGAAAGTAACTGCTGAAAATGGAGAGGTTAAAGTGCCCTCTTTAAATAATAGGTTATAAAATGCATTAGATAATATGATCTGAGGTATAACTACTCTTGAGGCCACACTTTGATGTAACTGAGCGCATGTGGTTCCCCCACCACTCTATCCCCTCCCCCACCCAACAGGAAGATGCTGAAAACACAATTAGATAGATATGAGTACATATGCCTTTTCAATAGTCATGGGATCTGTTATCCCGATAATTACTGGCAAGACTATGGCTTCCCCCACATTCGTTAAAGCAATTAAGATTTCGTGTAAAACAAAGAAATGCAATGCTTGCACCTGTACCAAAAATGGCTTTCAGTGCAGCATAGTACATAGTCAATGTATAGGAGACTGTTCAGATATGTAAATATTATTGAAATTCAATATCTCAATGTGGTAACTTTACTATTTTTCTATTTTTTTTTCTGATAAGGCCAACCAAAATATTATGTTTGCTTCCGGTTTCCGCCCGAACCTCATTTTTATGCCCAACCTAAAATATTTTTCTGACTTTCAGTAAACGATAATGCCGAAAACACCGCCCTAAATATATATCAAAGTAAACAAGGTGTTAAAACACCGCCTCAAGCATCACCCATAATTCGCGTGGATTGAAAATGTGAATCACAGCCATTACTTCTTTAGCCCGAAATACTAAAGATGTTTTTTTGTAAACAGAAAGCTAGATACAGGGAAATTGATATATCATTTATGCAACAGTGACTATTAAAGTGTAGACTAAATCGACACAAATAATATTTGAACAAACACTGAGTGTACAATATAGGCAATATTATTTAGATTGTGAATGCACTGTAAATTGACATACATTATGTAACATGGAAGACTTCACTTAGTGGGTATTGTTGATAAACACTTTCTCTTATGGGACATTATATTTCACAAAGGTGTGATAAGCTGAGGTGATATTAAAGGTTGTTAGCTGTAGTGCATGCTATTTATACATGTATTAGACATTTACTTGCTGTGGTTGTTTTTTATCAATGCAGTACTTTGTGTTTATGTATCACATATTGGTAAATGGGATGTAGCATTTATGTGCTAGGCCACTATAATTATTATGCTACCTTTTATTGATGTTAGAATAAGGAAGGACAGATTAAAGGATGATTCCTGGTCTGTAATTTGTCAGATCAGACCGCAATGGAAAAAGGAACAATTCAAACAAGAGGTAGTTATTTTGTTTGTTTGTTTTCAGGATTACAGTAGTGGGTAATGGTTTTGTATCTATTGGCTGGGCATGATATGGAGAGCATCAACAATGGTGACAAATCATCATGGTTTATTTTTCATTTGTCAATGCATGTAAATTTAGTTTCGAACATTAAGAAATTCAACATAATGCACTTAGCTACCTGTAAACGTAGTAAAGGGGTAACAGTCCGCAGTGGACTGAGTCTGCCAATAATGCATCAGATTGGTTCAGTTGTTAATTGCAGCCAATGGCTGGCGGAGGCAGCACCCTTATGTGGAAATGTTATCAAGAAAGCCAGCCAGACGACATAGTGATACTAAGAATACTGCCCGAGGACAGAGAGGGCGGTCTACAAACTATCTACAAGGAGTTCAGAATGCTGTGCTGGCTCGCTGAAGCTGGAATAGTAGCTCCTGTGTACTGCAGGTAGGTACTGATTGTGCACTTGAATATATTACTACTTATTATCTTATAACGGCAAACATAACGTGTTGGTGGACAGTACTGGACACTCAACAATACGCAAATCAATCGTACATCATATTGAAATGTTACATACATTTAGCTGAATTTTGTGTCACCATATTTAGCTGCAATTGAACATTTTCAAGAGTTCTATCATCATTGCCATATCTTCGTTGCAATGGTACTAGTTTTGCACTGATTTTGGTGATAATCTGACAAAGCTTTTTTACAGGTTTGTCAACGGATTTTCTCTAAAGTACATCGCTGGAGACACCCTGGCTATGGAGCAGATGCGCGATCCTACCATATATAAGTAATTGGTGTTGTTCTATACCACTATACTCCTAAACTTTCCTGACTGTGTTTTGAAAATTATAGAAATTGATGGATGGGGTTAGAGATAATTACAAAGGGAACACGTCAACTCTACACGTATATTTCTATGTTTTAGGAAAGTCATAAAATTGCTGCATCAGATACACGCACTAGATATGGAAGCAACATTTGACGGCAAAATACATTCATACAAAAACGACATTATATGGGCAATGAACAGTCTTGAAAAAACATCAAAGACACTGTCATCAAGTGCTTGGTAATAATGTTTTAAGACCACTTCTCTTTTCATTGTTGTGTTTATATTACCCTGTTGGTGTGTATTCTAACGTTTACTTCCTTTATGTAATGGACACATATCAAAAGAAAACAGTTTGGCATGACTTTGTCATGTTGTTTTGACCTCGTACAATGTATACCACATTTTGCAAGATTATTTAGGTTTCAGGAGAATTTTGAAGATGTAGACATTATCAGGACAACGATGAAGAATATTTTGAAACTTTTTGATGAGTTGGAACAAGAATTCCCGCCAGTATTCTCGCACAATGACACTCATAGGAAGAACATTATATATGACAAGGAGTCGGGTGAATACCTGTCTGAGTTATCAATCTAACATTTCATATATATGAACAATCTCTGAAAATGGCGCATTAGTACCAAATGTTATTCATGATTTGAAAAATATCTTAAGATGCTTATTGGAACCTATATTTTGCTGTGGGCCATGTGATCAACTAAGGTTATCATTCGGCCCGAAGAAGCTGTTGAGAAAACTGCGAAAGCCTCGCCACAGAGCAAAATTTAGCTTCCAATGGGTATATTAAATGCTTTTGCTTTAAAATGCTGCAGGTAAATTGGCGTTGGTGGATTGGGAGATGGCCGGGGTTAATAATGAGCTGATGGACATAGTGACCCACTGGGATATAGACGTCGACCTACAAACACATGGTTCGTTTATTTAAATGGAATTGATTTAAAAACGAATACATGATGTCTTGATAAATTTGCCTCTTGTTTGTTGATGTATTTTTTCTTGAAGTAACCGCAACTAGATGATGAGCTTGTGATCTATGGCGGTATTTTGTATGTACTATACTAGATTTTGAATTAATGAGTTTTTAACACAAATGTTATAAAACGCGGGTTTACATCTATGCTTACCAGCTTAGAACTGTTAAACCTTAATATCGCTTAATATCACTGGGTGACAGCTGATGGATTTGACATGGTTGAGATGGATGATTTTAAACGGATGTGGCTCCAGTGTTACTTGACAACACATCCCAAGTATACGGAAGTAGAAGTGACGGAAGCCTTGGTGGAAAAGTGGCTTAACAGCTGTCATAAAGCAACTTATGTAAGATCACAATATTAACCAACACGTAGTGGGCGAATACAATATCCATGTATAATATATCTCATTTTAAGTAATCACTGCTATCATTTTTCTGCAAGCATGTCACCATTTTGAATCTAAGCAATTATTTGTAATTCCAAATCCCAACCACAACCCCTAATTTTAAATTATTAAAAATAACATGATTGTGGAATGTTACTTTTTAGATTATGATGTATGGCAATATGTGTTGGGCAGTATGCCAGCATGTTAATATGGGAGAGGATTTTGACTTTGACTTTATCAGGTATTGTACAAAACTTATATGTACACTGGGGAGGTGTCCCTGCATAAGATTTCTGATGTGATAGTTTGTCTTTCTTCTGCAGTAATAGTATGCGGTAGAATCATCATCAAAACTCTATTTTAGGGATCACTCTTTATGTTTAACGTCAACTACATCTTTATGTCCCATTTGACTGTTTATGTGATTTAAACACAGCAATGTAAAGCGAGAAAGATATGATTTCTTAAGTACTGGTTCTGACTTGATGGCAAATCCTTTACCCCGGTTCTGTTTGATACTACGTATATATTTTCTATTGAAACTATCACACCAGAACATCTTATACAGGGACACCTGCTCGCCAGTGAATGTGAGGCTTTAATGACTTGGCTAATTCGTATTATTACTGCTAATAATTAATATTTTTAAGTTTTAAAGTATCATATTCACACAATAAGAAACTTCCACATGTGGTTTTTTCATACTTGGCAATAACATCTTTATTTAAATTAATTAACATAATTTTACTTAGTAATTAAGATGTTAGAATATGAAGCTACATTATGCTAATTATTTGATATATTTAAAACAATCTAGTATTTTGATTCAAATCCGCTAAACACAGCTCAACACAAATTAGAAATATTTTAAAAGTTATTGATACCTCTAGTTGATACAAATTCTGCTTTCGAGGTATTTTAAACAAATGTAATTGTAAATAAATAATAAGTTTTTGATAGTTTCATAAAATCAGCAATGTCATTAGTTTTTAGGATAGCTAGGTCTTAGGAAGCTTACCTTATTTAACTTGACTGGTGTTATTTCTTAAAAGCACCACGCGGTTAGTTTCATGTGGTAGTTAATTATCAAATAGTAACACTAATTCCTTTATTATTTTCAGATATGCAAAACAATGTCTTGCAAGTAGTAATATGATGAAGCAAAAGATAAAATAAAGACTAAAAAGGACACAATTTACTACCAAATTAACATTTTACGATTAGTATGAATACCTTATATAGTAAGAACAATAGTGTACTCAGTCAGTTTGTAAAGAACTTACTGAACATTGTACAGAGTACATACATTTCTTTATTCAGAAATGACAATAGCAGATTTATTATTAAATTAATGCTGACTACAAAGTACGTATAACAATGCACTCCCAGGCTCTGTATCAGTATTCTAATAGATGATGTTGTCACCAAAATATAGCTGTGGAGGAAACTCCCTGTATTGGTGAGTTACTTGAAGAACCAAAGGTCTTCTAACCAGAGTTCGACACTGACCAGTGTACACACGTGAGGATACACCAAGGGATCATAATGATAATAAAAATAATTCATAAATGCAATATTAAAGACCTCAGTGTATATTTCTCAACCTAAAAATCACTAGAATACTTGGGGCCAACATTTATTCAAAAATGGCAATTCTGAGCGTTTGCCTCATGGACTAGGACGGGATGTTTTTAATGTGGCTTTTGATCTACATGCTACAATCTACAAATCTAGGGCAAGGTGACACAACACCAAACGACCTTTTGGTTTTATTGTTGGACGCGGCCAAACACAGACAAAGAGTAAACATGCTTGAATTGGAAATAAAACTAGACGAAAACAACATTCGATCAGGAATATTAGATATTCTTAAAACGATAAGACCCACTTGGATTCCAAATGCTGTAAAAGTAGAGGTGTAGTACAATTATTATGACTGAACTGTAAATTTGATAGATTAATAAATAACTATATGTTTAATCTGTGTTGTTGATATTGATTGTGCTATTTTAATTGGATTATGATAGATACCGCTCTTTAAGTGTGCATAATTCAAACTTACGTCGGCCAAATGTATATGCTAAGGAAATAGTATGTATTATTAAACAGCATATGATCACATTGTATACATTTGAAACGCATATGCAGTCCTGTAAATACTCATTTGCATGCCACATTTATGAGCAACAATCATTTTATGTTGGTCGCTTATTGATTTCTAAATCATTACCAAATTCTACTCATTGATTCTCAAAATGGATTTTGATACATTGAGACTTTTATAAATAACATGCATGTAGATTCGTACTAGAACTTAAGATTACAATCACCTCTATAAAGAGACCACCTCAATATTAAAATCGTTTTTTGGGTCATGTGTCCCAAGCAATCGTGAAGAGACCACCGTGAAAGTCCATACTGAGACCACCTCATCATTGAGACCACTTGAAGTGATCTTTATAGTGGTTCTTCTGTACGTACAACCCAGTAGTTTGTTTTCTTTTTACCAGTTTCTTTGGATTAATCCAACGGAGGAGTCGATGGCTATATGAAATAAGATAATTTTGTTTACACAAGTACAATGTTTATATGGCGCAGCAGCAACAGCAGCAGCAGCAGCAGCATCAGAAGCAGAAGCAGCAGCAGCAGAAGCAGCAGAAGCAGCAGAAGCAAAAGCAGCAGCAGAAGCAGAAGCAGAAGCAGTAGCAGCACCACCACCAATACCAACAACACCACCAACGCCAACTGACGCATATATGTAATTATTTAAATTGTGTTTCAGACTTTGAAAGGGGGCGTGATAAACACAATATGGAAGTGCGTCCACGACCACGACCAACGGGACGTGCTACTGTTCCGTGTGTTCGGCACCGCGGGAGAAGGCTTCATAGACCGGGAGGCGGAGGCGGCGGTGCTGGACGTACTTAACAGCAGGGGAGTTACTGCCCCCGTATATTGCAGGTAATAATATATGTATCTTTTTTTAAATATATATAGTGTAAACCCTAACCGTATGTAGAGGGGGTCATATAGCAAAAATGTGATTGGTGATTTGCCCTAAATCTTGAGCGTGAATTGTGAATTGCCAGTATTTATGTGCGTGAAATTAGGTGATTTAGGCAAAAAAAATGTTGGTGAATGGATTTTCATCAAGGCTATGTACCCCTCTCTATGTAGTGCCCGGATAAGAGACACGTTGTAATCTTCTGTTTGCATTATGATCATGTTACATATGGAGACTGCCATGGTCCGATGCCCTTGATAACTAGGTTTCACTCCACACATTGCTGATAATTTTGTATGAACGACATGGACAAAGATTATTTTTCGTTCTCTGGTCCATCTGAAAAGTTTTCATATAACATACAAAATTCATTACATGCATGTACTTTCTGGCACTGCAATTACCACTTTTAACATACATCATCTAAAATGACAAGGCTTTAATTCATAACTTTTAAATACTATATATGTCATCCTAGAACAAGTCGACCATGATATACATATATAGCTTTGATGCAGGTTTCACAATGGGTACGCTTACAAATATGAACAAGGCGATGTCCTCAAGGCTGCGCAATTTTTGGACCCAGCAATTTACAGGTGCTAATTCAATGTTTATTCAATGTTAGTTCAAATTTATATTAGTTCGATGTTCGTTCAATGTTTATAACAACTGTAGTCTTATCAGTGATTTTGATAAATAAAAGGGTTAATGCAGCGCACCTGTGACAGGTGTAGTAGCATTATAGTTTGTTCTGTGTCATTTGTATTGATTTAGTAATTATTCATGTATCATATATATTCTGTATTTACTGCACGGGGGGGGCATAATATGTATAATTTGTTTAGATATTATTTACGAACGAGCGAAGCGGGTGATATATGTCCAAACAAATGACTTTTCTCATATCACACCCCAAGGCCATATAATATTATTTTTCGAATACTTTCGATTACAAAGTCACTCGATCATGCAACCAAATAATTTGTACTAAATTAATCATCTGCCTTTATACAGATTATTGAGAGTACGCTGAAATGAAGTCACTTCATGTATACACAAGACAGTTCTCCTAAACATTAAATCAAACAAACGTTTATTTTCAATGTCTAAAGATTATTTATATAGATAATTAACTCAGTAACATACACTACAGTCTGAAATCATTAGAAACGTTTTCACAAAAATATGTTTGATTGTTAAAGCTTATCTTATTTTGTAATTTTTAGTCGGTGAAATAGCCGTGCCTAGCATGTTAATCTTCAAAAGCATTACATCTTTCTCTGTAAATGATACAGCATAATCACAATAAAATGACGTTACCGTGATAGTCATTTGAACAATGGTTCTCTGTTATAATGTTTGCAGAAAAATCATCAAGAAATTCCACGACGTCCACGCCATAAAATTAGAGCCATGGGCGAACAAACTACCGGTCTCGGTGAAGGAAAGCTTCCCCAAAATACAGGACAATTTTAAACGAAAGGCTTTTGAGTACCTTGATACTGATTCCAGGTCAATAATTATGTTACAATATTACACAAAAATGTATTATTGCGCTCTATGTTTCTCTCAGAAAATAAAGTTTATTATATAAACATGCTTCGAAGAGGTGATTGTATCTTACAAAATATCCAAATGAAACATTGATGAAGTCCTGCCTCACAAATTGATTTGATTACCTTTATTAATAATATTCTGGTTGTATCAGTTAAGTCGTTTTGCTACAGGTACACCAGTCATTTTCCAACACGTGAGCAACTTGTCGTTGAACTTGATTTGTCTAATCAAATATTTGATGAACTAGAGAAGGAGTTCCCAGTAGTACTAACACACACTGATGCCCACTCTCTGAACATCATCCACAATGCAAACACAGGTACTTCATAAAATGGCTATTGGTGTGTGCTCTTGCTGTTGGGGTTGGTATATATATATAATAAGTTCATTCTCTATATATTTGATCTTAGTATTTACATTACATTCAATGTGTTGATTATATTAGCATATGCATTGATGAATATTCATGTCTTACCATTTGCAAAATTTATACGGATTTACAATAGTTCACAACTGATAGGCAGATCCGGGGAAGGGGCGCAAGGGACACCCCACCCCCACCCCGCTTTCAACAAAATATTTAATGTTCATGTTTTGGGGTGTTTTTGTTTTCTTTTTGTTTATGTTTTGCATGCCCGCAATCGCGTTGCTTGTAAGGATCCCATGATCAGAGATCCCTTTACGTGCGTCCTTCCCTTTTTTCCGCCAAACAACCTGGGTCTGCTATTGCAATTGTTTTGTAATTATATTTCAGGACATATAACATTCTTGGACTGGGAGCTGGTTGGTACAAATGCTGAGGTCATTGATATTGCTGTGTACTGGTTCAGAGATATTCCTAAAGATAGACAGGGTATTATTGAATATCTTACACAAAGGCTATATATTGCATCATATTACCGTATTGCCATACACTATTGTAATACAGCTGAAAAGATATAACTGTTATATTGATCATAAATGAGCTAAGGATTCGGGTTCTCATGTCTACCGACATTTTGATTAACACTAACTGGTCTTTTGAACGAAGATTTTTGACTCACAACCCGCTCAAATTAGGAAATGTATGTTTTCAATTTAAAAAAAATAATGAATCCAGTTTTCTGACAAACTGGATTAGTTCGAAGTCAGATTATTTAAACGCAATTTTCATAGCAATTAACATATATCGGTCGTTGGATATTATATGATGTTTAGCATGGTTTATTTTGCATTTTTCACCATTTTCAGCTGCATGTATTGACATGTGTAACATGGAAGAATTCAAGCACAAGTGGCTGCGTGATTACTTGAGCACACACCCACAATACAGAGACACGCACATCTCCGATGAGATGCTTCAGAGATGGCTGAATGGAATCTACAAAGCTTGCTATGTAAGTTAGCTTGGCAGATTTCTAGCTTTTACAAAGTATTAGAACTCTAAGAATAATACTTTCTTGCTGTTTTAGTACATATTAGACATAGAACCCCAGAGTGACAGCATCGTTATAGGTGATCGTGTCTAGCTTAATTGTATTATATATTTCAGGCAATGAATGTGAATTGTGTGGCGTGGGCGGTGTGTCAAAACTCGCACAATGTGGACTACTTCAGGTATACCCGTATAACCCATCTACCCAACACATCAATCATTTTGAAGAATTCGGAGTCCATATGAGACAAGATTTATTATGAATATATTATTTATAATGAATTATGCATGCACAGTATTTACTCGGATTGGACATTTTCTCTGTGATTCCTGTTTATTGACGACACCAAATGTAAATTTCCCACCTGCCGACCTCACCCCCCCCCCCCCCTTACCCCATCCAATCCTACTCAAGGTATTTTGTACGAACGACAGCGCTTGGTCATTTTCTCGAAATATCGCAACAATCAGGAAACTTTAAACATTTTCTTCCAAGCAAAGTTGATATTCATCATAACAACTAGTGTTGCACTGTCGATCTGAGAGTAACAGGTTCATATGATCATCGTTTATTTAAAAGATTATGTTGTTGCTTATATGGTAGGTATATGTTGCATGTTGGTACTGAATAGGATTAAGAAGATAGGGTTAAGAAAATAATTTGCCAATGCGCCCACCAGAGACCCATTACAGTGATCTAGAGAGAACCTTATGACTATTTCCTCTCTTTTTTCAGCTTTGCACAAGGGGAGTATTCCATAGCACAATGTGTATTAAAGAAGATAAGATGGAACTGAAACTATGAAGATAGATAATTGTTGATAGCACAATGGCATAATTTCAGATAATTATCATATGAATTAATCTAGTCTTTTTTGGAAAGGAATAGGCGTTGTGGACTACTTTATTGAAAATCCATGAACAGAACCCAATCTGTTGGAATGTGTGATTAACAGCAAACTAAAAAATATAGATAGTAAGATGTGGTTTTAGGTATTAGGTGTTGGGGCGGGGCTGAGGGTCATCAATATTGTGAAGAGACATAACTTTGGAGCTTCCACTGTTGTCCCACTTTACATAAGCGGTACGTGTTTCCATCGAAAAGATGTTATGTGATAATTGTACTAACTTGAACCTCGGTGTTTGCTTTTTTGTACACTAGAAAATAAATAAAATAACACACAATAATTTCTAAGACTTGTCATTTACATCATATGACACAGTATTTTAATACGTCTCAACAATTAAATGTCTGGATTAATAAGAATGCCCGAAAAGCTAGAATAATTTGAATGGTAGGTAGCACCTGAAACACCCGCTCCATCTATCTTGTACTACAAAGACTTTTTGGCCCTCTGCACAGTACAAACTGTAAGTGCCACCACTACTCGCTCTTGCGTCACCTGAATAAGTCCTAGGACCCCTTACACCATCTACCTCAATACGGACATGTGTAGCACCTCCACCAGCTGATAACATGGAAACAGAAAACAAATAATATCCAGATACTGGACATAAAAGTCTGAGGGTCCGATGAAGCCGGCTCCGATGTTGGTGTGGATGGTGTCGAACTGGTACTTGCCGCCATGCGCCACCGTCTGGGCTGCTGAGTGAGAGACCGTGAACGCTACGGGGGTGCTCTGTCGCCTCTGATCTGAAATGACATAAGCAGAATGTTAAAAGTCATATTAGATATTACAGCTCAGTGTGGGGTGCTCTGGGTCAGAAAGTGGGTATGGACGTGCCGTGGAGAGGTAGAAAAATGTGGGTATGGACGTGCCATGGATAGGTAAAGGTGAAAATGGCACCTATCAAATATATCTATTTTTATCGAGAAATATTTACACCAGCTGACACAAAATATACCAATATCTGAGGGAAAGGTGACATAATATACCAATATCAGAGATAAATGTGACATAAATATATTACAAATGCGCAAATGACACCCAGAAATATACCAAACTGTGAAAAAAGACACCCACAAAATACCAAATTTGTGAAGAAATAAAGACATCCAGTTTCGGGTCACGTCCGTAAACACCACGATAATGTGAGACCACATATACTAGATAACATAGTACTAAATATTACCTTCTTTAATGGAATTGAGCTGATGACTGAGTAGTTCCAAACGGTGGTTGAAACTGTTCACTGCATCAGTTTGTTGTTTTGTATAGTCGCTTGCCTTGCCTCGAGACGGTCCATCTCTTCTCGTGTCACGCAGTCCGCAAAGACGGAGGTTACCATCAACACGATCAATCCAAGGATCTGCAACATACCGGCTATTAGTGCCCCTTTATTTTTACAATATAGTGACCACCAGTGAGCTGATGTTTAAAATATTTAAAGTAGTAATTCTAGTAGCAATTCTAATGCAGGCATTTATGTTTATGTCAGAGTCAGACAGTCTCATGTTTTGAAGATGAATATGCCGTGGCATAGTAACTATAGTTAACTGGCACCATGCCTCATCCAATAAGGCTATAAAAGATGGCGATGAACATTTGTGACGGTTAGACTGGAGATTTAGGTAAGCAAGATTAAATAGAATGATAATACTTCAGTACCTTACAAACACCCATCATCTGCGTTGGTGTGAAGTTGCAAAGAAAACAGGCGATTCACAAATAGAAGCTTTGTCTCTCACACAAAAAGGCTAAGAACATGTGATGTTTTCTCACAGAGCCTTTATCAGTGTATCTTTATATAAGGGATGGTGACATATAGAGTATAGTGATACAACAGCTAGTGTGAATCTTTACAAACTAACATATCATGAAACGTCTCTACACACAATCAAGCCTGATTTAAAGTTGTTTCAAAATATAAAGACACAAACATATGGACAAGAATGAGGAGATTTTATAGAGATATAATAATAGAATACGTTTTCAGATGTTTATTTTGTATATCATGGCAGGTTAATGCTACAGTACACAGCAACTGGCAGGACTGCATCAGGCCAAAAACCATTGCATACAGCAAGGCTGCAAATCAATGATGTTAAACCCTATTTCATTACAGAAATAGCAGACAGCGGCAGGCATGACAGCGTCATGTTACGCCAAAAAGACGCCAAAATCTCCCCATGGGTTCAAATATTAATCTGCCAATGCACCTAATACGGCCACTTCCCCACTTGGGCTTTGTATTCAGTAGAATCTTCAATTAGGACCACCTCTGCAGAGAGAACACTTCTACAGCGAGACGTTATTTTCTTTGTATATATTTGTCTACTGCATAATAATCCAAACACTAAAATGTACATAAATATGTTATATCTTTATGTACATTTTAGTGGTTGGGTTTTTAAGCAGTAGACAAATATATAAAAAGAAAATAATGATTCCATATACTGCATACCTAATTAACAGAACATTAATTACAGTGAGATTATTTCTTACAGTCGCAACCCTTCATAAACAGACCATTGCAAACTTCATTAAACAGACCACCTCTCTACACAGACCACTTGAGCCGGATCGGGTATGGTAGGTGTTTACTTCAGAAATAGAGCATCGAGATTTGATTACCCGTTATTGATTTGTTCATTCACACGGGTATAAGCTCGTAGACATGAAACCCCAGGCCAGGCTGACAGGCCAGGCGTGAGCCCTGGGTGAGTGCCGCCGCTGAATAAGTGGTGGGTGCTACACGTTCCAGATAACTTTGTTGACATGACACGTTTTGAGTATACCATATAAAACATAGCCATTACTTATCATGTACAAACATCATATCATATCATGACTAATCATATAACACAGCGCAATACAAACATATAATATATATATATATTTCCCTGATGACATTCATACAAATTACTCAGTTCTACACATACAGCGCGGTTTTTATTGCAAGTACTTTGGTTAGTATTAAGTATTTCTACTATATGTCATTAGTTAGAAATACATGTATGTGTACATAAAGCTATACCGCTGTTAGATAGTTGTGAAACCATAATGTGTTGTTTATCACGTCCATAGTCCTTTGCGGACAAGTACCATCCTTTTAATGCCTTCAGTTTGTTCAGTATATTTTAATTGCAGGTA
Source organism: Streblospio benedicti (assembly GCA_019095985.1). NCBI lineage: Eukaryota > Metazoa > Annelida > Polychaeta > Spionida > Spionidae > Streblospio > Streblospio benedicti. The sequence goes on along the minus strand of CM032663.1, from coordinate 33,038,215 downwards.
GAGTTTTATTAAACTAGTGTTGTATGAGTCTTCAAAAAGAAAACATGAAGTTGGATTTACATTTAGAATGCGATGATGCTGTGGGTCATGTGTTAGCCCGATCGATACGCGGCCTACTCCGTGAATATGAAGTGCTGACCAACGCAACGAACATAACGTAAGTCCATTTGATATTAACATTTACATGTAGTTCACAAAGATGCAGATTAGAAACGTAATCATGGTGTGTTGGTTATACTTGTCTATAGATTCACCACAACACCCGAGGTCAGTTCATCGGTGACTGATGTGGCTACTGCATTTGTGGCGCAGGATGATACCTCCGATGGCAGTTTGGACATCCGTGGTGAGGCACCAGGTGCTTCTGAAAGGTAAACGTATTGATACGACTTCCACCTAAGCTCCAATAGGCACATCCCAGCTTCACTATAAATAGAATCGCAGTAACAAACATCACCATGTGCACAGCATTTTCCTATAGCCCAGTTATGGATCGAGGGGTGGGGGCTTTGGGGGCTTAAGCACCCCCCCCCCCCTCCTCCCTCCCCACGCGGTCTCAAGCCCCCTTCCCTCGTGCGCGCGAACCTACCCTTTTCCTATTTCTTCTAAGTCTATAATCTCACAAGCACTCACCTTCTCTCCATCTCCTCCTCCCCCCTGCCATAAGCGCTCTCCCCACCCGCTCTCAACCCCCTTCCTTCTCTCAAGCCAAGACCCACCCTTCCCCCATACTCCCCATACTCTCACAAGCTGCCGCAATCTTTCATCTTTCCATATACTCACAAGCCCCCATTCCCTCACGCTCTCCAATTCTCTCAAGCCAAGGCCCCCCAGCTTTCTCTCCCCCATAAGGGCTAAGGCATATACTCACAAGGCCCCCCCCCCATTCTCTCAAGCCAAGCTCCCCTCTCACCCATACTCTCACAAGCCCCCGCCGTCTTTCAAGCCTACTCCCCGCTATATACTCACAAGCCCCACCGCATCTTTCAAGCTTTCACATTCTCCAAAGTCAACCCGCCCCCCCCCCTTAGCCATATACTCACAAGCCCCCCCTCCCACCCACCCCCACACCATTCTCTCAATCTCTGATGAAAATATATTATGTTTTATTTGATTTTGAAATTGTTGTTCAAATGTAGTTATTCTCATATATGTATATTCGAGTCATCAAAATCACCGTCCGCGGGTCCCTCCCACGCAAAATACAAATTTCAAGCACCGCCCCTTCAAATCCTGGAACCATCACTGTAGCCTAACATGTGTTAGATATACTGTTTGGTACTGTTTTAATACCTATTTCTTTCTGCAAGTTACTATTTATGGTAAAGCTGAAATAGAACTATATTTGATTGAAATTTATTTTCAAAATCTTGCGAAGTTAGAAATAAGCCAAAACGATACAGGCTGGTGCAATTGAATCGATCCAGTTGATGTTTTATAAATATGTAAAGTAAAAATGGTTATATAGAGAAACTACAAAAAAATTAATTGGAGACTATTGTAAGCATGCAGAACCATAGATTAGAGTTAAAATCAAATCAATCAATCTGTTCATTCTTGAGATAGGGTTGAGCCGAGCAATTAGAAGTATAGTATCAAAAGAAGAATCTTTAAAAGTGTTTCATGTGGTCCTTGGATGTTGCAACAAGATATTAGGGTTGGTAGAGGTAGAAAAGTATCATTGACTAATCAAAATAAGCTTCTCTTGTACAAAAGGTTTATAAATATAAATGTAGTACATATAATAAAACTATTTTTAAGTTTGCAATTATTAAACGTTACATGTCCATTCATATCAAAACAACCCTTTTTTCCTGGAGTCAATTTTTAGGTATTCTTATATTAAGACATATTTTTCATCCTACTGAAAAAGTAAAAATAAAACCTTCCAAAACTTCACCTTGAATATTTTTGCTTCTTTGCCTTGAATACGTCATGGTCTATGAACATTTTTTCACCAAATCTCTGTGATAAACATTTGTTTAAAAAATAAGCCATAACAGGCAGCACGCTTGCTACGACAGGGTCCCCCGTTCAAAATAATGTTTAATAACAGACCAAGATGGACAACAGGTTGTAAATAGTAGAAACATGCGTGCTGTATGTAAGTGTTGTTATTACTGAAGAGTCAATTATGAATGTATTTACCATTTGTTAGACATGACAATGGGGGAAAAGACATGTAATTTTTTAAAAACATACTTTTGATAATGTA
>CM032663.1:33024534-33035900 GCA_019095985.1 Streblospio benedicti | reverse complement strand
TAGTTACCTCCAAATGGAGAGGGGGCGTCATAATTTTTTCATCTCCTTAATATGATGGGGAGGGGTTCACAAAAATATTTTCTTTGACTTGTAGGCCTAATACATTTTTATGCACAAGATGACTCCGCATTGAGTAAATAAGCCGCAGTATTACTTTCATGTTTTTACATTTTGGAAAAGTAACTTACCAAATCCCATATCATGTCATTTCACAAGGAAAACAATAGTTAGAAATATAGAATTATATGCATGCGACACATGGCACTTTGATCGTTTCAATGATGTGCCAATGAGCTAAACATATGTGTGATTGTCATGCGCGTGTACTAGCACCATTCAATGTCATTTTTATCAGCAATAATGCGTTAATTCTGATCCATGCTGCCAATACCAACATCTGGTGCTATTGACCCGCTTTAATCCAGGTATTTTCCCAGAGTCCAAGTGTGCCGCGCTGAAGTGACTTAAAAGGCATGATTACTGTGGAATGCAACTGTCACCGGGCGAATCATTTCCCATCCATAGTCAGACAGCAGAAATAGCTGGAGCATGTGCCTGTGGCCTTTTATAGTAGCCACACTTTCTGATTCGTAATCATGTGTCGTAGTTAGTGTCGGATTGAGATTGTATCATGAAATTCTTTATGTCCGAATTACACTAAATTCTTATTGGCACATCAAAATGCAATTCATGTTACTAAGGCGTTACTAGAACTTTATTTAAAATTATCAAGTCAGCAAAGAAATTCATATAGGCAGCAGAGCACTGAATATTTTTAGGAAACCTTCCAGGAAGACATCTGACTTGGCTTGATGACAAGCACTGTGATCCCTCCACGGCACCAACGAATATGTAGTATGACTTAGTTGCTGAGAGTGAATCACTTAGATGGGCATGTGACTTGAAATTACAATTGGGATGGAGACAACATGGAGAGAATATTTATTAGCAGGGGTAGTATCTATGTGATGTTCAAGAAGGGTCTGCCTAGGGTTGGACTGTGCTGACACATCATCTGGCACCCGGAGACACTAATACTGACCCGCTCTCATTGATACGCCAACATATTAAATCCCATCAAATATAATAGTAGTGTGCACAACTATTATACACAGCAGACCCAATTTTCATGACTCGGAAATATAATGGACTGGTGTATGTATAATGAACGAGCTGGACAAATAGAGCGACGTGTCACTCGGCTGCCGATGTTGACTGATCCCCGGCCGACTCAAAGAGTCCATTATTGGCCGGCAATTAGCCGGGATAACTGCACAATACAAACATCAAACAATTATACAGCATGCGCGGTGGCTGAGAGTGGTGGGGGCTTTTTGCAGACGACTAATACAAAGGGTTCTATTTGCGAGGCGAGCTGGCGGAGAGTGCTGGATGGAGAGGCAATGGGTGTGGAGCACTCACCGAGGGGGAGGCGTGTTCAGTCGAAGCATGTACGCACCATACCAGAGCACTGTTATGCTTCCATATCATAGGTAGATCCAGCGCTCCACCCACACCCACACCCACACACCCAACCCAGACAACCTTTGCTCGCCAAAATACCTTATTGTCATAGGGGTTTTGGCATGTTCGCTATCGAATGCGTGTGCGAAAAACCCATGAGATCCCTTCAGTGTGCCCCCTCCCTTTCTGAAAACCTGGATCTGCTTGCGCCTATGGACTAAAAATTTCACAGCACTTTTGTGAAGTGCTTTATTTGTGTTATGTGTTGTGAGGTGGTTTGAGTAACACGTTTGGAATCTTTGTCCGTAGTACTAGATGGAACCTTTACAAATGGTTTTGTAAAGACACCATCCAGAGGCCAATTGTGCGTACATTGTCTTCACAAAAGATTTAAGAAGTATGATTTCCAACAATTTCTGGTAAATCTATTTTCTATCATTTTTTTTCTCTGAGCTCTTTTTTATTTCTGAGTGCTCTGGGTCCATCTGCGTACTGTGCCGTTGAAGGTCATTTGCTAATTATACTATATATACTGATATGAAGGAACACTTCCCACCCAGTGCATCTGGTGCTCATTTCCAAATATTTTTGTTACAAAAGAGCATATGGATGAATATGAATTATTAATGCAATGAATATGAATAAACGGGAGCCCGTTGCTACCTGCACGCACCTATTTGTACAGCAGTTTGTGTACACGGACATAATTGGCACAGAGCACAGCGAGTTGATGTTCACTCAAATAAAACTTCTATTCGACTCCAACACAGGTTATTTGAATTGTAACTATGAAAAAGGTAGTGGATAATAAAATAGGCGATATGGAGAATGTTTGCAAGACGTTAGTGCCGATGGATTCACCAGAAGGGGATAACACTGTCACGGCTGAGCAAGAAGCGTGGTTTCAATCTCTAGTAAACGATGACCTGGACGCATGTTCTAAAATTCTAGACGGTGCAGACTTGGAAAAGAAGGCCAGCTTGTTGAATGCTCCATTGGTGTTCAAGGAGGTTGATATTGATGATAAAATTGATGAGCCTAGCTTTTCGCTGTCCATGCCGTTGAACATAGCAGTTGCAAACGGCTCCCTTGCTGTTTTAGATCGCATGTTTCTAGAAGAAGCGTTAGAGTTTGGCCAGCAGGAGCCGGACACGTTGCTGAACATGATCCACACTTTGTGCACAATTATCTTTTTCGAGGAAGCTCAAGAAGAGCAGGTTTGTCGTACGTACCGATGGTTGACCGATCACCTGCCGTACAAAACATTGGAAATGTTGCTTTATCAAGAGAACCAGCACGGCTTGCGACCCCTTGAGCTTGCCTGTCAAGACGGTGTTGCAAAAATGATTGAAGAAATATTGAATACGCCTTGTGTTTATTTGATGAAACAGGAGAAGAAGGGCATGCGTATATTCAACTGGTACGACGTCACGGATTATGAACGTCATGACTTTTCCAGGAGAACCCCGGGACCTCTCGACTTTCTCACCTATATGGATCATGCTACACACCAAAAGCCAGAAATCAAGGATTTGCTTGATTCGCCGTTTTTTAAAAAGTGGATTAAATCGAAAACCAAATCGACTACGCTTTGGTGGCTACTTTGGATACTAGTGCGGCTGCTTTATTTCACAGGAAACATACTCTATGACATGGATTCCACCGCCCTTCAAGCCGTGAACCAGACACAAACCACCGCTTGTCTCACATTCAGTACCCTTGTGCTTGGTGGCCCACTTCGTATCTCACTTCTCATCTACCTCTCCGTACATTCCATTTTGATCCTGCTCTTCGACCTCATCAGCGTTGTTGTACATATCGTCAGGCGGCTAAAACGTAAAGACAGACCTGTGTTGTATTCTAACAGCAATGGCAGAAAACGGCCAAAGGTCATCTATTTCGGCTACCGTATCATTCAGAACATCAACGCCTGGGTTGTGGCCGTGCTTACCTACTACAGCATCATCGGTCGGGTGACAGAAGATGGCTTACTTTCGACGGACAGCTTGTTTCTAGATTTGGTCAAGACAGCACTGCCCATTGTGTCCATATGGCCGCTCTTTTACTTATCTCAGGTAATCCAAGTTTTATAACCTGGTTTAACTCAATCTTTGGTTCCGCACACCGGGGTCTCACAAGCGTCCTTATAAAGAAGGTTTGAGTATCATTCATCTGAGAGACTAGCAAAAGCTTGACATGTCAAACTTTCGCCATGGTCAATTCAGAAGTGGACAGGCCGTCTGTTGGAAATACGAAACCATCATGTCAGGTAGTACGTAATTACCTGCCATAAAAATCGCAGAGACTAGAAAAAACGTACCGCCAAAATATCCGCACTGCCTGTGTCCTTAACTACAATTGATTTGCTTGGTGGGGGGGGGGGTGTCTGCTGAATAAACCTCAAACCCTCTGCAATAAGGTTTGTGGGACCAGGAGCTACCGGAGGTGAAGGTCTTGAGCAGCCTCAAAGAGTTTCTGGGGAGTTGCATTATGTGTCATTATATTTTTTAAAGTTCAATTAAATCTGTGTTTGTAAACTTCTTCAATTGGTTTGAACTCTGAAATAGTTCAGACGAGGCTCACACAAGACTGAAGCATGCTCCAGCTCTGTGTATGCAAGGCAGTTTTATAGTTCATTCTCTTACACTTTCACATCTCAATTGTAAATCAATACATTTGTTGTTGTTTTTTTTTAAATTATCTCTGTTGGGTCAATCTTTACAGCGAATACCATCACTCGGCTACACGATTATCACAATTGAGTGGATGCTGGTGGACCTCATGAATTTCATCGTCATCTACTTGATTTTCCTCATCCCGTTCACCAATGCGTTCTTCTTGCTCATCAACTATAACAGCTTGGACGGTTGTTATTCGGATTTTGGCAATTATGGTGCAAGTGAGTAAATGTATATGATACTACTCTGATATTAGTTGTTGTAATGTTAGCTGACCTTCTGCTGTATGGCTGCTGATCGGCGGCCGTAGTGAGCGTCTTGTCATCTTACTGGAATATTTCATAGTTTTTAATACGATTTCAGTACGCCACCCCAGAATTTAGCCTTTGTGACCTAGGCATCAACTGCGCCTCCCTCTTTTCCACAAACCTTGATCTGCCAGTGATACTGTCTGTTGTACCCGAGGATTTAGCCTTAAATGATAGTAAACATAATAGAGAAATGATAGTAATGAAGAAAACTTCTTTCGCTGAATCTTTAGCTGGAATTCTCGCTGAAATTACATGTAAGTGTTTGAGATGGCAGACAATGGGTTGACAGTCATATCCAAATCGTGGAGGTCTGGGAGTCCAGCTGTGCACGTGTTAAAATGAAACTGAGAAGTCACATTCTGCTAATTTGGTCATGCTAAGGAATCCCTTGTCCCAAGTCATTTTTAAAGAAGAACCAAATTCTTCTCATTCCTTTGTTCCTACCGATTTTGCAGGCCTGTACACAGTGTTCACCATGATGCTCAACATGGTGTCGCTCAAAGACTTCAACATCCAGAACGACTTCGTGCTGTACCTGATGCACGCCGTGTACATCTTCATGATCGCAGTGCTGCTGCTCAACTTCCTCATCGCACTTTTCTCCAACTCCGTCAACAACGTCAACGACCACAAGCACGTGAGTAGGCCTATACGTCTGCATTGATACCAGCTCTCTTCTTTCAGGGGTTGGTTGGTATTCCAACTTCTCCATTTTTCCCTGACTGCGTCTTTATAGGTATCTCTTTTCGTGATGAGGTGATTGCAACGGCTATACATGTATATGTGCAGTCATTGAATAGCTGCCATCATTTATTTAAGGAAGTGACCAGGGAGCCGACGTCGTTGTGAATAAACAGTAAAATAAACAACAGTAAATCCCATTCATGATACTTAATGAACTAGAAAGCTGAATTTCATCAATGTGAAGTTTCTAGGGTAGCATTCCTAAGAGGACTCCGTTAATACTATCTATTCATACCATCTATTTATACTATCAATTTATTAGCTATATCACAATCAATTTCATATATTTTTGTTGCTAATAGGAAACAAAGAAGATAATTTATTTCTGTTTTTATTTCAAATAAATATTCAATTAAAATGTAAAGCTTTTTACGGGATCAAGATGGCTCTCAACAGATCGTGCAAAATTAAAAAGAAGTATGCTGCTTTAAAAAATATCTGGTGGTTGAAAATCTCTGATCACATTAATGGATGGTCCTGTTTCAATAAAAGATAGAATGTACACGTACATGCATTGTAACCACTGATCAATTTACTAAAACTACCATTAGCGTATCATAAAATTCATCCTGCAAGGTTACATGTTAAATTATCAATGGGGTTCTCTCATCTAAGGTTTCCACGTCAGCGTTGTGCTGTATATTTGCGCACGCTCTGTTCTCTACAATGTCTACCTCGAGAGGCTCTGCTACAGGAGCCTTGACCGTACGAACAAGTTTGTCCCAATACAGTCTCTGTCTGTCGTCATCTTCGGTCCATTCTATGTACATGTACATCCGTCTAGTTGATACTTTTCTCGGCATGTTTTATAACTTCTGGCTGTTTCTACAACAAATTGAGTTACGAACAAATACACCATCCACTTCATTTTACAACAGTGTGTATGCTACACGTGCCTATCTGACAAAAGCTATAATGTATGTAGAATAATCACATCACATTTTTCCAGCTATTGCTTCAACAAGACATATGGGTAGTTCACAATTATATGCACAATTTGTGTGTCGCGGATGTAAAAAAATAAACTTATAGCTTCAATCATCGTGAAATTGCAACAATATATTAGACTAATTTGGATATTGGTGTACTAGACCTAAATGACTATATATAACCAAAATGCGTTATTATTTTTTTCCTTTCAAATGTTTCTAAATATGGTTTATGCTAGTTGTCTGTTTTTGTAAGTGCCAGTTTGAAAGACATATACAGCTTCCTGGCGTTTTAACAACATACGAAAGTTCCAACAGTTTTACCTGTAATATTTTGGAATAATAAGTACATTTCATTGAAAGAAATTCATTAGTACTACTCAAATTAGGCTTTCCACATAAACATCTTTAGAAGTATGAATAATCAAAATTAATCTTTTATTCAAATATCATATTATTATTTTATAGTCTCCTATATACATATAAAACAACTTGTACATTGCTTAAATCAGAAAATAGATATAAATATAAACTCTACAAAGAGTTACTAGAGACTTAAAAGAAGAAATGAATAACCAGAAAAATATTTTTTCGTTAGAAACGATTTACTTCTTAAAACAATTCTTGGTCAGGCTTTTCCTGTACAGTACATAATATTTTTATTTGACATAATAAAAACAAATCTATCTCTATCTGACAAATTATAAAAACCATGGTGATTATCATAATTATAGGCAATGGGGGCAGTTTTAAACAACTCATCTCTAACATCATTATAAAGATTACATCTATATGTATTTCCCATTGCTTGTAGATACATTTTCACACTTCTCTCTCTCTCTCTCTCTCACATCTTCTTAGCAAGCATATTTCTACCAACGATACATATAGCTTAAGACAGGTTTTACAACCCTAAGCTTCCATTTGACTATATCAAATGGCCCTAACGGGATTCGAACTCACGACCCCAAGGTTGTGAGACCAGAATGATACCATCATCCCAAGCAGCGACCTGTTAAAAGGTTACACGGTAGAACCGTTGTCTCCGTAACCCCCAGCTTACATACTTGGTCTGTTATCATCTCAACCCAGAGGACGAAATTTTGGGAAGGTATTAGCATTTTAGTGCTATTGAATGATATATATGTGTTTCCCAGTGCTTGCGGATACATTTTCCCACTTCTCTCTCTCACATCTTTTTAGCAAGCATATTTCTACCAACGATAGATATAGCTGAAGACAGGTTTTACAACCTTAAGCTTCCATTTGACTATATCAAGTGGCCCTGGCGGGATTCGAGCTATATCTATCGTTGGTAGAAATATGCTTGCTAAAAAGATGTGTGAGGAGAGAGAGAAGTGTGAACAGATTACATCTTGATAGAATATGTTGCTCATCCACTAATTCAGCTTTACATTGACTATCATCTGCCTGCAGATACTGCCCCCTTTCATATCTCCCTGTCTCAACAGCCAGGGGTGCGGAACCACATGTGATAAGCACCACACCAGAGCCTTACGAAACCTATAACGAACTGTATTATGTTAACACTCTGTTCCGTATATGTGTTCTATATGTTCTTAATTTATTATGTCCAACACCCCTTATAGCTTCAACTTTGTTTAGAAGATTTTGCCAGAGCACTACATAGTTATTCATAAGTTTCTCTTTTACTTAGTTCAATGAACCTTTTAACGTTTTCTAATTGTGATTCAACATCCAACAAATGTTCAATACTATGCATATATGCATAGAAAGTGGTTGACCATATTGTGACCAAAACATTCAGTATAGGATAACAGGAAAATATAATCTTCATATATTTCTTGATAAAGTGGTAAGCTAATACACTCTAGTATTATAGATATTTCCGTCGGCTTCCTCGCTTACACACTGAAGGTTGGCTAAGGAGCGGAGGTCAGCTCCCCAGCCACTTTCTTTATTTTGATATTGATTCTTGTCCAAGTGTGTATGGTCCTTGAACTGGATGGAAATAAAGACTGTTTATGCATCTGTACTTGCAGGTGTTGTTGACTATTCAAAAGCTGTCTGTGACACTCACCATTGACAGCCGGTGCCGATGGATCACAAGACGCCTCGGCTATCACCCGCACGTGGTCGAAGAAGATGGCAGATTGTACATCGTGACAACTACTCAGAAATTCCAGAATAATGTTGATGCCACGTCTCAGAGTGTGGCTTTGAATTAGACAGCAATGCGTGAATATGTCTATCTAAACCGGCAAATTATGCCTGGACACCTCGAGGAGGGGGGGGGGGGGGTCAGGCTATGTACGGGTGTGCCATTTTGACTTCAGGAACAGCACCGATAAATACAGTAAGATTTGCAAAAGGCATACCCATAAATATACTAAACCCAAACTTCATCTATAACGCACTTCTCAGACTGGTGTATTTAGAATGTATAAGATACTCTTGAGCTATGATATTTTTTTTTTAATGATGATACGCAGTGTGATGACACATGAAACATGAAAATACGCAATAATATACAATATTTAGATGTCAATGCCGTATGTTATAGTTATCTCTAGAGATGAGACCCTAAAAGTGTTGTCTTAAAATCAAGACCCAATAATATACTAATTTCTCAATATATGGACCCAACGATATATCAAATATCTAAAAATAGGACCCACTGATATATCAAGAGGCTGGAAAATCTGACCGATACGTCCGTACTAACCAAATGTATTGGAGACACACACGCGCGCGTGCACACACACACACACACACACACACACACACACACACACACACACACACACACACACACACACACACACACACACACACACACACACACACACACACACACCACCCCGCACCCCCGAGGTCCTGGGCCTGGACAACAAGATGCGACTAATTTGGAGAAAAGAGATAGAATATACATGTATGTGCAGAAGACAACTTCTTATCTAGCAAATATCTTATTTTAATTTGATGCACCAAACGATCATTTAGTTTTTGCTCCTTTATGTGTATGATATTTACCCGCCAATCTAGTACACACATTCCTCAACATTCTACAGAAATTCTTTTTTGATATTTGATATATGTTAACATTTTCACTAGGAACATATATCTTGATTATATGTGCCTTATTTATTATTGTAATTACTGGTTATCCATTAATATTATACACAGAAACTTGATTGATAAAGTCAGAATATATAGTCACTTGGTGTATATGAGGTCACTTGATGTATATGAGTACTACATTAATATAAATTATAATTCCTTCATATAGGAGAATACGTGTTGCACTTTTAAATATATTCATTTTTTCACAATCAACTGGCTACCAACATGCCTAGAACGTGAGTTTCCACACCATGAACATATATCTCTGGCAGTAATCTACCAAAACCTCTAAGAGTAAATTGTGGTATATTGCAAATGCAAACTCCCCAGCTGCAGGCTAAACAAAAAATCGTCATTTATTGCAAGACTAACAAACAGTACGAAAATTACAAGTCAGACAATGATAAACATATTCTCTCTTTGATAAAACAGAGCCTCTATTAATCATGGTGTATAGACCACAGCTGGGTGGGTTTATCATTGTTTTCATGAAGCACCTAACATACAACGTACAAATGGCAATTATTGGTACTATGAAGCACAATTTTCTACGGACTTAAGTACAATGGATTGAAAATAATCTGCTATTTGACAGCCCATACAACATACAAATGGCAATAATTGGTACTAACAAGCACAATTTCATACTGACTTAAGAACAATTGATTGAAAATAATCTGCTATTTGACAGTCGATTTGGTAGCGTTTCCAAAATGCGAGATAATCAGTTATTTTTGGTGGAGATCATATGTTACTTGACCATATGACCATCAGTGAATGTTCCCCAGTCTTTCTCTCAGCTCTTCTCCATGCCTGTACCACTTCATTGCTTCTCTAAAATATTTTTAAAAGCACATAATTACAATGATTTCCAAAAGTAGATTTAAATGCCACCTACGGAGTCGTTTTGGCACGTTTTGAATAAACGTCTCCCTTGAGTCTCTAATCATGTCACTGGACGAAAGGGGAATTTTCTACCTGGATTAAAATCAAGGGGGGGAAATCGATTTCAAATTGGTTATGTCTCTACTTTCGCTGGGAAACTAAGTATACAAATCGGTTTCATTTGATGCATATGATATCGTAGAGAATTTTACAAGAATTTTACAGAAGCAGGGCAGGCCGTGTTACAAATGACTGCGTTATGACGACGGTAGGTGGCATTATGAGCACAGGACAGTTTTAGTTTCTGATATACTCAACAATCATTATAGCAAAGAGATCATGAGCTTTTAAAATACAACGTATATTTATATTTTTTAACTATAAAAGATTTTCAATCAAATTATTGCAAATTCTCAATACTAGTAACTAGACGACAACTATAGGAATGTGCATTTACTTATTGTTGTATGAATACACAGATTATATGCAATTGGACCAACTCATATACAAGGAAAGAAACAATCAAGAACAATAGCAAGTTGATAAAGGGATAGAATAAATGGTATATGAAAAAATAGTTTGGAAGAAAAAATTAATCACGGACACAATTTCTCTCTTTGTATTTGTTTAGGTATTATATCGTCTGAAATGAAGAAATGGGGATGAAGAAACGTGGATGAACAAACGTGTGCATATGGCCCCGTTGACTTGCATAGCGGCTGGACATGCAAAAGCAACGTGTTAAATGTAAAAAGTCAATATTTAGCACTTTGATTGAATATACATATTGTGTGTATGAAAACGGTTAAGAATTAAAAAGAATGTACACGCAAAAACAAAAAGTAAAGGGCCTGTTTGGGCGGAGGGGGTATTGGCAGATACAGGCATTCCACAAATGAAGGCAATAATGAAAATGCAATGAAATTTGGATGCATACTGATAACACAAACGCGCACGCACGCGTGCCACACACCACTACACATATAATGCACCCACGCACACGCAAACGTGCACCGCTTATATTAAAGGGGTACTTTTTCACACACACACGCACGCACGCACAAACACACACACACCCTATCTCCACCCATTCCCTGGATTTGTCTATGGTGTTTGATTCCTATCTATTCTACACTATAGCCATGACTAGATACTATTAACGTTTATAACCAGTACGTTCTTACAAGCGATTTTTCTCTGTGGGCTCTTTCACTGCGATAGTCAGCAAGTTCAGTACATAGCTTCTTTTT
>CM032663.1:33013082-33024434 GCA_019095985.1 Streblospio benedicti | reverse complement strand
TTTTGCAACGATCAGCAACGTTTGTGATCGTGCCAGCGAGCTCGCGTATATAAACCGCTGTATTTTCTGTGAGAAATCATACCACAACTCTGATGACTACAGCATACAGCAAGAAAGAAAATATAAAGGATACAACAAACACTTCGAAAAATATCTTGCACAAGTCGTCAGTTGAAATTGAAAAAGAGAATATGAAGATTGAAAACAAATCCAACGGAATGGATTATTCAAGACGCTTCGGACGTCAATTCAGCGATCCCACCGGGTAAGTTTATTGCGATTATTCAACCATTAATTGAAATGTATTTTGGTTTGCACTGTCATACCTTGAGTCTAAGAAGGGTTAAAAGATCTTTAATAAATCGGGTGTGTTTTTGGAGCATCTCTGAGCGTTTGCCAACTTTTACCGTAGGGCAACCGTCCTAACCCAACCATAAATAACTATTTTAGCATGTTTAATGTTTGTCTGAACTTGTGGCCATTGTGAAGGCCTAATTTATTTGGAAGAAAATTGTTTCAATATATTGCAGTTAGGCCTAGTAAAGATCAATTTATTGTGGGTGCAACAACGGACGCTTTATATAATATACAGTGATGGCAACACATCACTTACAATCAATACGCAATCAATGGCTTTATGATTACTGCATGCATTATAGATGATGCACAGTCAGCCGACATAGAAAGCCTCATACAAAGCAGCTACCAGTGTTAAAATAAACCGTGTGGATGCATGATGATGAAAATTGCATTTGTCAATTTCTTTTAACAGCTACCAGCCGTGGCACACCATGGGCCCTGGCTACCCTGCTGCAGCCTGGTCTTGGGGGCCGGCATACTACGACGGTTTCCCCGCCCCCAACCCATTCGCGTGGATGGCAAGGCCTGCCAACTGCCACCAGCCCATGGTTCAGGTAAGCTGAACACTACACTAACCATACATACTGATTTGTTATGCTGATAATTTCCATCGGCAATGATATTAATGATTGTGTTATGTTATTATATATTTGCACATTCCACTCGTGATATGCATGGATAATAATATGTGTGGCTCAAAATATGCACGTAGCTATTGAAGAGCGATACTATTATTACGGAAAGGAATATTAGTCAAAGTACATATCTGACGTAATCTAATAGTGAATTTCACATGCATTGACGACTTACATGTATACCTAATGATTTTTTTTTTCTTTTTTTCTAGATGCAGAAAAGGCAAACTGCAGAAAGGCATGCGCGTGAGCATCATTGCGCAGACGGTAACCAGCGCAGACGCGCCGCCTGGCGGGAGTTCCTCAAACAACAAGTTGACGCAGACGATCAGAAGGCACCGCATGAGCAGATGAGAGATGCTTTCAAAGAATTCTCCGGACAACAAACGTCACACCCACAGCCTGAAGATTTCCAGCAGGGACACGGGTGCGGTGGATGGAAGAGAAGAGCTGCTTGGAGAGCATTCATGCAGCAGCATTGCGGCGACGGACCTGAACAGCGTGGGCAGAACTGGAGAGCCATGAAGGCTGAATTCAGGGAATTCTTGAGGAAACAAGGTGATTCCACCAATGACGAATCTGACGGTTGTCAGTCTGGTGCTGATGAAGAGAAAGCTCGACGCATGAAGAGACGAGAAGCTTGGAGACAATTTATGCAACAGAATGCAGCTGGCCATGACGATGGTTGTCAGAATCGAAGGGAAATGAGAGCTGCATTTAGAGAGTTCATGAAGCAACAAAACTCCCAGCATGGTGATGCATCCATAGACGGTGGCGAAACAAGAGACGCTAAGAAATCTGTTGAAAGCTGCAGAAAGGGCGGTCCATGGAGACGGTTTCTCATGCAGCAGGCTGGAATTGAAAGCGATGACCAGTGGAGAGAGTTGAGGGCGGCATTTTTGGAGTTCTGCAAGACAGAGTCACCTGCTGCCCATGAGGGAAATATGCCAAAAGGATGTGCCGAAAGGAGGAAGATGTGGATGAAGTTTCTTGATGAGAGGCAAAAATGTGACATTTCGGGAGAATGTGCCACTTCAAATGAAAATAGGTGGACAGAGTGGCAGAAATTTCGAAGAGAGCAAATGGGCAAAGGTTGTAAGTTAGAAGCCGGGTGTCCTCAAGGTCAGCGGAGAGGACTATGGAAGGAATTTTCTGAAATGTATGATGGCTCCTCTGAAGTTGAAGACAATCAGGGAAGGAAATGCAACTTTGGACAAAGAAAAGCGGCGTGGAGAGAGTTTTTAAAGCAGAAAGGTATGCTTCCTAAAAGGGAAGCTCTTTGGACAGAATTCCTCTCCCAATATGAAACAGATGAAGACTCCGGTTCTGAAGATAGCAAACAATTCAGATGTCATAGACGTAGAGCTTGGCGCCAGTTTCTTAATGATAAGGGTCTTGTTAGAGAACATAATCACAGCCCTTGGAGAAGACAAATGAAAGATGAAGACCAGAAATCTGGAGATGAATTTCCTGTATGCAAAGCTACTGGTAGAGGTCAAAGACGGCAAATGTGGCAACAATTCCTTAAAGAGCAAGGTTTGATGTCTGGTGATGAGAGTGATGGGGCAGTGAAGAAACCTTGTAAGGAGAGAAGGGCGCTGTGGAAAGAATTTATGGGCCAATATCGTGCCACATCAGGAGACGAATCCGCAACTGATGAGAAAAGAGTGAGGTTCCATGAGACTGTCAAAAGTGAAGATGGAGATACAGATTGTGATGCACGTGGAGAGAAAGAGACTTGCCCAGGTCGGAAAAGGGCCATGTGGAAGAAGGCTATGGGTAGAGAATGTGGACATACAATGAAAGGGCGATGTCCGGAAAACAAACGAAATATGTGGCGAGAATACCTTGCCTCTCAAGAGATGTCTAGTGATAATGATCAATCTGCTTGTGGTGTCTCCAGTGATGATGAAGTTACAAAGCAAATGAAGATTGCGCGAAGAAGAATGAGGCAACACTTCTTGAAAGAGAATGTTGCAATATCTGAAGATGAAGATGACATGCCAAAGAAAAGATGCGAACGAAGGAAGATGTGGCGACAGTTCTTGCAAGAGCAAGGGCTGTCGTCTGATGATGATTCCAAGCAGAAAGGATGTCAACAAAGGAAATTGTGGCGCCAGTTCTTAAAAGAAAAGGGCCTAATATCTGAAGATGGTCAGCGAGCCTGCCTCCGTGGACAACGGAGGGCACTGTGGAGAGAATTCATGCAAACACAACATTGCCAATCAGATGCAGAAGACCAGGTAGATCCCGCAAAGGGCCAGAAAAAGAAAAAGCAGAATAACAAACCTGCTGCTACTGTTACGTCGGGAGATGAATCTGATCAACAGGAGAACGGAGAAAGAAGGCAACGTCGGATGTGGAGGCACATGCGCAACCACTATCCTGCTGAGTACATGACAAGTGAACACGCTCAGTACCCTGGCCACTACTACTCCCACGGTCATCCCCAGTATCCGCGTGGTCATCCATGGATGTATTGGTCATTCAATGGAATGAATCAGCAGCCGCGTGGACAATTCCCATGGGGATACGATGCTCAATATTGAATGGACAAAAGGGACATTATAAAAAGTAACTAGTGAAACTATATGCATAAAGACACTACTTGTATAGCTAATAACGGTGAAATACTTTGATGTAAATGGCTTTTTTTATTCAATAATCATAATTGGTGGCTATTACGTATGTTGGCTGGGTTGTACTATCAACTGCAATAATTGGAAAGACACAATGATTGATTTCAAATGCATAGATGTGTTATACTAGATTCTCAATGATATATGCTTGTAATATTTAGAAACATTTTACTGACTTTTTACTGGGTTTGAACAACTTAGTAAAACATATATGAAATTAAGGTGATTGTACGTTTCAAAATAGACATCATGTATCAATGCTATATATTTCAAGTCACTTGCTGGTACTGTTGTAATCTTCATGAACATATATTTAGTGTTTGCTGATATATTTTAGTACAGTGACTGTAACGCTAACATCTCTATTTTGATTAGAGGATATACTATGATGGCAGTTGATTATTTATATCTTAAATGAATTGTACTGTTTATTTGCATAGCTTTATAGTTAACAATAAAGTATAGTGTATACTATATACAAGATGTGTTGGTTTGTTTTGCCTTTCAGATCATTTAAGTGTCTGGTTTGTTCAATAGTTGTTCATAGTTCCAATAACTAATAAATACACGTTTTACTCCAAAATAGTGGTAGAAATACTGGGGTTTCAGATCGTTCAGGCACTATAAAAACTCTGCAATAGCTGACTACAATTCACATATAGAATAACACTAGCTAGCTCTTGAACTCAATAACACAAACACTATCATCCGCCTTTTCCCATGAATAATATTCCAACTGATGTGAACTTACTAAAATGTAATATTTTGCTAAAGCTTTAGACAGACCCTTATCTTAACTACATTGTACAAATTACACACTACACACACCCTTCATACCATACTCCATGTTGAGTTTATTTCCCATAGAATTAATGCCATTCTTGCTACGGGCATCGTATACAAGCATAGTGTTAACGTTATCATCTCACCATCGAAGTCCATGACCGTGAGAAGGAATTCAAAGGGCAGTGCGCTGTAGCCGGCGTACTCCCAGTCGATGAACGTCACCGAGTCTGAAACGAAACACATCAGCTTCAACTCCCGGTTCTTCTGGCGGGGTGGGGGTGGGGGGTATAAGGGGTCAAGAAATCCAACATTCCTATTTGCTTGTCTTATTTCCAACATCCCTAGATTGTATGGCCTTTTTTCAATATCCTACAAGTTTAAGGTTTTTCCCTCATCTCACTTCCTTGAAATCCCACATCCCTCTTTGTTGGCCTTTTTCCCACATCCCACTTGCGTATAAACCCGACCCTCGATTATGTAGAACGCATGAGGGTTACGCCTCACAATACTAATAGCCCGTGCAATGGCTGAACGTTTGTGCAAATGATATTCAGTGAAAAATAGTTTATAGTATCTCAAATTATATACTTGTGTATGCACGCGCACTGATCACCACTAACCTACCACAACAGAACTTAAATTTGAATGGCCTAATGCTAATTCAAGAAGCTGCTGCAATTCTCACTTTCTCTTCAGCTATAAAACTAAAATGATGCGCGAGTGTTGTAGGTTTAATAAAAAAAAATCTATTAGCTACAACGTCGTTAGAAAAGCTATTGGAAGGGGGGGGGGTGTTATAAGGGGTCAAGACATCCGACATCCCTAATTATTTGGCCTTTTTACTTATATCCCTAGATCTTTTGAATTTTTTGCCTTTTCTCTACATCCCATAAATTTTATGGCTGTTTTCCCATATCCCACTTCCTTGAAATTCCATATCCTTTTTGTGTTTGTGTGTGTGTGTGTGTGTGTGTGTGTGTGTGTGTGTGTGTGTGTTGTTTATTTTGTTGTTTGTTTGTTTGTTTGTTTGTTTTTTGTTTGTTTTTTTTTTTTGTTTTTGTTTTTTGGGGGGTTGGGGACATCCCCACATCTCACTTCCCTATACCCCCTCCCCCCTCTTACCGGCTTGCGCGTCCCACACGACGTTGCGGTTGTGCAGGTCCTGGTGGCAGAAGACGGGCGGGTAGCGGCCCACAACGTCCTCCAGAAGCGCGCGCGGCCACGTGTAGTTGGTGCGCAGCAGGTCTGCGAGCGGCGGCAGCCCGGCCGCCGAGCTGAGACAGCAGACGACACACGGCCAGTTAGCCTTGACTGATACAGTAGAACCTCTAATTAAGACCACATCTGTAATGGGACACCTTGTGTGATAGGACCATTTTTTCGTGCTCCCTAATGTTCATGAAGAGACCAACATGAACCTCCATTGAAAAACCAACTCTCTATTGACACAACCTAGCACTGGTCCCGAAGGTGGTCCTAATAGAGGTTCTACTGTTGTTGTAGAATAGTTGACGGTTTACAGCTCATTCACCCCGCCGCTGTTTATAACAGGCATCAGTCTACAGAAGATGTAGATGTGTGCCGTACTGTGTGCGAATTTAGAATGGTTCGTGATCGTCGATGGCCAAGTGGGTAGGGGTTTGAAATCACTTCTGTGGGTATGAGTTCGAGTCTTGGACCAGACTGCTGCTTGCTGGTCCAACGCGATTGTCAATTGACAAATCCCTAGCCTAGGCATGTCTTTGCGCTATGTGATTACCAATGTGGTGCATACTACCGGGAGAGCCAGCGTAATTTGAAACATATACAATTATCTTGTGTAAACGTAATGGCTACTGACAACACAGGTCAGCAATCCTGCCATTAGATAAAGTGACAAGCCAGATGATATCGTAAACAAGCAGTGTGTTCATTGCAGCAGTATATCTAGATCTATCCAGTTTCATAGCTTTTGACCTATTTCATCTGTGTAATAAAATGCTTCATTCAAAGAAATGCTTATTATGAACAAAACAACCTAAATCCTTACAACTGCTCCATTATATCCGGGTTCTGGCGTAGCATGGGCACCGCCCTGTCCATGATGAACACCTTCATGAGGTCGAACACGAAGTGGTACCCTCTGTGTGCGGAGGCGCCCGTCTGATAGGGGAGGGACGTAAGGGCGTGCACGCGGTGCAGCTTCTCACAGATCAGCCTACAGCGGAAGGAAAGCGGATACATGACCGAAGTGGGGGCTTTTCATCGTTGACGTCTTTCTATATTTTCCTTGCTAAACATTGCATGTAGGGACGACACTACATATGTTGTTACATAAACGTATCAACAAAACTCCATAATATAACGTCCTTTAGGTAAAGGTAGCTTAATTTCAACTATAGCACCTAAATGATATTCAAAGACTGGCGGCTGTGTGATGACGTGTAAGTCTAGAAGGATTGTAACCAGAAGCTGTAGAAATACCATCAATCTATATTTATTGAAATTAGTATACCTGAGCGTTTTTTATAAGTGGATATGTATATGTGTCCCCATTAAACCAAAGTAAAAGTGTGCACCTCACAATGGGCTCTTCTTTCATCTGCTGGCGTGTCAGCCTCACGCCCCGTGCGTACTGGTACACCAGCCCGTTGGTGAACCTACAGTGTAAGACGTGTGCACGACATGTTGGGTGCAGTGTGTGTACATGCTGGGTGCGTTGTGACTTGATAAATCACTGGCCATGTTTGTGAACAAACACACTTGATCACACTTCAACTCACCATTGACATTGAATATTTCATTATAGTAAGGTAGCTCCTTATAAACTGAACCAAAATTACATCTATCTCTTACTATACACAGTGCTGGCTTCAGAAAACAGCAGACATTTAGTCCCCATTACATCTCACTAGCACTACTGGTGCTTCAGTGGATTTTGTGAAAGATGTCGACCCCAGCAGGTCAATTTGCGTACCCATGAATGGACTTGGTGAAAATGAAGACTTCAATTCTATTCCCCTCAACACCCACCACAATAGAAACACCCAAATCTGTTCTTCCCCTATGGTACCTACCATTGGCAGATCGGGGCTTTGGAAAATGGTGGGTGCATTTGTGAGGTTCCATTGGTTTTGTACCCACACTCGATGACGGACATGACAAAACCCCTGTGAAAATGAAGTATTTTGGTGGGTGAAAGGGCTCCCCCCCCCCCCCACCCCCCCCGGATCTGCCTATGCCTACCTGGCGTGCAGCGGCATGCACAGTCCACGTGCCATGAGCTCGCGGAACACGTTCTCCTCGTAGTCTCGGTCCACCCACGGCACGGAGTCCGCGGGGTCGTTCACTCGCACCAGCAGCTGCTGCCCCCCGACGTCAGCCTCGCCCCCCTTCTCCCTGCCGCCATCGGCTGCAGACACCAGCAACAGCGCATTCACTAGACCCTTGTCTGACAGAGGCTGAAGAGGGGGAAATGTGTATTTTTTATCCTCGTTAATTGGATGGTGGTGGTGATTTGGGGGCAGGGTGGGGGGGGTAACCACCCGGAGTGTCACTTTATTGTCATGGGCTGCTGACATCGCTGCCAGATCAGGGTTTTCTAAAATTAAGGGATGGGGTGGGGGTGACAAAGATGAAAAAATCACATTTTTTATCTTTTATTGTTTTGAGGGTTTTTCAAATTGTGTGTGTTGTTGTTGTTGTTTTCTTTTGTTTCTTTTTTTTTTTTTTTTGTGATGGGGGGGGCATATATGATGTTATGTCGCAGTATACATTTCTTCTACAGAGCTTAAATCAGCAGCGTTCGATTAGCATGCGTGTATATCACTTAAAATAGGTTTAAGTTCAGTCGTAAGTTGTAAGCAACAATGAGGTCGTGTGAAAGTACTATGTATATGTGAATATTACCTGTATGTTAACATCGTCGGTGTTCCAGTCGGGTCTTATAATTGCTAGCACTTGATGCACCCCTGGTGTATAATCCTTCTCATCTATGCTCACCTCAACTCGTACACACTTTTCTGTCTGTGCTGTGCTCATTTCTATTATATATCGAGAACAGCCTTGGGTTATAGTTGTACTAACAAGTATCACAAATGTCAACTGCTGTTTATAATCCTGCTATGGTAGTATTCACACCGGCATAAACTACATGTATGTCCTTAAATTATGTTGATCCGTTACCTGCATTTAGCAGTCATGATTTTTAGTTGTCACTTCATTTGCATTCCTTGTCTTCACATGAACACTAAATTATAAAATCTACACTTCACATATTGTCCTCCAAATAATACAATGATACTGTAACGTGTATCACTGACACATGTATTAGGCCACTGAACGCAGCTGACCTAATTTCAGTAGTTAACAACTAACTTCACATAACATTTCAGCCAAGTAGGACATAGCCACATAAAACGTGGACAGGTGTTTTTTGCATGCGTGTTAAGGTATGCACGTGCAGGGGCATGAATAGCTTTAGAACAACAATGAAACCTTCAAATCAGCTTTGTAACCCTTACTTTGATAATTATGCTATTCAATATATATACGGCTTGGTCTATCACATGCTGCACATAATTTAAAACTCCAGAATTAAAAATAACTAACTTATTTAATTTTCACAAATATATTTGAAAAGCGGTTACCATTACGAGACTCATGGCAAGAAAAAAAACAAAGAAAAAAAACGAAACAAAGACTTTTGTCTCGCCATCTTTTGGTGAAACATTATGACATCTGATTTATGTCAATATGTTTTTAGGGAAATATTCATTTTACATGATGAAGAGAAGACGTATCCATGACATGTTATGTTATTTTTTATATATTTTTATCGCGATTATGAATATAATCGTTTTAAAGCACATACAAATTTTTATGTCTCAGTGTCTCATTGGTCGATGTCGGCCTGACATGATTTCATATCAAATGTATTTTTTTTTAGTTGTTTTTTTTCAATTATTAATCTTGCAAAATAACCTGCGACACGTTAATGAAATATCTATCACCAATCATCATTAAATATGTTAATGTTTGAAGCCTAACAGCCTTGTATTTGATATAATACAACAAACACTTATCTATACTTGTTTATTTTAATCAAAATGTACATGTACATAAAGTTAGAAGGTTATTGTCTATTTTACAAAGTGTGGTTGAATTCCGTCAACATGATGAGCCAAATGGCTTTCCTACGTCAGTGAGCAAATTAGACACAACATTTTGGCAAAATCTTTAACATGATTGTTATTGATTACGTATGCAATTTACAATCATAAGATTTGAGGTTACAACACAATATAACACCATTTGAATAACTACAAATATCACAATATAAACCACACAAGATCTGCTAATATAAACATCACACATATATGTAGATGCATTCAAATCAAATCAAATCAGTTCTTAAATCAGACGTAGAGATAGTTATGTCCACATAATAAAATCAAATCATATATGTGTTTCCCTAGTGCTTGTGAATACATGCTTGCTAAAAAGTTAGAGAGAAGTTTGAAAATTAAAAACATATACAGTATAAACATGCAGTTATTAGTTATCACAGCTATTACGCATATTTAAATTGTGTATTTAAAACTATTTCTAAAAACATCTATCACAATTTAAAAGCCAGCCCCATTCATTTCTGATTAACTACACTTCTATAAATGTGAGTATTACATGTAAAACATTCCTATAACAGTCCATTCTCACTTGATAATAGCATTTTTCTAAAACCAACAACATTTTTAGGTGTTGTACATGTCTGTTCGCCATATAATGAATAAATTTAAACATTTATATACTACCTCTACTGTGATAAAATAATTACGGTATATTCACAAATCCACTTTTCACCACACTCTAACAAGAGATCTGTCAGTTATTATTCTTATTTCCTTTGACTTACAACTTAAATACGATGAATTCTATTTAGGTGTAAATATGACTGTCTAATCTTATGACCATCTTAGGGAATTATGTAGGATTTGACCACGAGATTGGAGTGTCAATCATGAAATTGAGCATGCCGAACGAAGTGAGGGTAAATCAGACGTCAGCATGCTCAATTTCACGATTGACACGACAATCGAGTGGTCAAATACCATACTATCATGATTAAAATCCATACTAAATGAGTGTCATATTCGTTTTTATTTTAAAATAAATCATATCATAATGTTCTCATTGCCATTTTGGCCATGCGACGTCAGCGGCTGTTATTCAGTTAAAACCTTTGAATATTTAGCATAGTTTCGAAATTATCCACTATAAAAACATTTGTGATCGGACGAATATGTGATTGATTTGACACCAAGAAATAATTAATCCAACAACTATAATTTTGTAAAATATTAGTTGGAAGTCGGAAGATGTGTCAAAATGTTTACTTGTGCTGATTTGCGCATGCACGTTACAGCCCTTAGCAACGTGCATATCGTGTTTTTGAGAACGCCGCTCGACCAATCAGCGTGGGTTATTGGCGGGGATTTTTGCACGGAATGATAGAATGTGCATTTTCATGATTTTGTCACGCTCCGCAAAAGTGGAACAGGGGAGGTGGGGGTGTCGGTCAAGTTTTGGATATTCCACATTTTTGTGGGTTTAATATTCTATCTCGTGCTAAAACGTTTCATGTCAGGATTCCACTATTTACTATTTAAATGTGGCATTAAAAAAGATCCACAGCAGATTTCATACGTTAATTAATATTATGATTTACATTCCTGATATATAATCAATATAATTTTATGGCATATGTAAGTAATGTTTGAATAAATATCGCAAAGACACTGTGAATATATTCTTCGATTATGTCACACATCTGATGTTTCACTTGTAGGGGGAGGGTCTCAAGAAAAAAGAGAACACTGTTCCACGTTTGCGGAGCGTGACAAAATGTACATCATCCCTTAACCCAACCAAAGGTTCGGTCGCCACATCACTTT
>CM032663.1:32914245-33012982 GCA_019095985.1 Streblospio benedicti | reverse complement strand
TGGTGATTTGTTGATTATAAATCCTTATCTGAAAAAGGCGAACATTCATGATGGCTGGTGATTGTCCCATTTTCACTGCCTATTTCATGAAAACAAAACAACTAATTTATCACATTTTATGAATTGGTGAAATGCACCATGGTTTGTGCCTTATGCCCAGTGCTTCACTAATACTACGTGAATGTTATCAACCCTAAAAAATGTGTAAGTGGAAATCTGTGCAAATGTAAATGTAAATGTGAATGTAAATGTGGTGGTTTACAGTCCTGATCCAAAACATGCTCTCACGACTTTACAATTTACATCAGGTCATTGGCCCACTTATTGATCATCACTTGACCATTTCTCATATGCTTGCATCGCAGCATATTCAGCGCACAATGCTAATCACTCACACAATCACTCACTCACTCTTTCAACCTAATTACTTGTACATAATTAACTTGTAGGTGCCACGGAGCATTGTGCAACTCCTAGGGAGGAGTTTGCTCGACACCCACCACCAGACC
This sequence comes from Streblospio benedicti, assembly GCA_019095985.1. Taxonomy (NCBI): domain Eukaryota; kingdom Metazoa; phylum Annelida; class Polychaeta; order Spionida; family Spionidae; genus Streblospio; species Streblospio benedicti. The sequence continues at coordinate 33,012,473 of CM032663.1, read as the reverse complement.
CAACCGGGAATCAAACCCAAGACATTCTGGTCATGAGTCCAACTCCCTAACCACTCGGCCACAGAAGCACACTGTGTTTAATTTGTTTGTTTTAGATCTTGTAATGTTTGGTGATATGTGATCAATTACAACGATTTAGAGGCAGGAAAATGTCTCTCCAAATCATACACGGTTCTTCAAATGAATATGAACGCTGCCGTTCTCTTAAAAACATTTATGCAACATGTCAGACGACAAAAAACCAGTTACATGCATTGGTGACTGTGTTGGTGACTGGATTTTCGGCATGACAGCAAAGTGTAACATAAACAACTTTAGGTGTCCAAAAACATCTCAAACTCAAATAACAGATATTAGTAAGCAGCAAAAAATTAAAGGGCGGCAAGAAACACTATGTATGATATTGTTAGATATTCGTAAGTTATTTTTGTCTATTCTTATTGAACTTTCCGGAATTTCTTTAGATGTTGGTAGTAACAGGGAACTCTCATCGGGACCTTTACCACTTGAGCCAAAAAAGATATGCAACCACTGATAATCCAAATTTCGAATTTCATATTTACTAGATGCAGCCCAGTAGATACCTGAATCTTTTGACCACTGAGCAAGTCCCAATAATAATCATTACCTAATCAACAGATCAATTGACGAATTTTCGTTTTCTACAGGTAAGGCTAAGTTTGGCATTAGCAAAGGCCACTCCTTCAACATATTGCAGTTGATATTGGTTTTCATCATGTTGCCCGTAATTTTAGGATCAATATCAAAATACAAAGAAGAATATTTACCGTTTTTTTTATGCTTCAAATCGGCGCACACAGTTGACGTATTTACTTCACTGGGAACAACAGACCCAAATGTGAACAATGAAATTTTCTTTTAATCTGATTTTAGCATCGAGCCTTAATTTTATCCAAATGACATAAGTCATTGATACCCAGTTCACACAGACGGAGAATCCCGTGCTTTAAATCTGCGGACAAAGCGCCGTCATTTTTGCTTGTCTGATAAGGTATGGTGTGCTCTGATACGAATTGGCTGGCGCTTTGGGGGGATGCATGATTTTCCTACTTGTTAAGGTTCCTTATGCTTTGATCCCGCTTTTATGAGGCTTTGATAAGATTTTTTGCTGTGATTGTTGTTTAGATTGAATCCACCCTTCTCGTATGCTGCATTGCATGAACACATTTCTGCCAAGACACGAGTTGATAGTCTGGACCACGACCAACAGTCGCTGTGTCCGCCATGCATTGATGCACAGCTGGTGCATACGCTGCATATTGTGACAGGTCATAATTTACGGCCCAAACTAATGGTCTTGATGCCGTAATATGTAAACACGCAAATTGTAAACATCCTCACATGTGTCTAATTCTTTGGAGTGGGTCAATGGCATGCTCACCAATACAACGAGCATTACCCGTAGAGGCTGTTTGATGCATTTTCTAAATACATTGACAAGTAGCTGTGAAAGGAGTTGTTTAAGGTCGTGCCTTTGATGTGCCCGTCCACTCGTCGGCTTGGTACAAGACCCTCAATCTTGTGCAACTTTAATGAGGCGTAAACCAGCCTTGGGGTGTAATAGACCATTGTGGTGTCATTCTAAAGCTCTCTTGCTGCCCCTTATGCCCGTGATGATGGTAATGCTGTGCCACTGATAAAAGTCGCCCAATTTAAATACATCGTGTAACCAATTTACAGTGTTTACATTTTACGGCAGTTACAACATTGTTTTGGGCATTGATTACAATGTACGTTAACGTAAGTTATGGCCAGTTGCACTTTATGGCTGGTTATATTTTATGGTCTAACTATAAACTCAAAAACTGATCACACTTTTCATGGCAACAGTGATACTGTTTGTGACTAGGAATTAAGTGCATTACATGCGAGTCAAGTTAATGTGCCATCTAAGCAAGCTGGAATTTTCTTCATGAACATTTCATTTTGGAAAATGCATGCACTCACAAGCACTTAATAATGCAAGTCAAATATTAGTCGCTGAAATGTCAAATGAGCAACTTCACATATCTATCATGATATATGTATGGTAGATTTTCTTTGCTAAATCAGAATGCAATAATGAGGATTGGCAAAGCACATTCTCATCACGGACGTGTCTACAGCACGAGTATTAAAATTGAACCTTCAAAAACGTAAAGATAATTTGGTCAAACACTTAATTACATATTTTGATCATTTCTGCCAAGTTTTATCCCAGAAATTCTACAAACTAGCATATTATTCATGCACCAAACAGCAACTAAAATCGAAATGCAAAGACTAATATATATCTTTTCGTGCACAGTCATTTTATTATCATTTCAAAATCACCTCACTTGCTTCTTTCAGCAATTTTATTGAGCCAACCATATCACACTATTTGCCAAGCGGTCCTACCATAAGCCCAGCTTAGCGAGCGAGAACAGAGGTATTTATACTTTCATCACTACAAAACACTACCAAATGAATAGTGTTTGTGTAGTAAATGTAGTATATCTACCCCTGTCCCCCTCACAATGTGGGGCCCATGTTCCTACCTTGCAGCGTCGCTCCCGCCACCGGATCTTCTCATCTTCATCGTGTTGTGGTTGGTTTGTGGTTGGGTTGTCTTCAGTTGATGCTCGTGGACCGCGCAGCCTGTGGAAGGTGACTGTTGGCCCCACGCTCGTGCTTTTATAGGGTTCCATGTTTGTTGACACTTTTGTCTCCTAGGTGTCCTGTCACTACGGTGTCATGGGAGTCATGTTTGTTCAACCTATTGTTCTACCCACTCATTTTTATGTTTTGCCATGGCTTCGTCCAATGACTGTGCTCCGCGTTACCTAACCCCACTCCTGTCCATGTGAACAGTGCACGGTTGCTACCGGCTTATCCAGTTCAAGGTCTGTGTTGTGTAAAACACTTGCTTGACCTATGCATAGTTAATGTACAACTCGGTGGTAGTGAAAAGGTTAGATGTGCTTATGCACTGTGTTTCCGCTGAGGTGCTCTCATGCTGGGCCTCCATGTGAAATGGGTCACACATTGAATGCAATAGAGATATCCATGTTCTCATTACAAAGTGTATCCTATTGTCATTAGAAAATCTACAATTTCTTTCATTTGCATCCAGTGTATGAACTAAGGGTAACTTTGACAAATACTATTATGTACATTCTTAGGGTTATCCCAACGATGAACAGTGACCTTGTAGCACTAAAGTGCGATGGTGCCCAGCAATAATATCAGCGCACATAATTAACTTCACACTGAAACGCATCATATTCGGTGTAACGATAGGCCACAGGCAGATATAATAATTAATCATAAAAACAATAAAGATAGTATGAATTACATAAAAAAATTGTATACATGTATATATTCATTTACTTCAACAATAAAATGAAATCATTGGCCTCTCATCGAGAGTGTCCAATATTGGATTAAGGCATAAAGGAGGTAAAATTTTGTACACAGTATAATATCGTTCAGGATACAGCAGCCAACACCATTTTTGGTACACAAAGTACGGTTGTTTCAAATGTTACATCAATTGTGCGTATCTTCTAAAACCCGGGACCAAACGTGGCCAAACCGTGACGTGACCTATACATAAATAGTGTTTGGTATGGTTTGATATTATATGGTCCCTGATTTGTCCTGGATTTATCCCGGATCTAGTCCCGGATTTCTTAATACATAGTGTGATAGACTGTGAGCGGATTTAACCAGTCTTTGATAAAAGTTTCAGGTCTTTGATTAGTCATGGATTTATGTCAAAGTAAGACAGTTATCATCGTTTACATGATTTTTCTATTAGCTGCTCCACTAAACACAACGTAGTGATTTTCTCTGTTTTCTTTCATACTGTAAAGTGTTTGGTGACGTATTGGTCACGTAATAGTCCCGTGTAGGTCACGTATTGGTCCCGTAATGTCACGTCACGTTTGGTCACGTTTGGTCACGTTTGGTCACGGGTTTTAGTAGGTACCTCAATTGTGTGAATATGAGGTCAAAAAAATAAAAATTGGAGGCTGGGGCGATGTTTATAAATGAGCTAAGATGGACCCACAGGATATATAGAAATGACATTTGGCTGAATGTTTTTATTTATGTACCTAAAGATATGCCCGTATTTGTGTATGTTTTGGGTTAAAAGAATATTTTTTTATGTGATGAGCCAATTTTTTAAAAGTTGATTATATAAAAATCACGACTATGAGGTGATTTCCCCTATTTCATGAAAGTGTATAAGGCTTCATTCTTACATTGTTGAGATGCCAACAATTCATCCAATTCGTGTCATCAGAGAGAAATTGGAGATTGTGTTTGGCCTAACCATTCATGATGTTTCAAATTCTAAGACAAGTAATGTTATTCTGATGTTATGAGAGTTGATGGTAGAAGATAAAAGTTAGTGGCAGGCATTAGTGGCTTTTATGAAGTGTAGATACATGTATATAATACAATGCTCTTAACTTTAAAATTTTATGTTAATTATCAAAATCCGGCCAGGAATACCAAATTTACAAAAGGCTGCAGGGTTTAGAAATCATTATGCAATATGCTGATAGTTAATTTGTAACCCCCCTTTTGCAACTCCCCTTTTGCAACTCCCCTTTTGCAACTCCCCTTTTGTAACTCGCTTCTCCCCTTTTGCAACTTTTCCCTATTTTTGCAACTCCCCTTTTGCAACTCGCTTCTCCCCTTTTGTAACTCGCTTCTCCCCTTTTGCAACTCGCTTCTCCCCTTTTGCAACTCGCTTCTCCCCTTTTGTAACTCGCTTCTCCCCTTTTGCAACTCGCTTCTCCCCTTTTGCAACTTGCTTCTCCCCTTTTGTAACTCGCTTCTCCCCTTTTGCAACTCGCTTCTCCCCTTTTGCAACTTGCTTCTTCCCTTTTGTAACTCGCTTCTCCCCTTTTGTGACTTGCTTCTCCCCTTTTGTAACTTGCTACTCGAATGGATGTTTGATTTTAGTTCAGCACTGAATACATGAATGTGGGATGTCATAGGTAACATATTTTCAGAAGTCATTATTGTTTGAAAGGCTTGTATGTTCTTAATTTATTTAGTGAATTAATTTATTTTTTCCACATTTCTTCATTCTTCTTCATTATGTTTACTTTGCCTCTTTCTATCAGAGCCTGGATGTCTTGTAATTGACATGATTTGCAAAACGTGTACCACTCTTGTTCACTTTAATTGTCTATTTTTCTTGAAGTTCATTGACCGTATACTAAAACCCATGACAAAGCCGCTGTGTCACTTATTGTATAAAATAAACTATGATTAGCAGTGTTGTGACTGGTGGATGACCACACTGTTTTAATTGTTATCATTATTAACTTGCTAGATATTTGAAGCCTCAGGTATTAGTTTATAAATGAATCCCAGTATTATGTTATGGATTCCTGGCTTTGCTATGTCCAGGATTTGATGATATTTGTTGGGATAGGTCATGGTGGGTTGGTTTAATGTTCAATGACATATGATAATTAGTCATCATCCGCCATAGCTCTAGGGTAATTTTCATTGATTATGAACATGGATTATCCACTGACAGGTCACATATCTGATCATGGATTATTGGGGGGGTTATAAGGGTTTCTAATCTCCCATCTCCCAAATTTGTTATGCCTCATTCTCCCATCTCCCAAAATTGTTCTTGCCTTTCTCCCATCTCCCACCTATTTCAGCCATCTCCCACTTTCAATGCTATTTGTCACACCGTCGCAGATTTAACACACACATTGCTATATTGACTTTTGTTGTCATGTCAAAAATATCAACCATGAAGTAAAAAGACAAAAATTACAACGGCATCATTAAATCATTACTATGGCTACATCAATCTTGATTGCATGCTCCTTCCCATTTTCTCGGAGACATGGCACCCTTTCAAAAGATTATGACAGTTACAATCCTCACTTTTTTAAACCAACACTATCCATTGCTTTTAGTAAGGTATTGTCTTGAACATTAACGTGCACAGCACAACTCAGTTTGAATAATCTTGTGTTCTGAAGGGTGGCGTCTCTTTAATAAAAGCTGGAAGTGTGAGACCTGGTGGTGGGACGTCAGAGTGGATGATGCTGTCAATGTGAAGAGAACTCGATGCAAAACTTTCAAGGCCCAGATCAAAGCTGGCAAGCCAGATCTTCGAAGCCAATATCGAAGGCATAATTAGTTTTTGGGGTGCTAAGTTGGAGGCTGAGATAGAAGTGTTCCGTGACATCTCTTCCAATGACACTAGCGAGTTTAAGAGAACTCTCACTCAGTGATACAGAAAAGATGAAGGCATGGGTTGAGCACTATGCAAGATTGCTCAATGTTGAGTTCACCTTGTGATCTGCTCTGCGTGGTCCCACCAATAATGGTTACTATAGAACGAATTCGCAAGGCTCTCAGGAAAATGAAATATTGTAGAGCTGCTGATCCTTCTGACATCATGGCAGAAATGCTAAAAGCTGATAAGGGAGCTGGCTGAACCTGTCTTTTATGTTACGGTTCAATTCCTAGGGATTGAGAGTAGAGTTTCATCCTCAATCTCTAAAAATGTAAGGGAGAAATTCTTGACCGTGACAACTACCGTGGTTGATTCAAGCTCACCTGCCAAGTAATGAAGTTGTTTGAGAGGGTGATGGGCTCTTTCATCTGTTCTATGTTCGACATTGATGCAATGCCGTTCGGATTTGTCCCGGATCAAAGCACCACTGATGCCATCTTCACAGTGTGCCAAGTACAAGAGAAGTAAAGCTTGCATTTTTTTATCTGGAGAAAGCTTTTGTCCGTGTACCAGGAATACTTCTGTGGTGTAGGTGTTAACAACATCGCCTGCTCACAGTGCAAGCTATGGGTGCACAAACTGCGCATGTCTAAGATGTCAAGGTGAAGCTTGTCCGATGGATGGTAGTCCAGATATCCAGGTTGAAGAGAATGGGTCCACACTTAATGTCGAGCCCAATTTATGTTATCTCGGAGATAAACTATGCTAAGGAGGACGATGCAGACTTGCATTCAGCAGCAGATGAAATACTGCAATACTGGGGAAAGTTCAAGATGCTTCTCCCTATTCTGACACCCAATCATGTATCTTTAAAACCTCATGGGGAAATGTTCTCAGCCTGTGTCCATTCTGCCTTGCTTCAGGGTAGTGAAACCTGGCCACCATCTGCTGCAGACCTTCAGCGGGTGCATCGCAATGACAGATCTAGGATACGTTGGATTTGGGGTTAAACCTGGGGCCAGTTGCATAAATATGACACAATAACGATGGCGATTTTACGATCACGATTGACGATACGATGAACGACAGCGATTTGTTCAAATAGTTGATCAGAGTTGCATAAAACGTATCGCCCATACACTACCCATCGTCTCAGCTGATCGTAATCGCTGAATACTTCGCCTAATAAGCTTCAGTATATTATGCATAATATCTGAATGCTGTTAAAGTGAAGGTGTGCGCATGGGATGAAATTGATGATTTAAGATTACATATAGACAGTCACATAGGAAAAGTATGTTTTATAAAGAGCACGCTTTTTTCGTTTGTAATAGATGCCCGTCAATACAACATATACATTTTTTTGTAATTTACCATATACCTTCATTGACTTGCAAACTGTTATAGACCACATTGGCATTTACAGCTGTGATAAGCATGAGTGATAAAAGAAACAAGATTTTAAACAATGGGGCGCTTGGTGCCATGGTTGACATGTTGGCACAATCAAAAGCTACACCTCATTTGGGAGAGAAACCAGATGATATAGAAAAATGAAAGCTTTGGTGGGGAAAAGTTGCGTCCCATATTCAAGCTACTAGCGAGAATACCATCACACCTGAAAAATTTTCAAAAATATTCTGACTGGCTGTATAATACGAAGAAAAAGAACAAAGAAGTATTAAATGGTGTTCAAAAAGGGACTCTAAATGAGCTAGAGAAAAAGTTGTTGATGATTGATGCTAAGGACGACAATCAACAAAATGAAAGATTCAATGAAGAGGAACAACGAGTTCTTGTAGAATTTGTTAATGAGCATAAAGATGTGTTATTTGGATGGTTTACCAACTCTATAACACGGGTATTAAAGCAAAAGCTGTGGGAGGATGTAACTAAACAGGTTAATGATGTGTGTAATAACAATAAATAAAGCGCCATCACAAACGATTTTACTGAAGAAATACTATATAGAAGTCATACAGACCCATCGTCACGATTTAGAGCCAGGGGTTTTAAAAAAAAAGGGCCCAAAAAAAAAAGGGGCCCCCCAAAAAATTTTTTGAAATTTTATTTTTTTTTAAAATAAAAAATTTTTTTTTTCCCTTTTTAAAAAATTTTTTTTTTTCGGAAAAAATTTTTTTAAAAAAATTTTTTGTTTTTTTTTTTTTTAAAAAAAAAAATTTTAAAAAAAAAAAAAAGGTTTTTTGGGGAAATTTTTTTAAATTTTTTTTTTTTGGGGGGGGGGGGCCCGGGGGGCCGGGGGTTTGGGGGAAAAAAAAAAAGGGGGTTTTTTTTTTCCCCCTTTTTTTTCCCCCCAAAAAAAATTTTTTTGGGGGAAAAAAAACCCCCCCAAAAAACCCCCTTTTCCTTTTAAAAAGGGAAAAAAATTTTTTTTTTAAAAAAACCCCCCAAAAAAGGGGAAAAATTTTAAAAAAGGGGTTTAAAACCCCCCCCCAAACAAAAACCCCATTTAACAAAAAAAAAGGGGGAAAAAAAACCCCTTTTTTCCCTTTTAAACCCCCCCTTTTAAAAAAAAAATTTTTTTTAAATTTTTAAAATTTTCTTTAAAAAAACCCCCTTTTTTTGGGTTTTTTGGAAAACCCAAAAAACCCCAAAAAAAAAAGGGGGGGGAAAAAATTTTTTTTTAAAAAACCCCAAAAAAAAATTTTTTTTTAAAAAAAAATTTTTTTCTAAATTTTTAAAAAAAGGGGGTTTTTAAAAATTTTTTAAAAAACCCTTTTAAAAATTTTAAATTTTTTTGGGTTTTTTGCCCAATTTTTAAAAAGGGAAAAAATTTTAAAAAAAAAAAAAAACCCCAAGTGTTTTTAAAATTTTTTTTGGGGGGGGGGAAAAAAAAGGGGGGTTTTGGGGGGAAATTTTTTTAAAAAAACCCCCCCAAAATAAAATTTTTTTTTTTTTAAAAAAAAAGGGGGAAAACCCCCTTTTTTTTGGGAAAAAACCCCCAAAAATTGGGGGGCCCCCCCCCCCAAAAGAAAACCCCCCCAAATTTTTTCCCCTTTTTTTTTGGGGGGGGAAATTTTTTTTCCCCCAAACCCCCCCCCTTTCCCCCTTAAACCTTAATTTTAAATGAATTAAAAAAAAATTTTTAAAAAAAAAATTTAAATTTTTTTTTCCCCAAAAAAACCCCCCTTTTTTCCTTTTTAAGGACAGTTTGGGGGTTTAAAAAATTTTTTAAAAAAAACCCCCCACAAAAAAAAAAAAAAACCCTTTTTTTTCCCCCTTTCCCCCAAAAATTTTTTTAAAAGGGTTTTTTTAAATTTTGTTTTTTCCCCCTTTTTTTTAAATTTGGAAAATTTTTAAAAAGGGGGTTTTTTTTTTTTTTTAAAAAAAAAAAAAAAAAAAAAAAAAAAGGGGTTTTTTTTCCCCCAAAAAGGGGTTTTTTAAAAAGGGGTTTTTTTGTTTGGGGGCCCCGGTTTTTAAAAACCCGGGGAAAAAAAAAAAACCCCAAAAAAAATTTTTTCCCCTTTTTTTTTTTTTTTTAATTTTTCCCCCCTTTTCCCCCCTTTTTTAAGGGGGGGGGCCCCCCCCCAAACCCTGTGTCTGAGGGGGGGAAAAAGGAAAAAAAACCCCCCCCCTTTTTAAAAAAATTTTTAAAAAAGGGGTTTTTTTTTTTTGGGCCCAAAAGTTTGGGCCGGAAAAAGGGTTTTTGGGGTTTTTTAATTTGGGGTTTTGGGGGTTTTTTTTTTGGGGGTTTTTTTTTTTAAAGGTGGGGTTTAAAAAGGGGGGTTTTTTAAAAAAAAATTTATGTTTTTTTTTTTAAATTTTTTTTTGGTGGGGGGGGGGGGGGGGGGGGGGGGGGGGGCCCCCCCCCCGGGGGGGGGGGGGCCCCCCTTTTTCCCCAAAAACCCAAAAAAAAAAAAAAAAAAAAAAAAAATTTTCTTTAAAAATTTAAAAGTTTAAAAAAAATTTTTTTTTGGGGGGGAAAAAAAAAAAAAATTTTTTTTTTAAAAAAAAATTTTTTTAAAAATTAAAAAAAATTCCAAAAATTTAAAATTTTAAATTTTTTTTTTTAATTTAAAAAAAAAACCCCAAAAAAAAAAAAAATTTTTTTTAAAAAAAAAAGGGAAAAAAAAAAATTTTTTTTTTTTTTTTTAAAATTTTTTTTTTTGGGGGGGAAAAATTTTTTCCCCTTTTTAATTTAATTTTTTTGGCAAAAATTTTTTTATTTAAAAAAATTTTTTTTTAAAAAAAGGGGAAAAAAAAAAAAAATTTTTTTTTTTTTTAAAACCCCCCAAAATTTTTTTATTTTTTTTTCCCCCCCTTTTTTTTTTTAAAAAGGTTTTTAAAACCCCCCCCTTTTTAAAAAAAATTCCCCCCCCCCCCCCGGTTTAAATTTTTTTTTTAAAAAAAAAAAAAGGGGAAAAAGGGGGAAAAAAAGGGGGGGTTTTTTTTCCCACCCCAATTGGGAAAAAAAATTTTTTTAAAAAAAAAAAAATTTTTTTTAAAAAAACCAAAAAACCCCCCCAAAAGGGGGGGGGGGGAAAAAAGGAAACCCCAAAAAAACCCAAAAGGGGGGGTTTTTTTTTTTTTACCTACCGTTTTTTTAATTGGATTATTTTTTATTTGGGTTTTGAAAACCCTTTTTTTAAAAAAAAAAAAACCCCCAAAAAAACCCCCCCTTTTCCCAAAAAAACCCAACCCCTTTTAAAAAAATTTTTTAAAAAATTTTTTTTTTTTTAAAAAAAACCCCCCCCAAAAATTTTTTTATTTTTTTTAAAAAAAAAGGGGGGAAAAATTTTTAAAAATTTTTTTTTTTTAATTTTGGGGAAAAAAAAAAAAACAATTTTTTAAAAAATTTAAATTTTGGGGCCTTTTTTCCCCCCTTTTTTTAAAAAAATTTTTTCCAAAAAAAATTTTAAAAGGGGGAAAAATTTTTTATTGGGAAATTTTTTTAAAAAAGGGGGGGGGTAAGGAAAAAAAAAAATTTTTTTTTAAAAAACCCAAAAAAATTTTTTTTTAAAAAAAAAAAAAAATTAAATTTTAAAAAAAATGTTAAATTTTTAAAAAAAATTTTTTTTTGGGAAAAAAAAATTTAAAAAAAAAAAGGGGGGGGGGGTGGGGAAAAATTTTTTAAAACCGGTTTTTAATTTTTAAAAAAAAAAAGAAATTTTTTTTAAAAATTTTTTTAAATTTTTAAATTTTAAAAAATTTTTTTTTTTTTGTTGTGACCCAAAAAATTTAATTTTTTAAGGGCCCTTTAAAATTTTTTGGGTTTTAAAGGGGTTGGTAAAAGGGGGGGGAAAAATTTTTTAAAAAAAAACCAAATTTTAAAAAAAAAATTTTAAAAAAAAAAAATTTTTTTTTTTTTTTAAATTTTTAAAAAAAAAAAAATTTTTTTTTAAAAAAAACAAAAATTTCCCCCTTTTTTTAAAAAAAGGGGGGAAAAAATTTTTTAAGGGTTTTTAAAAAAGGGGGGAAACCGGTTTTAAATTTTTTTTTAAAAAATTTTAAAAAGGGCCCCCAAAAAAAAAACCCCCCTTTTAAAAAAAGGGGGCCCCCCTTCCAAAAAAAAAAAAATTTTTTCCCCTTTCCCCAAAATTTTAAAAAAAAAAACCCAAAAAATTTTCCCCCTTTTAAAAAACGGGCCCCCCTTTTTTTAAAAAAAAAAAAACCCCCTTTTAATTTTTTTCCCAAAAAAAAAAATTTTTTTGGGTTTTAAAAAAAAAAAAAAACACCCCTTTAAAAGGAATTTTTTTAAAAAAAAAGGGTAATTTTTAAAAAAAAAAAAGTTTTGGCCCCTTTAAAAAAAAGGGGGGGGTTTTTTAAAAAAAAACCCCCAAAAAATTAAATTTTTCCCCCTTTTTTTTTTTTTAAAAAAAAAATTTTTAAATTTTTTTTTTCCCTTTTTTTCTTTTTTAAATTTTTTTTTTTGGGGGTTTTTTTTTTTTTAAAAATTAAAAGGAAAAAAAAAAAATTTTTAATTTTTTAAAAAAATAAAAAAATTTTTTAAAAAAAAAATTTTTTTAAAAAATTTAAAAAAAAAAAAAGATATTAAGTTTACCTGTATTGAAAAGCTGGGGATTGTATTCAATCAACATGGATTGAAATTGCAGTTTAAATAATTAAGTCACTTGAAATTCAATTACAATGCAATTATAATTGTAATCAATTACAATTATTACAGTTACAAAATACATAGAAAAGTCAATTACAAATACAATTATAATTGCTTGGCAGAACAGTGAGAGTAGAATAGAAACAATTATAATTACACCATTTTGGAAAGGTCAATTACCATTACACCTTTTTTTTCAGATCGGAATATCAGCACTTAAAGCCTTGTTTTGCAAAATTTTAGCTCGCAAGGTGGGTCTACATCCAGTCGGTGACCAAAAACCCAAGATCGTGAGTGTTCAGTGCGGCAAACGTAGTTTTTTTTTCAAGGCAGTACATGGCCACAGAAGAAGTTTGGCATGCCAAACTTCCTCTACGACCACCCTACGACATGGTCTGACCGTAATGAGGCTGTACAGAGACCGTGCGGTAATCGTGGTCTAACACAGAGGATTTAGCCGCACGTTGTCGGTACAGATACAATTCTGAATGCCGCACTTTAGTAATCAGACGGTGCGTAGAGCGCAAGTTATACGTGAGTACAACGAAAGTTCTATGCCTGATGATCTCATGGCCACCTTAACAAAACCATTCCCAGTGCCAACGCACTTCTAACGCGCGGAGCCAGTGCCGATGTGCCCACAACTGCCCTTTTGTCACACCGTGCGGAAAACGTCATAGACATCGCAGACCTCAACACGCCTTGCGGCGAACACACCCGCAAGGTGGAATGTGCCCCTCGCTTTACGTAAAAGACAAAATGCTGACTGATGTACAGTTGGTGAAATTCAAATGGTTGTACTGAAGAGACATTTGTATGTGACCTTAAAGTTGTGATACAATTTATATTTTTCATGTAGTCTTTCATCAAATTCAATATTAGGTGCTATGTTGCATTCACTCTGAAATAAAGGGGAAGAGGAGGGGGGCGGATTTCAATTCACAAAATGTGAGAGGAGTAAATTTTGAGTGCACAACTTCCAAGGAGGGGGGGGGGAGTAAAATTTCAGGGTAAGCTCATGACACAAATCCGACCGCCCCCTCTCCCCCTCATAAATTATGACAACTCCCTAATATAACGGCAGGGCTCTACGTTAAGGATTGTCCCGTTGTCCTGGACAACCATTTTTAAAATCAGGACAACCAAAAGTTGGAGGGTGGTTGTCCTGTGGGACAACCAATTTCAAATTTCAAAATAAAAGTAATGCAAGATGTGCACTTCAACACCTAAATTGAATCAAGAATTTTTTTCATTCCCCAACACATCAAGTAACATTTGCATTTCCATATCTTTCCAAAATTATTTGTGACATTCTACGTAGTTTCAAAACTTTCAACACTCTTATGGTATGGTATTCTATTTACAAAAAATCATTAAATTACTTAAATTTTCATTCCTACAAATATTATAGGGCTTTTTTTGAAGGTTAGAGGAGTTTCTAAAATAAATTTTATGAAAATATTACAACATAACTTGAGCTTTTGAGATGACAAAATTTTGAACTGTACAATAGACATGAGGATAAAAAAAAATTGCATATTTAATGAATGCGATGCAATTTTTTATTTTTGTATAAAGTTTGTTCATGAGAAAAGATACATTATGTGTGCAAATAATTTTGTTTGTTTTTTCTTAACATTATGATTGATATAATAATAAAATAAGCTGTATAATCTAAGACGCTATATCTGTATAGCATAAAACTGAGCGCAAAAACAAGGACAACCTCGTGGTAAGTTAGGACAACCAAAAATTGGATGCTGGTTGTCCTGTGGGTAACCTCTCGCCAAAGTTAACATACAGCCCTGTAACGATGATTGAGTGTGAACAAAAGTTTCTAGACTAGACTTTGTCGGGTTGGCATTATTTCTATTCCAACAGAGACTATGATAAATGCTCACTGTCATATTTTAAGTGCGTAGATCTATATCACACTACTTTATACTACTATGATTTACATACAACACACACACACACTCCCACGATTATGACAGTACTCAATCGTCATCAATACCTATACCTTCTTCTGGATTATACCGTAAAAACAACAATGCAAACTAACTTTATATCAAAAAAAAATATTTTAAATTTCAGACAATATTTTTTTTTAAATTGTGCTCAAAGCGAGGTAGATCTAATCAAATTCTAATCAAAATTCAACAACAATTTAGCCTGGAATATTCAATGAAAGTGATAACAACTGTTCATTTTTTTAATATGATTCTAATTATAAGGGAAAATTAACATTTGAAGATCATATCACAATAAATTTTTGAACTCAGGTGTCCTACACCGGTAAACCTAACATCACAAATAACAAATGAACACTTAATAAGCAATGAAGTAACATTAGTCATCATCAGTTTTAACAACTGACTTTTTTAATTCTTCAACCAAATGAGACTTTTTGAACTTTTTACTTGGTCCCTCATCATGAAAATGTTCTGCAGTCTTTTTTCTAAGTTTATCAACAGTATCCTCGGTATCTGCCCACTCCAAAACCAACCGTCTACCATACAAATGAGTACTATGACACAATGCATTAAACGCTCTTTTGGCATCTTGCCTGCTCAAAAAATCTACAAATGCAAATCCACGGTGGCTTCCAGTTCCACTCATCTTTTTAGGCAAACGAACAGTTTTTAGTTCACCAAACACAACAAACAATTCTTGAATTTCTTTTGTCTTCGCTTCAAATGGTATATTTCTGACTAATATCTTGGTTGATTTTTGCTTCTTTTTAACTTGTTTTTTCCGAACATCGACGGGAGTCTTACTAACAGCATCCCTATTTGATATTTTCAATTCTATTTGATGATCATCTAATTTGGAATGTTGTAATGTCTTTAATGCTTTCTCTGCAGCCTCTTTTCGGTAAAACGTAACAAAACCATAACCCATTGAAAGAAAATTTCCAGGCTTTTTCAAATCTTTCTTTTTTGCAACATTTACAGATTGAATTCTTCCTATTGATTTGAAATGATCACATAGCGATTTGTCATTTGTATCAAAATTTAAATTTTTAACAAAAATACAACTTCCAGGTTCTGGCTGTTCATCTTCATCATCATCATCACTAGTAGCTTCTTTATCAAGTTTATTCTGTTCTTCTTTTACTTTTTCTTTACTACTATTACCAAAAACATCCATTGGGGCCCATTCCAAATATAAGGGCACATGTTCAAACTTGGTATATGCGAGATTTGTAAAGGCTTTCTTTGCTTCAGCAGATTCCATAAATTCTATGAGAGCTGAAATACCAGAAGGAGGTAGAACAACTCGCCCAACAGTTCCATATTTTTCAAACAACGTTTGTAACTGAATAACAGATGTATTAGATGGTAAGTTTTTCACCAATATTACAGTTTTGCTTCTGGCTGCTGATGGCTGGCTGAATGAGTCTAACGCTACGCCATTTTCCATCAGAAAATCCCTTGTTTCTGAGACTATTTGCGTCTCCCCCAGTGCCATTCGAACACCAAGTGATTGACTTTGACCTGCATCAAGTAGCTGAGACTTAGTTGTACCATACTTCTCTGCCATTACATCAGCAACTGCATTTGCACCTAGAAAAAGTGCATTCCAATTATGAGAGCTGCCAGCTTGAGCTTTTTGTTTAATTTCCTTTTTTTTTTTGAAAGACATGTCATCAGTTATTTCCATGCTATCATCTTTCTTCACCTTAGCTGGCAAAATATGAAGAAGCCTTCCTTGAAATGTTGTTCCATCTAGCTTTGCAAATGCTTGTACAGCATGCTCTGGCATCATGAATGTTACAAATGCAAAACCTTTGACTTTCTTTGTAAAATTGTCTACAGGCAAACTGATTTCAGAAAGTGGACCATACTCACTGAACAATTCTTCCAAGTCTTCTTCCTTGCAACAATATGCTAGGTTTCTAACATACAGACGACCCGACTCAGCAATTGGTTCGGTTTCTTCTTTATCATGTTGTTGAGCTAATTTTATTTCCCATGATTTTGGTGCTAATTTTATTTCACTTTTTATTTCTTCTGTACTTTTATGAAGAAACACCTTTTTCGAACCAATGAAGTTTTTGTTCTTCATCATAGCTTGTTCTTGATCATTATTACTTTTAACCTCTATTGTTGCCATGCATGTGCCTTGCCTATTTTTACTCTTGATTATTTTTGGTATTTTTATATTGATTAAATTTAATGGCTTAAAAAATTCTTTTATTTGATCTTCTTTGACATTGGCCGGTAACCCTCTCATCTTTATTATGTATCGAAATTTTGCACTTGCTGTACCTTCACCATCATTATCTTCTGAATCAATGGTCTTAGTTTCTAATTTTGATTTATTAATTTCTTCACTGTCAGACAAACTTGATTCATCAGAATCATCACTATCGCTTGAGAAATTTGATGTCACAGTCTTGGACTTCAAATAATCTAAATCAGAAATTGCCTTATTTTTACCTACGGATAGGCAGGATTGCTCCAAGTCTTCAGAATCACTAGAGTAATCACTATCACTTCTCTTGTTCACCTCTGCTTTGCTCGTACTTACAATCTCACTATCAGACTCTACACACTTTTTTGATTTCTCGAATTCTGCAATAATAGCATCATTTGACCATGTAGTTTTATTAATCCTGCTTTTGTGAACCTCTAAAAACTCCAGAAACTGAGGATCATCTTTCAAATCGCCTAGCATCTCTCCCATATAATCACGTTTTCCTTTATTCGCGTCTTTATTTGAATTTGAATCTTTATCTGCTTTACCCTGTAATTTTTGGTACGCAGAGCTATCTTTCGAATATTTGCTCCATGCTCTACTTTTGGTCTCATCGCCTAAATCTTTAGCAATTTCTACAACAATTTTACTCGTGTCTATGTAAGAGTTTGAAAATTTCTTGACTGCTTTCTCTGCCTCATCGCGAGTTTGATATCCAATGAAAGCAAACTTTCTGAACACACCTTCCTTCGTGTATTTCAAAGAGCAGTCTGTTATACGACCATTAGCTTCAAACAGCTCGCGCAATCGGTCTTCTTTCATTCCTTTCGGCAGATTTTTATAATTATTCTAGACATGTTTGCAAACACTATTTTATTTTAGGCTTAATTTTAAAAAATATTAAAACGTGTGATTTCACAATGTGAAAAACATGCTTCCGGTGTGGTGTCGTCAATCTAGTATGTAGAAATAATATGCTAAATATGGAAGTGTCTATTTTTAGGGAATGTCTCGATAAATTAGCGACACAGGTCTCCTTATTCGCCGAGCTGAATGAAAATAACTATAAACAAATAAACATCATAATTAATATACATCAGTCTATTGACAACACACACAATTGTTTACATAACATTATTTACAATTACAAATACAATTCATGAGCAATAAACAATAAATCATGTGAGAGAGAGCCATCGTAATGACCGGCTCTGTACAACGTCCACAGTACAAGAAAAGAATATCTGCCTGATGTGTAGCCTTATGGGCATGGTGTGTCTTGATTTGGACCACTGAATGGGACGAGGTGCGGGATCCTTCTGGGATGGCAGATGGCTGGGCGGTCGGTCGGTCGGGCAGTTGGGCGGGTGGATGGTCGGGTGTTACCACAAGTCCTCCCCGAAGTCTACATGGAAGTCAGCCCAGCCCCCGGGTTGTTGGGAAGTCGGCCGGGCTGTTGGGTAAGAGGTTGGCCGGGCAGTTGGCTGAGTGGGCAGCTAGGTAGTCAGTGTGTCAACAACCTGCGAGCGATAGAAAGTTTCTAGGCAGGGCACCTTTTTATTGGCGAGACATTAAATTGACGTACGAGGGAACATCAATTTATGGGTTAATGGTGCATCTGGGGTGGGTTAATGTTACATATGGTGGAATGCTTCACTATTGACGATTAGCTAATGGTGTATAAAACACCCTACATAATATTTATGTTGTAATTATGTTACACTGTTTATGACATGTTTCTGCAGCAAAGTTTGATATGCTTCGTTGCATGATGTCTTGATGCATTGTAAATTTTATTTTATTTTTATCTACATTGTGTCAGTTAAAAGAGCTTCGACAATCTCATTAGATATAACTTGGGAAGAGTTAAAGAAGCTCTAGCTGATACGTCTTTACCTTTTAATTACAGAGGAACTACATTAATGAGCTGTCTTTTTAATATAAATTGTTCAACAGGACCAGAAAGACGGAGCGTATCTTTATATTAAAATTAGTAAATTAATCTACTGAGAAAAGTTTTAAATTTTTTGCTTCATTTTAGATATCGATTTCAAGAAGGCTGCAGGTAACTAATTTAAAAAATCTGTACTCTGTAGAGGGCAAACAGGTTATAAGGGCAAACCACAGATTA
Organism: Streblospio benedicti; assembly: GCA_019095985.1. Taxonomy (NCBI): domain Eukaryota; kingdom Metazoa; phylum Annelida; class Polychaeta; order Spionida; family Spionidae; genus Streblospio; species Streblospio benedicti. The sequence goes on along the minus strand of CM032663.1, from coordinate 32,993,858 downwards.
GTTAAATTTAACTAATCTGTGGGCAAACAGGCAGGTTATAAGGAGCAGTTCTTTAAGGATTGTGGTCAATGTAAGTAAGTAAAGTTGTTAAACAAGAATTTGATGGTTAATCGTACTGTGATCATGTGTGATTAACGTTAAATGTGGTATAGCATTTGCCCCTAGCATTTGCTGATTTTTGCTATTTATTGGAATAACTGTTCATTATGCAAGTATATGTCATTGATTTGTTTTCACCGATCAGAAATCAGTTTTGTATCGGTGGATTTTTCTATTGACTAACTAATTCATTAAACCCATTCCATTAATTTTTTCTCTAACCTTTGAAAATGGATGTTAATATTGTGAATATATAATGCAATGATTCTAGATTGACAAAGTTGATATTTTAAAGAATCCAAGCTTGAAATATGTTCATAAAACGTAGTAAGAAAATATATTTTTGATCATAATTAAAAAACAACCAGAAACGTTGCAATTGGTCATTTTTGCCATGTAGTGAAATAGCTTTTCATTGTGCAATGATTTATCATTAGTTCATAATTAAAATATGTAAGTTATATGTTTTTGAAACTTCATAATGAATATATCATAATTAGAAAAAAATGTATATTTCTACATAAGGGCCGGGCATGCTATACTCTAGATTCAGAAATTTATGATCAAAGATACTTGTCGATTTACTTTTACACTATTGTTTATCATGTTTATATGGGGTTATATTGTTTCATTAATGAGCTTATCAAATACCACTGCAGCAAAGTTTACTTGCACAATGATGTCCCAATATATGTTGCTATTCTTGTATGTATATAAAATTAAACAAAATCCATGGCAGAAGAAATACATGTAAACTTTCATGGTATGTGAGTGAATAAAACATCAATCAATGATGAAACATGATTGGCCCGCATTTGAAGTTCGCGCCCCGGTCATGGCAGACACAGTGTCGCCAAACTGTAAGGTTGCTACTGAGTTGCTGAAGCTACAAAGAGGACTAATAGAAGGTGATGTGTTAGTCTCGTTAAAAGGTGTGTCCATGTAGAGGAGAGCCACCCCTCTGCACATAAAAGAACTCTGAAGAAGAAGTTAATAAAACATCATAAGATAAAAACAGTGTGCGCAAAGAGGACAGAAGATTAAGAGTAGGTAGGGCAGAAGTTAAAAAAGTTGTTAGTAGTGCAAGAATGAAATTAAAGATTTAGAAGTGGGCGTGGGCTAGGTGGCTTTTAAAAGCTTCCAGTGTAGGAGCGCTGACCACCTCTGCTGGCAGGTTATTCCATAGGATAACTGAGCTAGGAAAGAATGAGTGTCTATAATATTCTGTTACTGTTGGAATTTCAAAGTATGTTAAACTGTGCGTCCTTCTTGTTCTTGTTGATGCTGGATGAATGTGTTGGGGCATTTGTATGTTTATGAGATGGTGATGAATTTTATAAAACATACATAGTTTCATCTTCTTCCTCCTTGACTCCAGGTCTTCCCATCCTAGCTCCTCCAGCATGGCTGTTGGGCTGCTGGTGTTGTGAAATCTGTTGGTGACATATCGGGCTGCCCTCCTCTGTACTTGTTGGAGTTTGTTGATGTCATCCAGTGTGTATGGATCCCACACTGTTGCTGAATATTCTAAGATTGGGCGGACAAGTGTATTATAAGCTCTTGTTTTCAACTGGGCATTGTGTGTTTTAACGTTCCTCCTTATCATGCCCAGGATTTTATTAGATTTTGTGACTGTTTTGTTGACATGGTCACACCATTTAAGGTCCTTGCGGATTGTGACTCCTTGTAGAACTTGCCTCCAGTATTGTTCCTTTGAAGTGTACTCCTCTGTATTGGATTTTCTTTCAGTGACATGCATGCTAAAGCATTTGAGGGGGGTGAAACCTTTTCTCATTTTTCTCTAGGGCTATTAGGTCCTCTTTGCAGTCACTCACATCTTCTATGGTGTTGATTTTCCTGTACACAACACAGTCGTCAGCGAATGTCTGACTGGGGCTTTTCACATACTCTGGTAGGTCCATTTATGTATAGTAAAAATAATATTGGACCTAGTTTGAGAACAACAGCTAGTGTGATCCCCCACCCCGAGGTTCAGTTGGTTAACTAACCTGCCTCTAGAGGTCCATGTACTAACACCACGTGATAATCATCAGCAAGTTGATAGCTGCGGAGTATAAACAAACAAACAAACAAACAAACAAACAAACAAAAATGCAGTTGTATGTGCCGAGTTGCCAGCTCGACGAATAAGGACGCCAACGAGTCTAATTCGCCGAGCCAGCCTGAGGAATAGTCACTTCAAAAAATATGCTTATTATCTAAATCTCGACTTCCGGGTTGAGTTTTGGCCGGTGATATTCTGGAAATTTTGTCAACTATTTTATTGATTGCTGTGCTCTGCACAACCCTGCAATCATGAGAACTACACTTATGATAGCAGAGAAGCCTTCTTTGGCACAATCACTAGCAAAGTTGTTGTCACATAGTCAGATGACGTCAAGAAAAGGGATGAATGGCGCTTGCTCTATTCACGAATTTCAAGCCAAATTTCCGATGACCGGAGAAACTATGAAATTTAAGTTTACTTCAGTGTGCGGTCACGTCATGAGCCTGGATTTTGTTGGAAAGTATAACAATTGGGATAAAGTTGATCCAGTAAGCAACTTTGTAATAAAAGTATTGCAATTTAAAAAATTTGGTTTTTGGTGTTCAATTCCACCTGTTTACGTCCGACGTACCGCCGTAACCGGTACCACATTAGTCATTATTCCAGTTATTGCAGACCGCATGGTACCTGGTGCCGAAAAAACGTACTACACGGCGGTTATTTGGATCGAAAACTACACACTGTATTCCTGCTTCTAAGCGCACCTGACTTTTGAAGCTCCCCCCCCCCCCCCTCCTTGTTTTCACAGATTAAATTAAACAAATCTTGCTTCACTTACCTAGCGCCATTATAGAAAAACTAACACACTTGAGTTAGTTAGATAGCCATGTAACAACGCTGGGTGCATCTTGAAACAATGTTTTTGCAGGTCCTATATTTTGATATTTATCGTTCGAAGGGAGCGATAAAAGAAAAATTCGTGAACTGCGATAATTCTTGCGGGTGCGCTTATTAGACATCGCTTGTGTGTTTTTTTTGGCTTGAAATTTGTTTTTGTAAGCACACTGCAGGGTTGGGTTTCGTACGGCTAGAACTAGTTTCGTACCTTACAGGTGTATGTAACTGTACGAAACTGTACAAAAACGTTCAAAACTGTACGAAACCTAGATGACTGGGTAAAACCTGGATAAAACTGGACAAAATCAAAACTAATGTTCATTATTGATGAAAAGTAATGGATGCTTTATGTGTAATGATTTTGTTCACATTTGTATTATCTGTACTATATTAGTTGTGTAACAAATAGTGACTCAATATAGATTTTCCATATTTATTTCTACCATTATATAGTTATTATACAAATCAAATACTACATACAGGACACTTCCTACCTGATTTTTGCAACAAAAACCCCTCTCATGTCAAATTATTTGACTGCAAACAAATCCTCTAACACAATTAAAAAACCAAGTAAATCTTAACCCATGTCACATAATTAACAGTATTACATAACACCATTGTCCTTACTGGCTGCCATAACTGGAAGTGACTAAGTGCTATCTTCTATTCATGGTTTTATTACATAACTGGCTTGAATATTGCTTTTATATACATATATATCAATTCTAGAGTTTTTTGAATTATTACAGAGTTGTACAAGATAAAATACATGTATGTGGAGAATGTAAGTCAGGTAATATATGAAATTAAAGTGTTTTTAATATACAATCCAATGAATCTTTCCCAATATTTTGCCATATTTGAACTATTTACAATTTTGTAATATAAATCACTTTATATACTGCTAAAGTAAACAGGCCATTTATTTTTGTCCAGTTTTAACTAACAAAAGCTATACAAGCATTATTATCTTTCATGTAGCTTATATCTTCATAAAAATGCATATCATCAGCTGGCATGTATTTAGCATTTTTTTTAAATAGTTTATATATTTATGTACAGTTTCATACATTAAGGTTACACCAATGGTTAAAACACACTTGTACGAATCCCTATCAATCCTGTTTTTCATTGCTTATATATCCATATATATGCATTTATCAAGCATTCTTTAAACAAGTATACATTACTTATTATATTATATGACTTATAAAACCCATTTAAGACGGATAAAGCTATAAAATAACCAATTATTTAGTTTTGTACAGTTTTACTGTACGTAACTAGTTTCGTACTGTACGGTTTAAACCACTGGTTAAAACACGCCTGTACAAAACCCTGCCAACCCTGGCACACTGTGCGCTTATTAGAATGACTATGGTACTTTCAATTTCAATCAGGTTTTGGACCACAAAATATAAAACTGATTCAGGGATCTATTACACCTTTATTGTACTCCATCATAATTATGTACACATGTGTATTTTCAATCCTATCAAGTGATGTACTTTAAAAATTAGAATTAGAAATTTTGTCAACAAGTGTCTACTGTTTTGGCTCAACTCACTGAGCAACCTAGGGTTTTACGCATGTTCTGTTTTCAGATCTACACATTTCAAATAATAGGCTTTTCATTCATTTTCATTGATTAAAATTTACTGAGCAAAATATTTTTTATGTGTATATACATCAATGAAGCCATCAAACTGAGAAATAATAAAAGGGGAAGACCAAAAACAGCATGGATTGATATAGTAAAAAAGACTTCAACGAACTTAAAATAAATATTACCATCAAAGACATAAACATCATCACAAAATTAACTGAACTATGTGCTGACCATACTCCATATAGAGAAAGAACAAAGGCATGTTGCGGTATGCAGGGGAATCCTGCGACGACGGCAACCCAGTCCTAGCCGTCCATGATGATGATATACGTGAAGCTTATTTACCAGTTCATTTTCTTTCTAATTATAGGCTGAATTGTTCACTGCGCCTACGCAAAAGAAAGAGGCAACCACCAGTCTTAAGATGCCACAGTTCTTAGAAAAAGAAGCACGTGGCTGTGACATGATTGTTCTGTGGCTGGATTGTGACAAGGAGGGGGAGAACATCTGCTTTGAAGTGTTAGACATTGTCCAGGGAGTCATGAACAGACCAAGAGGCAATGAGCAGGTTAGGATCCAAATAGTTGTGATTGAACTGACACACTCATTATAAAAAAAAGGATTTAGAAAGTATATAATTGCGCTCATCATTATTCCTACGCGTGTTTTCAAACTTACATATGTACATGGCTGTTGCCAAACGTGTCGGGATGACGGCATACGCATCAAGTAGAAAAATCATTCTCTCGTCAGTTTTAAGGAATAGAACAAGGGTTTCTTCTTTAAAACTTTCAAAAGGTACTAGACCTCCCACAAAATTACTCGTCCTGACAAGTTGCCAAATGTGTTTTGACTTAGCAGCTACTAGTATGCAGGATGAGTGAATTGAATTCAGCACTAGTCCTCTCCAATTTCTACTAGTCTGGATGAGCAGACTAGTGACTAAATAGGAGACTGATAACTATTGCAAATAGCAATATATATGACTACATAATACTATAACTAAACCATTGAGAGGTTCACAGAACTTATGGCCCATTATCCTGGACAATACGCTTGGCCTCCATATCAGACATACATTTAATGAATTATATTGTCGTCCTGTATTTGAGAAACAAATATGGAATATTTAGGAAAATGTGTTGTAAAATATGTATTCTACTCAAACTAGCTGTTCTTCGATTATTTTTTAGACTGTCTATCGTGCCAAATTTTCTGCAATCACAGAGACCGATGTAAGGAAAGCATTTAGTTCACTTGGAAAGCCAAACAAAAATGAGGCCATGTCAGTTGATGCACGTCAGGAACTTGATCTGAGGATTGGTTGTGCATTCACTCGTTTCCAAACCAAGTTTTTTCAGGTAATTTTTTCTCGACTAGTAATTTCTTTTATTAAATCTGTATCACTCTGGGCTTGTCGTCAGGAATCATCAGGTCTATGTAATATTAAAGTTAGGAAATAGTACATGAATCTTAGAAAGACTTGAGGAAAATCAATGTCAATGGAAATAGTAAGTCTTGAATAAGAGAGCTCTTACCTTATCAAAGGCCAGGAAAACATAATTAGTGCTTGTCACTGTCCCAAGAACAAAATGTTAGAGGAAAAAAGAAAATATCCAAAATCAGGTAATTTGAAATTACGTCAAAATATTTGTAATAAAAATTCAATTGGCTGTATAAGAACACAAGGATATCCTAAACTAGCTTACAACAGCTCACTCAAACCCCATTAGACAGAATTGAGGAAATGTTATTTTATCTTGGAAAAATCCTGAGATTTCAATCATCAAAAATCGTGTACACCTTGATAAATGGCAAAATTGTATCGATCATTTTTTTTTTTTTTTTTTTTTTTTTCAGAATGAGAATTATCATTATGGAGTGAAAATTAGACCTTACCACCAAATTTTATTTTCCTTGTGAAATATACTCTTATAATACTTATTACAGGGCAAGTATGGTGACTTGGACAGCACCCTGATCTCCTATGGCCCCTGCCAGACGCCCACCTTGGGCTTCTGTGTGGAGCGCCATGATCGCATCCAGAGCTTCAAACCAGAGCCATACTGGGTGGTACAAGTGCAGGTATACTGATACTTTAACATAGATCCATAGACTGATGATAAATTCATCATGTCTTTTAACTTAATGTCCAGCACATAGCTAGCTATTTTTTGGATAGCCTGCATTTGTTGCAGGCTAAAAATGAAACCTCTTCTTTTCATTTTTTGGTGGGCATCTGCCATAATGACAGTTTTTGTGTGTCCTTGTGTTTTGGTTGTAGGTAGCCTCGAATATTTAGAACAATCGCAGTTCTAGAAAATGTAATTTGTTTGTTAGGTGACACATTCCACTGGTCGTGTGGTGTCTCTCGACTGGGACCGTGTGCGCATGTTCGACAGAGAAGTCGGCCAGATGTTTCTCAACATGGTTAAAGGTCACGATGCTAAGTAAGTGCTAACTGAAAATCTGGGTGTTTTTTTTGAAAAAACAAAATGTTTTAGTGGACCAAAATACGATAAGCCTAAATAAGTGGATGAAATAATGCATCCTAGTAGAAGGGTATATTATCAAGTTCTCATTATTTTCCATTCCAATTCATTACTATTGAAATAAGAAATAACAAATCATTTGTGTATCTCCTGTAACAAAATAGTGCATGCGCCATAGACTTAAAGATCCTGCTCATGTAAACATATAGTCAATCCATTGACGATACATAGCAATAATATGCATGAATTTTGTTCCCGCAGAGTGCAGGATGTACAGCAGAAGGAGAAGACAAAGCAGCGTCCGATGGCTCTCAACACAGTGGAGATGCTGCGTGTAGCCAGTTCCGGCCTCGGCATGGGCCCTCACCACACCATGCAGATCGCGGAGAGGCTGTACACTCAGGGCTACATCTCATACCCACGCACAGAGACCACACACTACCCAGACAACTTTGATCTCAGGTGAGTGGGGCAGTAAGTTTATTGTGAAGTTGATTCTGCTGTTGTTGTGTGTGTGATTCTTGTGATTATTTGTTGAACTAGGTACTGGTAGTATTGTTCTCCCTACATGTCGTTAAGTTGATCTGAAGGAAATTGTATGTTTGTTTTAGAGGAACGTTGCGTAACCTCGAACATCAGCGCGAAGTTTGGTGCCAAGTCAGGGAACTCTTGTCAGCAGGGATACAGAAGCCAAGAAAAGGTGTGTATTTTCATCTTTTCATGTGTATGTGTAGCTCTTTAAGAATGTAGTTCCTTAAAAGTGGTATTTTTTTCTGAACAGGTAGACAATCACTGGTAAATTGTATTGTCATAAGGCCCCATCTGTGCATTCCCATGTTTCCCGAAATTCCTAATGAAATATCATTTGTAGTCTACTGCATATGGGTCATATTTTCAAGACAATGGTCATACAGTGTTCATTTATATCTACTAAGGACAGTCCACAGTGACACTTAGATAATGTCTAAAATGTTTAATCATGAACGCAATTTTTTCACACATAAGTGCCTATACAAGCAGGCCCTAAAATGCAAATATTGATCCTTTCGAGGACAAATCAATGCCCAAACCAATTTGAAAACTCAAACAGTCAAATGAAATTATATTTAAATTAAATATCGATACACGATCATACTAAGTACCATGTCATCAAAAATGAACAGGTGAATATTTTAAGAATTATAATAGGAATGGTTGTCCCACAGGGCATGCACTCTATAACCATACATTAACCTAATTTTGAGATGATTATCCATTGCAACTGGAAAACCCTTGACACACAGGCCTGAATTTGCCCTGAAATGTTCTATAAGGCCCAAGATTTTGCCAATTTTTATGCAAAAAGTCGTTGATGCGAAAGTACTGCTTCAGAAGAGAGCCCCAGTATAGATATTTCTTATCCAACACAAACAAAATGTGCCGAGCAGACTTTTCATAATTTCTCAGTGTCAATTACGATTGAATTTGGTATAATTTTAATTAAGTACACTTAAAGGTTATGCTCAGTGGCCGAACAAGTATGCTTGCACAGAAACAATACGATGTGTTATGTGCAATTCTGAAAATTTCCTTCATTTAAACAGCATATTAGAATGCCTAGAGCAATGTAAATCCACACTATAAACAACCGGCTGATTATAAACCCATCAAAACACGTGAAGGTGATAAATGTCAACCAAATGGTTTTCGTCAAACGTAACTTGCACGGTACACATAAGAACTCGCCTATATTGCCCATGTTAAATGTGACATCTGCCGTCAGAAATCCATGGTAAGTCTGGCAAAAATCATTTGATTATGCAATTTCACATGACCTTGTGTTTTAGTTGACAATATGTAATAGTATTTTTATAGGTGTACTGTAATATAAATACTAAGCGTGAAAAATATAAGTCTTATTTTTCCTACACTTCCAATGGAAAAGACATCGTTCATTGATCCTGGATTTTACAGAACAAATATATTTTTGACTGAGCATTATCTTTAAGCGTAAATGTAGTATTTGGCCTTTCCAATAATGGTGTAATTGCACATAAATGGACGTATCTTCTTGTCAGGTGCCGACGCCGGGGACCATCCTCCCATCACGCCCATGCGGTCAGCCACCGAGGCCGAGCTGGGCCACGACGCCTGGAGACTGTACGACTACATCGCCCGCCACTTCATTGCCACGGTAACGCTAAATGGTCGTGTGAATGTAGTGGAATCTTGTGATTTTTGTCACATTGTCAGGATTAGATGGGCAAGTTCTACTTGTCAGCAGGATGATTAATGCCGAGTAATATACTTTTACTTTATTTTTTAAATCCACTTTTTGTACTAAGAAATTGACAAATTTCTGCTTGTCATTACGAGTCGGATTAGTGGCTAACCCTGACCCTGTGGTCATCATGATATTGCTTATGATTAAGAATAAGTGTGAAGAAATAACTTCCATGTTTGCTGTCTGTGGATAGTGCTGTTTCTCATAATCTGGAGTTTATGTTCCCGAAAAATACACAGCATAATATTCTCATTAAAAGTTTCCATGCAAAACTTCAAGCTCCATCTGAAATCTCATGACAATGTTGAAACGGTATGATTGCTCACCTGCTGCCATGTTCCAGGTGAGCCCGGACTGCCGCTACCTGCAGACGACCGTGACGTTTGGCGTGGGGCGTGAGACGTTCACCACGACCGGCAAGGCGCTCGTGTCTGCCGGCTACACAGGCGTCATGCACTGGCAGGCGCTCAGCTCCGACGAGGCCATGCCCAACTTCAGGACCGGCGAGGTGTACCCAGTGCATGAGGTGAGCCTCACTACTATGGCTATCGTCAGAAACCCATTTCTGCTATAGTCCTTTAAGCTTACAGAATACAGTAGAACCTCTCTAATAGGACCACCTTTGGGACCAGTGTTAGGTGGTCTCAATAGAGAGGTGGTCTCTATACAGAGGTTCATTTTGATAGCTTTATGCTAAAGGTTTGGGACCGTGAAAAGTGGTCCTTTTTTACAGAGGTGTTCTCAATGGAGAGGTGGTCTTGATTGGAGGTTGTACTGTATTCATTCAGTCGACAATAGCTATGATGCAAACGCAAAACTCAGCACTTGGCGTCGTCCTGCAGGTGAAGCTAGCCGAGCGTCAGACGTGCCCGCCCGACTACCTCACCGAGTCGGAGCTCATCACGCTGATGGAGAAGCACGGAATCGGCACCGACGCCTCCATCCCCGTCCACATCAACAACATCTGCGAGCGCAACTACGTGCAGGTCATCTCGGGCCGCAAGCTCAAACCCACGCCGCTTGGCGTCGTGCTGGTGCACGGCTACCAGAAGGTAACGGTGATCGAGGCTCGTTCATCGGGCATTGTGTACAGACGACAACTTTTAGTATCATTCTCGCTGTTGAATCTTTGAGCTGACATGCTGTAGATGAAATAAGTGAAATTTGTTATTAACGTCGTTTGATCTTTCATGACTCGTAAGTCCGATCTTGTATCTAGTTTTGTTATGGAGACAACTCACTAGAATCCATGCATGCAGTTATTCGTACAAAACATGAAACAATAAAATACCTTTTAAATTTAGTAATAAATGGCGATCAAGTTTGTACAAGCTTGGACCCTCATTATATGTTAGAAGTCAGATTTTATCCACATTTTGAAGTTGGCCCCAAAATTTAATTGCATCCAATAATCAATGCAACCCACAACCTCAATGTATCTTAATTGCACTATTTTGTCATGATTAGTACCATCCTTTCAGATTGACTTTGACCTGGTGAAGCCAACGATGCGCTGTGCGATTGAGGAGCAGCTGAACTTGATTGCGGCGGGCCGGGCTAACTACACGCACATCCTGCAGCATTCACTCGACATCTTCCTGCGCAAGTTCCGCTACTTTGTGGAGAACATCGTGGGCATGGACGAGCTGTTTGAAGTCACGTTCTCTCCGCTTGCTGAGAGCGGCAAGCCCATGAGCAGGTAAGAGCACAGCGCTGCACCTACACATTAATTAGGTACAGGTCATTGGGTTGAAAGAGTGAGTGAGTGATCGTGTGGGTGATTAGCATTGTGCGCTGAATGCAAGCTGCTACGGATACAAGCATATGAGAAATGATTTAAGATCAATTGAAGATCAATAAGTGGCCATGACCTGGTGTAAATTGTAAAGACTTGGATCATGACTATAAACCACCACATTTACATTTATTTATTCACATTTACATTTACATACATCATTGATAGGAAGTCATGGAATTACATGTAACTGATTTTGACGGCACTTTACTGTTAAGTGGCTTGTTGATAAAATGTGAGCCGACTTGAGCCATTTTTCTTTTTTATGAAGTTGATTATTGTCTCACTCATGTGCAGAGTTGAACAGGATGGATAACAAACTATCCAATACTATGAAGGATTTCATTGTTGTACCAAATCCCATGTGCATGAAATCGATTTTAGACAGTGTAAGTTTTATTAAAGACAACTTGTTGGTTTTTGTAAATGTGTGCACAATCCTTTTCAATTCTTTTCAAAATATATTTAAGACTCATTTGCTTAGTTTTACAAAGATAAACCTATGAAAATTACTCACATATCATCAGCGTTCAAAACATCAATATATGCCCTGCCAGGTGTGGCAAGTGCCGTCGCTACATGAAGATTGTGCAGGCCAAGCCGATCCGCATGCACTGCCCCAACTGTAACGAGACGTATTCGCTGCCACAGAACGGAACCATCAAGCTGTACCGGGAACTCAAGTGTCCGCTCGATGACTTTGAGCTCGTCATGTGGTCCACCGGTGGCAAGGGAAAGGTATGTGCACAAATTGGGGGATGGTTTTTGTTAGATTTTCTAGTCTTCGTTATTTTCACAGTGCAAAATTAATCTTCTTTTTAGAAATAGGATGCTTATTGTAAGACTGAATCTTATTTTCCGCAATCTATACTGTCCTTGACACTCAGTATTTTTGGTTATAGTATTAGTTTAATGATTAACTGTTATCCAACACTATGAAGATGTACTTAATGTTGTTTTTCCATGTATATAATTGAAATTCTAGTCATCGGTTAAACATTTTACAAATTGTGTGATTCATGTTTCAGAGCTTCCCACTTTGCCCTTACTGCTACAATCATCCTCCATTCAAGGATATGAAGAAAGGTTAGTATGCTAAAAACACATCTAGTATAACTCCATCAAACAAATAAGTACAACAGGGATTCTAATTTTTTTTTGAAGCTGTGTATAGGTGTATAGTGCATTCGTTACTGCATTACATTTGAAGTCATAGTGTGAACTGTAATCAGAAAATAGTGTGCACGGTTTACAACCTAGTGTAATCTATCAAATGTAGCAATTGGAAGCACATGGAGAAATATCGATAAGAGTTGGTATCTGTAGCTATGAAAGTAAATAAATTGGTGTTAATTGTCCTCAGAGAGTGAAGCCTCTTACTTCAAATTAACGAACCAGAGCGTTCATGAAATGTCCTAATAGCCAAATCTCATAACGGAAGAAATTTTTTGACAACAACTAGAGGCAAGTACAAGTATGAGTTTTTTCCATCCCTGCCCACTCATCATTTTGCAGGCAACGGTTGTAACGAGTGCACGCACCCGACGTGTGGCCACGCCATGTCGCAGAACGCGGTGAGCAACTGTGTGGAGTGTGACGGCGGCTTGCTCGTGTTCGACCCGACGTCTGCTCCCAAGTGGAGGATGGCCTGTAACAGGTGCGTACGGGCGTAAGGGGAACCTCATGATATTGATCTTGCTCATCTTGAATTTTTTTGCGGTATCTCGAGGTTAGGTAACTGTTTGTACATTACAGGAATAAAGGAATAGATATTTGGATGTGTGCGTGCTATTGTTGTTATGTGCAAGTTTCCACACTAATTCTTTAATTATAATTTTACAAAACGAGTTTTTCCCAAGATTCTCCCTAGTTTCTGCCATTTCTTTGCGGCAGAAACCCTTTCTCCCCTGGAGAAACTCAACCCTGGTTAGATTTTGCTTCCCTTTTTAACACATTGTGAACAGATGTTCATTGATTATCTCGAACATTGCTATCTTGAGCATTCTACTGTTATCCCTACAAATTCAAGATAGTGAGTTTCTACTGTATTTAGGGAGCTGCCCTAGACGTTCAAGTGATACTTTTGTCAAACATTGGTTAGGAATGAAATGAGACTACAAAATCAATTCATCTAGTTTTGAATTTTTTCACAATGTGAAGTGATGTGCAAGAGTGTATTTCTTGATGTAACTTTACGCTCTAATGTTTCAGATGCACTGTGGTCATCAACTTTTTTGAGAATGCTCATAAAGTGAATGTGACAGAGGATACATGCGAGAGTTGCCAGTCTGCCATTATTGACGTTACATTCAACAAGGTAAGAAAATGTGTAGGGATCAGCTGCTTTTTTAAACAAGGTAAAAAGATATCAACTCTCTACTCTCTGAAACTCTGTTCTAGTTGAACTAGTTTGTTTACTAAATGCATCTTCTGATTTTTTTCTGACATTGAGTACTTTACTTCACAATAAAGTTATTTGACGATCACCGCGTCATAACTAACTTCAGAACAAGACCCCGCTAGAGAACGACGCCACAGAACATTCCGGCTGCGTCTTCTGTGATTCCGTCTTCAAGCCGATGATGAACACGAAGCACATAGCGGCTCGCACGGCCCGGCGCGGAGGTGGGCGTGGTCGAGGTGGCCCCGGGGGAGGCAGGGGCAGCCGGGGAGGCCGCGGGGGTGGGAGAGGCAGGGGCCGCGGGGGCATGAAGCCGCCCCGCGACAAGATGGCAGCACTCGCGTCATATTTCGTGTGAATGCATCAGGACGCTTGGTTGAGTGGGAGGTTTGAATGGAGAACAGAAGTCTTGGAACATTGATTTGGTATTTTAGCATTGTTTTATTTTATGAGGGAAATTATTATGAAAAAGAATGTTTATTACTTTTGTATGAGTTTTAAATTGAATTTTTTATCACTTTTTTATCGCTAGCAATCTGAAGATGGAATTTTTAATTTAGTAATATGGGAAGATTATTACATTTAAAAAAAAAAAAAAAAAATGAGTGAGGTGAGTGAAAGTGCAATGGTTGTTTCATGGTGCATCTGTTTGTGTGATGTTCCTGTAGTGTATTGTGGTATGTTGACTGAGTCAGTGTTGCGTGATTGTTTGAAAGTGCGTGTTAAAGTTTTCTACCGTGTGTTGTGTTGTTAATTGTTATTTTGTGTAAATTGAATACTTTTCAATTTTTACAATTGGTTACATGATAAAACTATCAGGTTTGGTGTTAGCAGTGGGAAAAATACGTGAAGTATTAATTTCCACCAAGTCGCCAAGACATTCAGTAGTGTTTTTTTTTTGTGAATTTTTACTATTATTACACTTAGGTCATCGTACTTCCCATTAGCCGTATATATGATATCAGTAGCTATTGTGAAAATAGAATGATTTTAGAAAGAAAGAAAAATCAGCTTTTGATTAATTTGATTTATAAGATTAAGATAATTATGTCAACATAAATAACTCAAGTTTTTTGGGGGGTTTTCCGTCTTTTATTCTTGATTTGCTTGAAATATTGTCATACATGTTACAATAATGTACACAATTGTTTTATATTTTGACTAAAGTTGAATTGTTTGTGAAGTCTTAAAACTTCCAATTTTGTAAGTAAAACATGGTATTTTAGATTGAAATATTGGTGGAATGATTGTTTCATAATCTAAAATGGTTAAAGGTGTTGAATGATTTTTTTTTTCTTTTTCTACTTGGTTACCGCCAAAATATTACACTTTGAACAACAATAATTATTACAATCTCTGGTTTTTGATACAATCGTTAAATTTCGATTGAATTGCTGGAAAATTATTTCAAAATCATATAAAAAATATGCATGCAAGTATTAGATGGATTTAAAAATTTAAATCCATAGCATTTGTATTTAGAAATGGGTTGCTGAGTTCTGTCTATAATGAACTAAGAATCCTAGGAAGTTAGAGGAGTTGAAATATACATATATTGCTGAATTCAAAATGTGCATAACATATATTCCCATTAGGTACATAAACAGAGTAATGGCCATGCAAGTTGTTTTTCATTCTACATCATTGTTTAAACTTTGCTGATTTCATAGTGTATATAATCATTAATTATGACTTAATAAGTAACAAATCAATAATGACAATTGTAGAAAATTTATATCTATTTATTTTAAGTCATATTAGTAGGTTTTCTATAAAGTGAAAACAAATATCGTTGTGACTTGAAATGAACATTTCATTTCCTGCAGCCTTATGTTTAAAAGTTGGATAATATTTTGGTCATTCTGTTACTTTGGAGTTGTTATCTACAATGTTACACATATTTTAAAAAGATCTTTTCACCATTTATTTTATGGATTGAGGACGATTTGTGTGTATGTGTGTTTTGTTACACAATGATAGAGAAAAATTATTATCAAACTGAGTTAACATTAATATTTAGTGAACTTCTATTTAGTTAGGATATTTATTTTCTCTTGTATGGGTAAAGAGAGGCTGAGACATATCAGTGAGTAAGAAATATCAACATCATGATAGTAACAACTTCTGTTTAATAATTATGTCCTTTTCTTGATCTCCTTTGTAAACATCTTAAAATCCATTCACATGGGTTGATTAAATATTTAAACATTATCTTATTTTTCTATACTTTAATTGAATTTAGAATGCTACCAATAGTCAATGCTGTAATATAAAACATTTTATTTTTTGTATTTGATACTCCTGTACAAGAATTGAATGCAGTAATTTATATTTATTTTTTATATGAATTAACTAATATTGTCTCTTTTTGTGTGCAGGCTAAATTAAATTTCGACTCTTTGATAATAATTTTGTTGGCAAGGATTTAACAGTACCTAGAATTATTTTATTGTTGTGTATTACAAAATTTTATCAATTTTATGCTTTGATCTGTTGCATAACTAAGTTCAATCAACTTAGAGTTTATTGTTTTATTGAGGGATGTAATGTTTGAATTGTAAATTATGTAAAAACTAATGTAAATAAATTATATGTAAATATAATATTTCTAAATCTCTTCTTGCAAATCTTACATACTGCTTCTTATCTGAACAAATTCGAGATCTGATTTTTCTAGAATAACTGAACATTCAAAACACTGCACACTTGCAATTTCTGAAACTTACATTATGGGGCTACTAAACTGCTGATCATGAATAAATTTTGGTTTGTCTCCATTATTCACAAAAAAGTACGTACTACTACGCATGAGGTAATTTCAATATGGGCAATGGGAAGATCACAATAAAATTCTAGAAGCATTGTGACTTTTTTTGTATAACATCAATCTATGATATTCAACTTGTATGAATGGTTAAGAAATCAGGGTCATGGCTGCATGGGAGGCAACTGCCTACTATGTTTAATATCAACATTATTAATGCGATCGTTCAAAGGGTTAGTTTTAAAGCTGGGTTTGCAAATTTTCTATCATTCTCACCAAATCTTGCATCTCCTTTCGAAGCTTCAATTGCTTACAACTAAATATAGTACAACACGATTAACAAATCATATGTCTAGATCGCACACTACAAAGGTGGTATGCAAAAGTTTCATGAGCTTAAAAACTGTTTTAAGTCTTCACAACTGTGTGGACAAGTCACTGTTATTCAGCTGTGGGTTGAGATGGCCATTGTTGGCCACCACAGCCCCCTCCTGTCCCTTCCCCTCCACCTCGCCCTCCATGCTCTGCAGGTCCTCCGCCTGCTCCACAGTGTCTGGCAGCATCTTTCCCATAGTCTCCGGCAGGGCAAGCGTCACGGCTCCACCAATGAGGGCGATGCAGCCAAGGATCACCATGGAGACCCACCCGGCCGTGTATTGGCCCTGAAAGGTTTTCAAGATATATTAACACGGGTGCTGCCACATTCACTCCAAATGTGTTCAGGAGTTACGGAATCCGTGTATTTCTCTTATATATAAAGCAAATAGAACCACGCAACGTCTACTAACTAATAAACACGTGTACACAAACTTACAATGAGCAGTATCTGTGGTGCCACCAGCGATCCAACACGTGCCCAGAAGGCACATGCTCCGACGCCTACATTCCTGATGACGGTCGGATAGATCTCAGAGGCGTAGAGGAAGATGACAGACCAGCACCCTGCCGTGGTGAACTTTCCTACCCAGGCGAACATAGTGGACACCCAGGCAATATCCTGCCAGGTAGAACCACAAAAATGAATAACTGGTAAAGATGTTTGACACATTTCTGGAATTATTAAACAATATAAGTCTGCAATATTGTTGTCAGTGTCGTGGTGTATGATTGATAACGATTTTGTTCTCACGCCTACAATCGCTTATTAACGTTAGTGGGTGCTTACTTGGCCGCTTGACGTGACTTTAGGGATGACAGCAGAGATTATGAGGGCCACACCACCACCGAAGAAGTACACAGAGAGCGGTATTCGCCGACCGAATCTGCAATGGCATGACATGGTACCTGAGTGTATGCTTGGCTTAGGGAAAGAGTGTCAAAAATAGCTTTATAGAAGCACTACACCCCTCCACTACAAAAATCTCCAACTTTGAAAAAAATGATCATGTGTCATTCATTTAAAAAATGTTCTAATAGCTTCCATATGTTCAGTCCTCTTCTATAGCAAATTGAATTCAATGACATCGGTCTACTTATCTATACATTAGAGACAATTGCGCCAGCATCGGCAGAATGTTCACCTGGACAGTATCCAGATGCCAATGAAGTAGGCTGGGAATTCGATGGCCCCGTTGATGAAGTAGTTGATGTAGCGGTTGCCTGCGAGCCGCGACGCGTTCAGCGACAGCCCATAGTATGAGCACGCCGTGGCAAACCACACGTAGAACATCAGCACGGACCTACAACACAATGGGTTCCACATTCCTTACTTGTACGCACGGTACGTGCACACACACACACACACGTGTTCTGTAATCTAGTTATAGTAGCTGCACATACACACTGACGCGACCAACAATGATGGTTGTACAAGTAGGGCCTCCCATGAACTAGGTCATACACAAAAATGATCATTGATTGTGTTGATAATTTGTTTTCATAATAGTTTTAGAACAAATTTAAATGCTTTTGGGGAAAAGTAATCAGCATAACACCACCAAACGATTTTACAATAACAAGGAGGCTATCTGAGCTCGCACGCCGCATGTAGTTACCTCTTCCTGAGGTTGGGTGTCCTGAACATGTCCACGATGCTGTGCTTGGCGGGCTTTCCCCCGCTGGCGGCGGCAGCGGCACCCTTCTCCTCCCCGGCGGCAGCAGCCACCTCGTGCAGCCTGCTGGTGTACATCTCATCCAGCTCCACCTGCGGGGCATGCACAAACCAAACTGACATACGTACAGCAGATGGTCCACTATATTGCGATCCCGTAATTAGTATAACCAGCAGACAAGAAGCATTAACATGGGCGGATCCAGGGGACAGAAGGGTTGCCGTCCCCCAACCCCAACACACACACACACACACACACACACACACACACACACACACACACACACACACACACACACACACACACACACACACACACACACACACACACACACACACACACACACACACACACACACACACACACACACACACACACACACACACACACACACACACACACACACACACACACACACACACACACACACACACACACACACACACACACACACACACACACACACACACACAAAGAAACGAAAAGAAAAGAAAAAGAGGGGGTGGACAAAAACTCAAGATCATGTGTATGAAACCGTCCTAAATAGATTCTTTAAAATATTCTTCTTCCCTTTGAAAACAATGGATCTGCTAGTGCTCTAGGGCTTTCTTGCAGGGTTATACACATGCCGTTATATGACAGATTGAATCAAATATCATTATGTGAGAATGTGGTTCTACCTTGTTGAACTTGGCGACCGTCTTCATATAACCCTGTGCCCGCTCGTAGTAGCCCTTGGTGTACAGCCACCGGAACGATTCTGGCAATGCCCTGACAACATCATCAACATTCACTCCATAAGTATTTACCATTTTTGTGTTATAGACCTTATTGGTTCAGTCGGGGTTTGTTGCTAATATCTTGTCTCCTAGCCAACCGTTCATTCACATAGTCATTGTCAGATGATGTTTTAGTAAACATCTCCATAGATAAATCTCCATAAATCTCTCTGTAAATCACCTAGAGGTGGTCTTAATAGGAGGTTCTACTGTACTTTTAAGTCTCGATAAACAGAACGCTATTTATATGGCATGAAAAGAATAAACGTGAACATTAAAACACAGCTGAAGCCTTACCATTTCAAGCACTACCCCGGCCTTAATTAGAAAGAAAATGCATTTAACCAATTATAAAGTGAACTCCAGTAAAGTGGATTCATCCTAACCACTTCCACCCATCATTGTAAAGTGGACTAGAGAGAAATCACCACACCCACTTGCACCCGCCATTATGAAGTGGGATAGAGGGAATTCACCCCAACCACTCCCACCCGCCATCATAAAGTGTACTAGAGAGGATTCACCCCAACCACTTGCACCCACCATTATAAAGTGGGCCAGACAGGATTCACCCTAACCACTTCTACCCACCATATGTAGAAAAGCGAGAGCAGGGACGAGAGGGAGAAGGCGAGCTGGATCCAGCGCCACGCCTTGAGCAGCCAGGCGTAGAGTGCCAGCAGCATGACGCCGAGTGCCCAGCCGCACTCGAACATGGCCGTGGTGTAGGCGCGGTGCCGGTGGTCGTAGAACTGCTCCATGGCCAGCACGTAGGTGGACGTCTGCAGGCCCTGCATATGGTGTTATGGCTGTTGTGATTATGGGCATTGTTTTGGGGTTTGGTTTGTTGATTGAATCTAAGAGCTTGCGTTTACTTTGTGCTATAAGGATGTACATGTAAGTGTGTAGAGACTAGGACATGTATCAATGATCAACAGTAGTCGTAGGCAGAACAATCGTGATGTGGTGTCTGATGCAAATGAAGTAAAATGGTCTCTCTTGGATTGTGTACTGTTACAGTGCACACTGTTTCTGTTGAGACACGTTTACTTCAATATAAAAAGCAACTGATGAAATCCGTTGAGACCAAACGAGCTCAAAGTCGGACGCTAACACTATTTACCCCAAAGATGCAATATTAATAAGTGTCCGTTCACAGCCACAATTAGCACCAATGATATACCCCAGCATCAAGGAATTTGAACTTCTTTGTAGAGCATTGATAATGAAAGAAAGAAAGAATGAATTCTGAAGATCCCTTTCAAATGAAGATCAAATCCATTGATGCAGTTGTCGCCTGCGATCAGCACGGACCTGCATGAGGATGCCGATCAGACAGCGGATGATGATGAAGAGCGTGAAGTTCTGCACGAAGAAGAGCATGACGCCGAGCACGACGGGCGTGAAGAGCGTGAAGAGCAGCACGGGGCGGCGGCCCAGCGCGTCCGACACGGAGCCGAACAGCGGGCCGCCCACCATGACGCCCGCGAAGTACACGGACGTGGCGGCGCTCACCTGCCACTTGGCGTCGCACACCAGGTCCCACTGCAACCAGGAGGGTGCGGCGGGGTGACTTGTGTGTGGTGGCAGCTGATGACCTGTGAGTGTGTTTTTGTTGGTGTTTGCGTGTTTGTGTGTGTTTGTGTGTGACTGTGTGTGTGGGTGTGTTGTGTGTGTGCATTTGTGCGTGCGTGTGTGCGTGCATGTATGTGCGTGACTGTTGACGTCTGCAAGTGTGTTTTGTGGTGCTACCTAGATTCAAAATGGTTACCTCGGTTTTTGCGTTGTATATGATATATAATAATAGTCTGTGCACAAAACAGAAAAAGCACTATGTAACATTGCAAAAAATCATAATTGCTGTAGGCGTATAGAGAATGCCGTGTGTGACAAGCAGAAGTTTGCTGAAGTAAGTGCACCAATATCTCATAGGAATCGCAAGAAGCTGCCTTTGCATAAACTCATATCCTCCGATATTGCGAGATACCGGTGTCTTCTAAGCCTCAAGCCTCCAAAAACTCTCTACATTCTACTGTACTCGAGCAGATACTCATTTATGTATAAAAAAGCACATGTCATTATACAGCTGCACAGCTAGATAAGGGCCTCGAGCTCGGTACGCCCCTGGAGCCTCTCCTACCTCATTGACTACGGTGGACTCGTCGGGCGCGCCGGGGATCTCGGTGAGGATGGGGCTGTAGGTCCAGCCGGCCGGGCACGCCTCCGTCGCTCCGCTCTCCGCGCTGTAGTTGGTGTAGACGCGGCACGTGTCCAGGCGACCGGCCCCGCCGGGCGACACCTCGGGGATGGTGCTGTTAGAGGGGGCGAGGCCCGCGGGCAGCGTGCACCTGGGTGTGTAGGACTGGTACAGTAGGACCCCCCAATTAAGACAAGCTGTCTATTGAGGTCACCTCTACAATATGATCATTTTTTTTTTTCTCGCTCCAAATCTTTCAAAATGATTCCAATGGTTACCTCCATATAAAGGCCACCTCTCCATTAAGACCACTTTAAGTTGGTCGCACAACGGGTCTTAATAGAGAGGTTCTATTATAGGTTTAGATGGTATGGCAGAGCTGGGAAGGGTTTTTTGGCGTTGAAGGGGGTATTTTAACTTTATACATACATGTATACAATAGTAGATTGTCGTAGAATATCTAGTAATGACGTACATGAAGTTGTGGAAAGTAACGAGTCATTTAAAGTACACTTTGGTGTGCGTTGGGGTTGTAAGTTCACGGGTGTGGATTGGGCATGAGTACATTATTTATGAAAAATGCACGGGTACGCTTTGGCCATGAATGGATTCCTCACGGATAGGGTTCAACGCCGGTAGCCAATGTCTAAACCATGCAGGACTTGTGCACGCACATGGGACACAAAAGCTACTAAAAGTGTTTGAAAAGGCCCCAAAACCCGCCCGTGGCAGGTCACCGGCATACACGCTACAACTGGACAGTTAATGAACCAACTTTTTTACGCACTTGTCAATGAAGGCACACCCCGGGAGGCACACACCAGTTCTGTGGCAATTGTATGTACAAATGTTAAGAACCAAGTGATTATAACCCCTGGTTTTACTGGTATGGCTGTGAAGGCAAGGCTTACTCGTAAATGCGCCATTGACGAGTCACATTTTCTTCAAATTCACCGCTTGTGGCAGTTCGCTGCCTACAAAACCAGCTTTCCTACGTTGCAACTCGTTGCAAGCCATTTGCCCAGGCAAAACGTACTTTGGTAAACATATTTGCAGCAAGGCCCTGTCCTTTATTCGGTGGGGTGAACTATGCGCACTGTTAGTTTTGTCCTTGTTAATTGAATGCAAAAACAGTGTGTGGCGTCGACTAGTTTATTACCAATGTGTCACTTTCAAAGATAAACAAGTAGATCAGTTTTAATACATTGGCATTTTACTAGGCTTTGCATATGTAATAATAATGGAGACGATGGGCTGAGCATGTATCTAAGTAAAATTTAATCCAACACCATAAGCATGTCATGACTTGGAAGTAGCCGTCTGACGCTGATCATTACTTCCTAAATATTAAAATGAGTAGAAGGGCGGGGTCCACAAAAAGAAAACATGTGTGCTGGAAAGGGTAACTTCGTTGTTAGGATATTTGAAAAATGTCCCCTGTACCTGTGCGGGGGCGCGGCCCCGAATACGGACATGGCCAGGTGGTTGAACGCCACGGGGAAGTAGTTGAACGTGTAGAAGACGAACATGAGCCAGGCGTAGCGGCCGGGGCGTCCGAGCAGCGCCTGCAGTTCCGTAATCCGGCTGGCCATGGTGGTGACGCCCTGAAATACCGGGGGATACTCGAGGGTTGTGCCCTGAAATGTATTACATTATGGCTTTGGTAAAAGGCACTGTCTGCATAAGAGGTAATTTAATATGTACGTGTACAGGTTTACTTTACTTGTGAATATGGCAACTAGCCATGGAAATTAGAGGAAACGTACGTGGGTGGGTTTGAGCGATCCTTAACTATTTATAACTGTCAGAGACCCCCAAGAGGTTATGCAGTTTGACACCATGTATTCATGGTAATTTGTACATCGTCGCCTGGTGTATTATATATATTTACTTGTATGCTAACGGGTAGCAGGTATAACTTCAGTCAAAGCTGTCGGGTCAGTAGCAATTTCGCGTCTACTCAGGCATTCCTGTATATGGTACAGGTGCGTAGCTAGACCTTCAAAAGCGGTGGGGCGAACTCTTAGCTTTGAGGTGATTATGTCGAAATAACGAATATTGATTCCGAATAATTTATAATATCAGACATAGATACATCACAATATTGAGAGACTGTGCTCTATGATGGTGTGCTTTTCCATAAATAACAAATAACATTTATTTGTATACATGTTACAATCTAATCTATAATAGACTATTATAAAAAATCTTTGAAAACAAAAAAAACTGTGGGCGTAGTGGAAAAACGGTGGGGCATTTCATTGCAGTTGAGGCAGGAGAAAAAACCGTGGGGCGACCGCCTCAGTTGCCTCATACTAGCTACGCCCCTGTGGTATAGATTAGGGGACTTTGATAACGTACGTTCACCGCATTTTCTCAGGACTGGACACGCATGGATCACCACGATCTCCGTGAGTTTTTGGCAGTAGGGAGGGGCAGTAGAGCCGCTGTATTGCCTTTTGTGCCCTAAGTTTAAGCAAACAGCAACAAATTGGACCATATTTTATAATTCTATTCTTAAATTTTGTTAGAGGAGCAAACACAGTCGTCTCAATTAGATCTGGTTTTCAGTACATAGAAAAGAACGACAAATGAAAAAACAACAAGAGCCAAACAAATCCAATAGATTAACAGTATACCATACCTTTTTATCACTATCTATAGTCCAAATTCAAATAAATTGTCAATGGTAAATAGATTCACTTTTTCGATCAAACCAAATCACTTGTGTCTGGATATGCTGCCTGTATAATCCTTCATCTACATTAAATCCGTGTTTCAGCCAGTTTATTGACATTGAATATTTGATGCATAAAATCCCTTGTTAGAATATAACAGCACTAACATATAAACGTAACTTTGACTCTCCACTCCTTGGCTATTACTTAATTTTTATATCATATGGTGAATAAATCATATCATTCTATGAAGATAATCAGTTGACTTGAAAAGAATTACAGATTTCAAACACATGAATACGTTTGATAGCAAAATATACACATCAGGTATAGATGGACTGTTTATGCATTACAGTTTAACGTCCTATTAATGGCTTCTATACTAAAAAAGACCTTGCATTTTGTTTCCAAAACAACAATGTTTTGTAGAGATTCATAAGGGTGCAGTTATGGTATGGTTAACATATAAACATGAAGTGATGTTTTCTCTTTCATATAGATATGAAGGAATATGTTAACATTTTAATGGAGTGTTCATAAAGGATTGGGGGGAGGAAGGGTCGGTAAAATTGGGGAGGGGGGACCAGAAAGTACCTTGACCACAATTGGAATCAAATTTATTTTACAAGATTTTACATGCACAAAAAACAATGATAGCATACTGTAAACAATAGTAGTTCTAAAACCCCAACTACATGCGATGGAATGATGTCACGTTGAGGAAAATTGGGGCGGCAAGGGGGAGGACCATTAAGTTTGGAAAGTTAGAGCCTGCCCTCAGAACTTTATGAACACTCCTGAATGATCACAAGGACAAGAGTGGAGAAAATAACTTTGAGCACCTCTAATTTGATCATAATCAAATTTCAATTGCATTTGAACAATGGTAGTTTTTTTCTCGGGTTACCCCACCCGCTGGAAAGCTGGGTCGCAGTTAAAAAGTGGGTACCACCGAACACCTAAGAAGTAAGCCCATTTCTATACCCTGTATTGCCAAGAACTACCACTCATTTCTATAAAATAATAGAAAGAAACTGTGTATGATGTTTAACAAAAGTACATGTTACCATTACATCAATGGTTTCAAATTTTCGCACTTTACAAAATACGGTGTCTTCAAAGAGCTAGTTTACTTCCACATT
The DNA here is from genome assembly GCA_019095985.1 of Streblospio benedicti. NCBI lineage: Eukaryota > Metazoa > Annelida > Polychaeta > Spionida > Spionidae > Streblospio > Streblospio benedicti. Next base: position 32,968,680 of record CM032663.1, on the reverse strand, counting down.
GTGGTGTGCTCTTTGAGCTTATTTGATGTTCTTCAAATGGTGCATATTCTTATGTAAATAATCACATCTACTTAATCAAGATATACATGTTTGTGTGTACGTGCATGTATGTATGAATATAAAAAGACGACAAGTGCAGATTTTGTAATTTATTTCCCTATAATGACCTAGATCATTCTCACTATATTTAAGAAATATATACACAATAACAATATCACAATAATCACGAAATACATAAACCATATGCCTTACACAGTACTCAAGAGTGCACTGGGTTGAGACAAGAAAATAACCATTTTCAGAATTACAAGAAGTTAATTAAAACTCAAAACGACTCTATGATGTAGGAAATAATATATGTAAATCATTGTACTTGATTCAATTTTTCACAATATATTTTTCTTACATAACATCCATAACATATATATTTGTTTATTTATTTTGAATGCACTTTTTCATTTGACATGGCACATTTATTATAAACTACTTTGGAAAAAGTAATTTTGAATTGGTACCGATTTAAAACAAAATTTGCACAATATAGAAAATTAGGTGGTTCACCTGGTTCTCCATAGAAGTTGAAGTTCCATTATAAAGAATTACAGTCAAATATATGATAATTAAAAAAATTGTAATCATAAGAACCTGTGAACTATCAGTGTTTGAAATATACATCATACCACCAGCCCAAGACCGAAAAGAATTCCTTTGAGCTGGCTAGATTATCAAGTTGCAGGCCCAATGAGCCTTTACATTTTGAGACGTAAATTTTGATCATTTTTGTATAAAAAATGACTCTTTTCAATCAAATTTGTAACAGCCAAAAGATTATAGGACGCTGACATTTTGATTACAAAATGTTCGTCACAAGATGCGCTTGACTGAGTAGTATAGACATGGATCATTTCTATTGCTATATGACTCGTACATGGATAGCAACGGCTTAAAAGATGAATATGATACGTCAACAGTGTGCTTGACGAAAGTGCTGAATCCAATCTCTCTTTTGGTTATGATGACTAACCCCAAATTTAAAAACAAAATCCAGTGGAGCATGCCCTTAGACACACCTAGATTAGCTTCATACTATCGCTGTTTGCACCATCGGACCTGCAACATTTTGGTTGTACGTGTACCAGCAACTAATCAGACCAGCAGGCCCAATGGACCTGCAACTAATTTTGTTAAGCCTTGAACATTGCCGTACATATGTTTATCACATATGTACATGATGTATAATATACAATTTCATTGGTGGTTTTAAAATAATTATCATCCGTCTAAATACATTGAACATTGACATAAGTATCAAAATTCAAGTAATATTCAGACCTTTACTTAAAAGATTTTGTTTTCTACAACTTTTATTCCGGCTCTGCTCGACCCTAAAAAAAAAAAAAAATCTAAATCACCCCATACATTTGTACATCCCACATATAATTGGCAAGATGTATACTATAACCAGTAATAATTTACACCCAAAATGTAAATGTTACATTTCTTATACGTTCCTAGTAAAACAAAAACACAGTTTCTTGTGTGAACATACACATGTAACAACTTCTAGAATTGGAGTATTTAACAGATATATGGGTGATTCCAGGAAACACTCTTTTGAAACCATCCACACACGTTTTGACTAATATATATTTAACAATACATAACAATCAATTTTGGCACTAATCATAATGCTTATTATATGTTCAATACATGTAAATGATGAGACATAATTATAAACATTTAAAGCAGCAAAAAAGAAACTGCAAAACTCATTTATCATTTATCACAGGATAAGAATGGTGTAAACCATAACTTAAAATATAAATAAATACAGATCTAAACATAATAATTCTCAAGTGGTAGACAATTAAGTAAATAACTTATGGTGAGATATCATAAGGTAAATGGCACATCCAAACAAGAGTTTAATACTACAGCTCAAAATAATGTAAATTTTGAATTGTGTGTAACATCATAGTCCTAACATGATGAAGTAACAAAGCCCTGTAAAATGATCTGTAGCAAATAATGATACTCAAGCCTTTTTATAACCCAGATTGTGATAGTGTATATCATATATACTTATACACAAAACTGGCCTATTATAGAATGGTACTAAAATACAATAACAAAGGTGACAAAATAAAATAAATATGTTGCCATTATCAACTTTCATTCAGATCTTAATTAATGATCAATGACCATTAAATTCAGAAAAAAAAAATGCACAGCAGTTTTAAATGGTTTCAGATCATGTGAATGTATTCTGTTAAAACATAAATACAAAAATATATTGACTAAAATACGATGGAAAAAATTTATCAAAATTCCATCATGCTTCATGAGTACATGAAAATACTTTGACACTTACTGATCTTCTGCAAAATATATTCTTTAATTTGTATCAATTTACAATTGTTAACTTTTCAGAAGAATCTAAACACAAAATCTACAAAATAGGGTAGTTAATAATTTAATATATGCATCATCAAAATTTCAATCTTTATTATGATGCATTTTTACAGGCTTCAAAAAGCATTTTAGAGGTTCTACAAAACAGGTAACAGACATAAAAGTCAAATATATTATTATCTCATCAATAAGTAAAGTGGCATAAGTGGCACAATTATGACATACTCCATTACTTTTGGCAGTTTAACCGTCCAAAGACAATAGAAGTCTGAAAAAAAAATTCTCGGAAAACTAGTTATTAATCACATTATCCAAATAAATCTTCATCATTCATCTAACTGTTTTAGAGAAATTTTAATTAAATGTTCTACTAAAATTAGAAAAAACATGTATAAGCTGCCAACTTTCTGACATGATGAAAATGTGGTTATTAACAAATGAGTCAACCAAGACTAAAAAATATCACCAGTTAAAAAGTCATTCTTTTTAGTTTTATATTAACTAAGAGGTAAGACCTTTTGCAGTAAAACCTATTATCGGGTATAGGTTAGTGGCATTAGTTTTATTCACATCACATAAAATCTTAGTGCCTCTAGTGCATGAAACTAGAATTTTGCTACCAGCAGGCTGGAATAGCTTGAATAACACATGGTGATAACTTGAGTATCGACCAAAAACATGCATATAGAATGTTCTAAAAGTGTGTCTGATAACAACATATATCATTGGTATTGAAAGCATATGAAACATATCCATAATCCTTGTGAAGTAAACACATAACAATTGCTCCATTTTGAAAATGTCGATTATAATCACAGAAAAACACTACCTTCAGAACTACAAAACTGCATTCATGCAAGAGGCCACATTCACATAGGAGCTCATCCATAATTGAATTGAATTAACCAATTGTGATTTCATCACATTGTCTGCAAACATGGCAATATTCAAGTGTGACACATTGATATTTAGATAATTCTGAATGGTTTCTTCCAGACACAGGGTTTCATTCCGACACAGGATAAGTTCATGACTGCACGTTCAATTGTTTATTCCACAATGACACAAACGTTCCTGAGGGATAATGAAACCATGTGAATCGAAAATTGGTACAAGACCAACAACGGTGACAACAAATAAGCCCATGCAGCCTCAATGCGTGGCTCCAGCTGAGTAGTTCTCAGGAGGGAACATTTTTCGAGGTTTGTAGAGGTTCTTTTTCACTGGCTGAGACTGGGACGACCTCACTTCTGCATCGTGGGGAGATATCGGGCCGACCTACAGACACATGGACAACCACATACACAATTATTAGAAAGTAGCAAATGCCATCACAGCCAGAGCATAGGGTTAAATTGAGGTTATGGGAGCATCAACGAACAGATTTAGTGTAAATAGTATTACATGAGAGTAGGGATTAGATTGGTGACATGAAATAGGTGAGATCACCATGAAAGAAAAAGTTTAAAAAGTTTGATAAAGTAAAGATATTTAGACAAAAACAGCAGTAATATAAGCAATATATTACAATACAAATACATGAAACAAAGAAGTCATGCTTTATTTGAATTGTATAGATTACAGAATGTTTCAAAGAAAGTATTACGAAAAGATTAAGACGAATAGCCAAAATAAATCAAAAGTCAGGATAGTTAGTTCAAGATAACAGTGACAGTGAGTAAGCAGTGATCAGAAAAGGAAGAAATTAAATACGACAAAATTCAGTAAGAAACTATATTTTTAGTATATTCAATATATAAAATAAATTGTTAATCATATCAATTCAAATTGTAAAACCTGAACTTCAACTAAGATGACTATCAAAATAAGTGATTACTGTGAAAATTAAAATCAGCGTTGGAAAAAAAGTAACGATATCAGCAATTTAAATATTAGATTATTTTATATCAGTAATAAAATTAGGAAGAAAAAAAGTGTTCGTACATTTCAACCCAATTGCTTCCAGCAAGCATGGTTTAAATTTCAAGTGTCATAACATTTTATAAAATATATTATGTGCTTCATATAAAAATAAAAATATGGTGCTTAATAGTGCATCAAATAACATTAGTGCTAATGTATGAAATAGATTTATTTCTACAATAAAATGCAAAATAAATTCTAGAAACTAACATTTCCAATGTCTACAACGCACTACATACGATAACGGAGTAGAAAGCACCATAGCGCGGAAACTACAAGTATACTCTTCAAACAATTCCATCTACATTGGACTATGTTACTTTAACATGGAAAGGACAGGATTTCAAGTTAACTACACAACCAATGCAACAACTACATTGCTACATTGGATGTTAGTCTGTGACACACTATAATTTATGATACATTAAAGTCGTACTTCAGTATGAATGTACCGTATGTCACACTGGTGGCATATTAAATCCAGAGAGTTTAGTTACAGTGTGACAATAAAAATGTACACACACTCCGCGTTATTCTCAAGAAAACCTTCACTTCCTTTCAGGTGACAACAAACGCATGTGTGCTGTAGTGACGTAAACAACTCTTTATTACTACTGGTACTTTAAACCACAAATACGTGAAAGTTCAAACGTTCACGTTTGGTTGTAAAATAGATGGTGATTGCTTTTGTTATATACGATTAAAGACACAAAGATTAGTAAGGTCTTGTCCAAATATTTCCAGTGCACTGAATGAGTTGTAATTCATGACTAAAAAAATATAGCAGCTTCAAGTACAGAAATATCACATTAAAAATGGCCAAATGACCATGCATTTGCATGGGCACATGGCAATGCTTTCACCTCGTTGGTGTCTTGTCACATGACGTATGAAGTGTGGGTTTACTTGAGAATACATGGATTTCTATACTCCTAAAACTGCTTCTTCATTATTCAATGAAATATGCTACACCTTTACAATGTCTTCCCGGTAATAAAAGCGCTCTTTCCCGTAAGGTTCGGAGCTTGCTCGCATGTATTAGCTCTAGAATTATTACAGTTATCCAAGTAGGATTGTACGATCTAAGGAACCATAACTGATTTAATGAGCCATTCGCCGCGGGAACAGAAAGTAAGCAGGTGCATGATAAGGGTCAATACTACTTTAATAGTGAGGTGCACCATGGGGCCGTGGAAGCTGTCGGATTAACAATCTACCAACACTCACGGCCATCCACCTTTTCTTCTCTTCCATCTCGTCGTACTCCTTGCGGGCGGCCACCCAGTCGCTGGCCTGGCGCGTCAGTGACAGCTGCAGCTTGGAGTGCTGTCGCTTCTCCATGTCGAGGCGCCGGGTCAGGTCGGCACGCGCGTGCTCGGACGTGCTGATCGTGTGCTGCAAACACAAGGCATTTGGTATTTGCATTTGACTCATCGTTGGTTTTCACGGGTTGATTGCTCGCACTGCCGCCTTTACAAGTCCGTGTTCATATATCAACCCGTGGGCCAATTTGTGGCTTTTAAGTGAAAAAATATTTTCGGGTTAGACTTACTTGAAATTTGGCGATGTAAGATCGTACGTTTGACGTTTTATATTGTCGTTGAACTTTTTGGCAGTGGGCCTTGTGATTGGTTAGATTTTGTGACAAACTTCAGCAAATATTAGGCCGGTTTAATCACGTGAAATATGACGATACATTTGACTGGGCTCTTCAGGCCAAGCTATTTTGCTTAGTTGTTTGGAAATAATTTTCAATGCTTAATGAAAGCTGAATCAAATATGGAAACATTGTAGTATTATTGTCATGATCATTGATGTATGATTGTATTGTATCAAAAAAGATCATTCACACAAGACCCCTTACGTACTAAAACACTAATATTTTAAGAGTATGAGAAGTGTCTTTAAGCAATGCCAGTCGAAGTGTACATACTTATTACCATGTCTTTAGGCAATGCCAGTTGAACTTCATACAGCAATTTTCTTCAAAACTAACCACTCTAGATTCATGAAGGCCGTAACAATAATAACTTTTATTTAACCTGTCAATAAACAGGGGAGAGTTGCAGCAAAGCCACAATGTTGTCTTCATGTGGGGTGTAGGCTGATAATATGTACTCAAATCAGCTCAAACAAGGCAGCTTTGTCAAAAACTAAGCACCAATTTTTATACAGATACATCAAACTTATGTTCGTTTTAGATATAATTGAAAGTGTATATTACAAGGTTACTGGTAAAAGCAGACAATTTGTCCAATATCTCGGACATAATCCAGCATTATATATGGCCAGTCCACTTTACCAAATGAGATTTACATAACAAATACACTTTTTATAATTGATCTTGTGACACTCCCTGGCATGAAATTGATTAGAAAATTTCCAAATATAAAAGAACAAGAGTAACAAAATTCACATTTACTGTTATGAGCTTGCACCACAGTATATGTGACCATTTGTTGTGAAATGGTGCAAAATGTAGGATTTGAGCACGAGATTGGAATGTCAATTGTAAAATTTTGCACGGTGTTATATTATTGACACAAACGAAATTAGCTGCTTATAGAAATACCAGTTACCACCAACCAAAAAAAAAAAGAATTGTACAATAGACAAATTCTACAAAAGTCATTCTAAAGTAGCAAGTAATCAGAGAAAAACAGAATAATAGTTGCAGTCTTTGGGATATGTATATGTATAAACGGAACCCTTTGTATTTGAAAAGAATAAGTTCAAATGTTCAAAATGTACATGTATGCTTGACAGTGAGCTTTATTTAACACTTTTCTTTTTCATAATTGTATCAATGAACCCTCTCAGGATATTTACACAAAAGGTAGTTGGTATCGGTTGGTCGGATAATAAGCTCCATGTCCGTAGCAACCATTGAACAAAGAACCGCACACAATGCACATCACGTGGTGTAATATTCATTTTGCAATAACAATTTAACTAAAATAATGAACAGCTCCATCATATGAAAACAATCAGCAATCTAAATTATGTTTGTGGCGTGATAATTAGCTGATTAGAGATGTTTCACATTTCTATTGAAATACTTATTCCATGCTTGACTGATTTTCATGGTCCATCAGTCACAGTACACAGATCAATATCTGCCTCCTTTCTGTGGACTCAATGGACAGGCATTATGCACCAAATGGGTGTATTTTATACTAAAGTAAGAATAATCAATATGTGACTCATGGTCAGCACGCAGAAATAATATAACAAATTTGTGTAGCAACGAAACATCAATTACAAGACATGTTAATTAACTGGTCACAAATACGCAAATACAAAATCTGAAAATTGAATTCTATTGAATGTGTCTACTCTACTTAATATACAAAAATAATTCTAATTAGACATGCGGCTTAAACATTTTTTACTTCATAATTGAGTCTTTCCACAGAATATTGGGTACTAATATTATTAAAGGCAATAGCGAAAAGTTACATGTAAGTATAGGGGAAGTGCGGTCTTGGGAACGATCCCAATGTTTCCCAGAGAAATCGGTGCATTTGCAAGGTAAAATTACCAATTTTCGTCTAAACTGTAAAGAGGGTGGGGCGATCCGCTTTGTAAGGCCTCAACCATACAACCCGGAATCTGCCATTGATTCATGTCTCACTTGGTCATACAAAAGACCCACAATAGATAAAATCTAAAGCACGTGAGCACATTTGATCACAAGTATAACTGTGACTGAAGCCCTATTGGCCACCTAAACAGTTTGAGCCATATCAATTGCTTTTTGTATGCATCCATGGTTTAAACCAATTATTATAGCCCAGCACTTATTGAGTCACTATTGTTCACATAATGAAAGTGTCACTGAGGAGGTAATCAGATTCTATCTTTAAATGAATGCTTGAAACAGATCAATTAAATACTTTCACGGTTAACGAAGAAACAATTAATTAAATCCTCTTTTTACTGAACACAAAACAAAATTGGTCTAAAAAGGTTTTGTTGTTGCTAAAGATTTTTGGTAACAGTTTGATATATTATAATAGCTTTTCTTGGGTGCGATACAATACAAAGTTAAAGAGAACTATTTTCTTGAATGATATCAAACTCTTTTCACTGCGATCAAATCGAAACTGAAGCCAGTGATAACATTTCAAGCTCATTTGTAAAGTGCTGAAGTTTTTACATAAATTCTAGTCCACTCCCCCACATGCTATTTACCTATGACACCCATTCTGTAAATAAGTGGAAGTTATTCATGATTATATAATGCTTGTGCGACATTTTGTGTTTCTAGTGTCCAAATTTGAAAATTTCATAGAGCTACTAGACTGTCACTAACAATAACAATCCATGTACCATGTGTAGCAGAAGGTGACTTATGTTGTGAATGATTACAGTAGAAGCTCTCTATTAGGACCACCTTTAGGACCAGTGTTAGGTGGTCTCAATAGAGAAGTGGTCTCAATAGAGGTTCATTTTGGTAGCGTTATGAAGGCTTGGGACTGTGAAAAGTGGTCTTACAGAGGTGGTCTCAATGTGGAGGTGGTCTTAATTGGAGGGTTCTACTGTACCACCTAATGTTGCACTTGTAACTGACCATGAGCGAGTCTCTCTCCTCGGCGGCGCGCTTCGAGCGCTTCAGCAGGTCCTGGTTGTCCCGGCGCAGCCTCGACACCTCCCGCTTCAGCGCGTCATTCTCCAGGATCAGCACCTGCAGGACAAACGCTAATTAATGGACCTACCTACTGTTGAGGAGATGAGGCACTCAATGCAACAAGGCCTATTTTGGGCCTGTGTTGCAGCAGTTGGCTAATGCTTGCAATTTTTCCAACTGCTAAAGGCACCCCATTCAAAATACTTGTTTTTGGATAAAAACAATGGAATTATAAATATCTCATAAAGCTATGATTTTGGCAGCTCTGATAAATAAAAAAGTGAAAAAAAGCTGGGTATCAAATTTTTTTGACTTTAACCAGCTTTGGACATTTTACCTCTAACATTTTTGTTGGTGTTTTGTAACGACTGACATCACATTCTAATCCTCAATTCCCAACAAGTCTGTATATGTCTCATTAGTAAATTTTTGCACATATAGCTATAGCAGATGAATTCCTTGATAAAAATAAACGGTCGCTAAGGCATTTATGCCTTAATTGTCATCACCTGTAAATCATCCAGCCTAAAACATAGGTTGTTCAAACCCAGCATCTAGATGGAATTACATAAGCAACATTTTTGAATTCTGTTGAACTTCGCCAGTTCCATTCATTAGTCATCATGCCGAGTTTTGATATAAACCACTTTTTATAGTAAATATTTTGGCCGGCAGCACACAAGGTAAAGATGACATATTTCAGAGATGAAAATATGACAAATGCCTTATTATCGCCTATTGTATCAACTTTAACTGACCATAAATCTAATTATTTGTTGTCAGAGGTCCATCCATCAGCTTTGGTGTCACATCGTTCTCCAGGATCAGCACCTGCCATGCTTTAATGGATCTACTGTTGAGGAGATGAGGCACTCAATGCAACAAGGCCTATTTTGGGCCAGTGTTGCAGCAGTTGGCTAATGCTTGCAATTTTTCCAACTGCTAAAGGCACCCCATTCAAAATACTTGTTTTTGGATAGACAATAGAATTCTATTTATCTATTTAAAGGTATGATTTCCATAGCTATGAGAATCACTTGAAACATGAAGCTGGGTATTGATTTTTATTGACTTTACCCAGCTTTGGACTGGTTTGTTCACAGTGCTGTGGCATTTCTAACAACTGACCATTCTCCTAATCAGACAAGTACATGTACATTGTAGATGTTAGTCACATTAGCCAGTTTTCCTACATATAGTGTCGCCGATGAATTCCTCTTTAATTCTTTGTTAAAAATTAGGTCTCGGTGCATATAGTTATAGCCCCATGATGGCTGACCTCGCTCTTGCGTATGACGTCCTCTATGCGGATGGGGCTGGTGGTGTGCATGGCCTTCATCTCTGCTATCTTGGCGATATGCCGCTTGAACAGAGCCTGCTCATCATCCAGCTCATCCTCTGTCACCTTGTCTTTCTTATCTTTCTTGCTCTGAAAATATTGTTCGACAAAGCATGAGAATGAGTAGATGAAAATGATTCTTGTATCCAGAATTTAAACCACATACTAACTTTTTAATACTGATATTATCTACAAAATCAGTTTATTTAAGGGATTTTTGATACTCTTCTGGCCTTTGTAGTATTTTAATTGAAAATTTGACTCATTTGTATGTAAAGAAGTATCAAAATGTACTTTTGAACTGACTCTTAAATATTTTACATAAAACAAAATTACACATCAAAATGCGAGAAAAAAGTTGTCATTTGACATAATTGAAATCTTCAAAAAAGTATTTGAAGTCAAAATCTAAGAAAACACTTATTATATTCAAACATACAAAACTTGATTTAGATTAATCTTTAGTAGGCAGGCGCCACTTCTAGTATTCGATAATAACTGCAACGTCCACATTTTAGTTGAACTAGTGTAAATTAATAAATGTAACTCTTAACTTGTTAGTACTTTCCAAAACCCTTACACCAGATTTGAATTTGACACTTACATGTACAAATAAACAAAACAAGTTATTTTGTGAGATTGAGCACATAAAAACAAGTTGAAAGCAATCAAGTAAAACACAAGGACACCATTGTGCTAATTATTCTGTACCTTAAACATGAATCTTGGTGACATGGTATTGTAGGAATAATAGGACACGTTGTGTGACATCTAGAATTGCAGAGTTAAAACTTCTGGTACATGTCAGATCTAGCAATCTTGGTATGATTGTTCTTCTATTATTTTAGTTCACAAATTCTAAAGAAACATATATCTTCACAGTTCTCATCTAAAGTAATATAGATTTTAATATTTCTAGCAGTCTCCGCAAGGAATCCCATGTCAGGTCTTATTTAAATGTATGGAGTGTTCTAGTTTAGCAGATCAAAATTTATGTTTTGTATTTTTGTTTGCTTAGTGAATATATTTTTACCTATACACCCTTCTTCGAAAAGTCAATATAGAAACAAACAATCAAACAAACCTTATGACCAGAAACATTAAATACACATACATGTATACTAATCTATCCATTGTAGATAAATTAATACCCGTTATACTGTCTTTTGTAAGAAAATTAATGATGTCACCTGTAACCATCAACAGACCAACCACTTTAAAAGATATTTACAAACACCTGAGAAAGGTTGACACAATATTATACAAAAAGATTTTTAAACCCTGGACATCAATGATGATACAGTACGTAATGAAAATAAGAGCCAAAATTTGTGAGGGGTACACATTCCATACAAATTTGTATACCAGCAAATTCTTGGTAATTTATTTAATCTCATAAATGATTAAAACCTGGCAGATATTCTGCATAGTGTAATAATTTGTATTATTCTTGTAAATAAAGGTATTTGAACAATTACCAAACTTTTGCCAAACCATTGATAACTGTTGAGTCAAAATCACAGATATTAAGTTAGGGCTCTTATTTTCTGGTGTGTACATTAAACCATCAGCACCCACAATTTGTGAAAGCAATAATGATGGAGAACTTAGATCTTTACCTTTTGACTTGAATAGCTCTTTTTGCTTGAATTACTCTTTTTACTCATAGAACTTCTTGAAGATAGTGGAACCTAGGGTACCATACTGTACATATCAAACAAAGCATCTTTTGATATTTTGACCAACCAGTTACTAATATTTAAACATGATTGCGCCTTCCTCCCTCACTTGTTAAGTTGAAATCGAATTCCTGTTGCATGTTTCCAAAAATATGTACAAACCTTACATACCTAAAAACCATAAAATGTGAGACTTTTACAGCAAAATGTCTCTTCTGCACTTCCACATTTCTTGATAAAAATAACACAGTTTTACAATCAATTTAGAAAAAAAAACTAAAATATCACATACAAAAAAACATCTTGAATCTACTTACTTACCAAAGAATGTACCGGTATATTCGGTTCATCCTGGGTTCCATTATTCATGATCAAAAGAATATGTTTAGATGCCTATTGGAACCTGTCATTTTGCTCAGCGACGAGACTTGTGTATGCTGTTGTCACAACAGCTTCATTGAACTGAATGAAAGGACCTCTCAATATACGAGTGAAGGAACACTTGAATCCCAAACCCATTCCAAAAGCCACGGGGAATCACATAAGAGACATGACATAAGATTACCCCCAAACTTCAAGAAAGTTGCTTGAGAAGAACAAGAGTTATGCAGAAAGGTCTGCAAGTCCTTTGATATCAGAAATGAATGGACACACTGGTTACAACCTGCCCCCCATCTACTCGTCTCTGCTGTTTCATGATCGCCGCCAAAATGGTGATGTGACCAGCTGGGGTTTTTCATTTGGACCGACGAAGCTTTTGTGACGACAGAAAAAGTCTCGCTGGTGACCAAAATGACATGTTCCTATAGGTATCTTTACATATTCTTTTGACTACTTACTTACATTTCAAGAATATTCAAATAAAAAATAATACCTAGTTGCAATAATCAAAGCAATTCATTACTGTTTGCATTAATCATATCAGCCTTTCGTACCCATCTGATAATCAAATGCAAAAATGATAGATGATTATTGATCAAAAATGTTCTCTTGTTTCAAAAAATAATTGAAGTCATTCTCATTCCCTGAAATGGAGTAGATGGATAGACAACAATACACTTGCTCACATTTCATTATTCTTCACCTCATCTCTGTCTGACACTCAAAACCATCAAACTCTCATTCGACTGTCCAGCTTTTTCACACACACACCTAGTACTTAAGCCATGCACTTACCTACCTCTAAACTACCGTTCAAAAACAATGCAAATCAAAGAGTGCAACGCATGCACATAATCACTACCAAAGACCACCCATCCGTCTAACATTATCTGTCAAATAGACCGGCCCCCCAGTCCTCCCACCTTCTCTCCGCTCTCGTAGTTGCCGTTGCTGTCCTCTCCCACCGTGTCACCACGCGGCGTGTCATTTGGCCGGCCCTTGCCGCGCGGCTGCGGCGTGTGCGACCGCGACCGGTCGCGCTCCACGACGTACATGTCACGGTAGCGCCGCGCCAGGCCCGACGTCTCATCCAACTCAGACTCCAGCTGCTTGATGCGAGCCTCAGCTAAAAAATCAAACTAATTTCGTATTCGGATTATCACATAATCATCCGGGCGCATTGAATTATCATGTTCTGTGGTATCAAAGTGAGCTATAAAAGAAAAATGCAGGAATCGTGAAAAATTGTTGGGGTGCGCTTATTATTTTTTGTTTTTTTGCTGAAATTTGTTTTTGTAAACGCACTGTACGCTTATTAGAACGAATACGGTAAGTGATATATTTTATATGTTATACTTGTTATACGGTAAACAGCTTTGTGCCTCATGTTATTTTTCTACCTCTTTCTTCGTACAGCTGTATTTATCCATTATTTTTTTTTTAAAAAGGGTTTAAATGTAAGTTTTATTATGTAACATTAATTCGACCTCTTGGTCCTTATCAAATCTTAGATTTTTGAAAATTTTGGATAAATTTTGGATAATTTTGGAAAACATTGATATATTTGAGGGTAGACAAATATACTTGATTTCTTCTTCGGTTTTACCTGCCATGTATGGTATTGACTTTTAATGCAAATCTTCATATACTGATGTTGAAAAAGATTACCTGCCCTTCATGCAAGCTTCAATTAAATTTTGTCTGCACATTCAAGCATTTACATGATAAATAAGGGGTCAATATATAAATTTATACTCGTCAGACTTCAACTTGAATGGGTACAAATGTAAGTAAAAACGGCGCATAGAAAATATCATAGCTCACCATCTTTAGCACGTTTCTCATACATCTTCACCAACTTGGCGTTGTTGACCTGTGCGTTCATGCTCGGCTTTTCTTTGCCCGCTGATTTCCGCTGCTGCTTCTTCAGATCGTTCAGCTTCTTGTGCATGTCCAGCTCAGTGTTGATCTTCTCTGTCTGGTTGTTGAGTTTGCGCATCATCGAGGCTTTAAGCTCATATGACAGCTCCTGTTCCTCCGGTGAGAGGCGGAAGCTGTAAACAATAGAAAAAAACTACACATGTACTTCTGAAACCATTTTAATGTATATCAGCATACCGGTAGGTGGATCATTTTAGTTGATATAAGCATCTGAATCTAAGCTGAAAGCAGAATCATCGTAATGTGGTCTTCCAGGTCATTTACTTTGGATGTCACAGTGTCATTGACCATGACTCTTGTTGGGGAATTCAGCTAAAATATGATAGATGATCATTAGTAGTGATAGGATAATGACTTATAAAAAAAACTAGAAAAGTTGATAAGAAGAATATGCATTCAACTGAATATATATTTTAGATAAATTCAACTTCTAATAGAAAGAAACAGAGCCCTATTAGGCGTTGAGCACTTCATCTTAAAGGTAATAGGTTTTTAAACGATAAATATTTTCAAAAGAAATATGGTAAGTTTAGTGAGTAAAAATAACTTTAATACTGAAAACCATGGCTAAGATATAATATTAATTGAAATCACAAAATCTGTTTGATTTTGAAAAACCTACATTTGAAGCTTCTTATCAGAGACATCGGCAGTCATTGTCTTCACTTAAAAATTAGTTTATAGAATTTTATCCAATCAATCAGTAAAGAAGTTGATACCGATATCAAGATTTATTAATTTACACATGAAACTGAGTTTTATAGAATGTAATATTGATTTTGATATTAAGATTTATTCCAAGATCACGCAAATGAAATTTTATCATTAATTGATTGTACTGCTCTATCCAAATATGTGAAGGAAAGGAGACGTATTTCTTTGAATATTCAAACAAGGATGATCCCAAAAGACAAATATGCAGCTGGTCAACTATCACCAAATTAGCCAAAAGAACAAAATCAAGATTTGTTTATCGCCCATTCGAATGTCACTGACACGTTTCTAAAATCTAGTCTAAATTCAGTGAGAGATCATTGAAATTTTCATATTGTTTTAAACACATTACAAGTAGGTTCCTATTTGACTCAAATTTGAATCCTGGACATCAGTTTTTCAAAAACCATCTTAATATTTCTGTTTACTTCATAAACCAATCGTATTATCAAATATTTGAGCAAACTTTAGTTTTGTCACATTTAAAAACTCAATCTGTTTTCGAAAAACATCTTTTCACACATATCCTTCACAATATCATTCCATCGCATTGAAAATTTGAACATTTCAAACATTTGATTCCTTTTAAAATTGGTTTAATTTGCCATCGATCTATTTGAAGTTCTAAGTCAATTGTTTTAACTATATGTGTTACTTGAGATGTGTTGCAACTATCATAACAAATATCTCGTTGTTGCTACTTGACAATCCAAAGTTTGTAATGATGTCCAACCATTCACACTGTCCTGGCTCTTTCCTAAAAAACCTTGGACACTGAACACCCTAATAACGTGACATTTTTTGTTGACATGCAATGTTTGACGAGACATATGCACATTGAAATACACCAAATTCACGCATAACATATAGATGCGAACAAATAAACATACCCATAAAGGGCAGCTTATATTGAAGATTAAGGTATCCGATTAGCAGTAATGGATCACTTCCACAATGTTGATCCAGAACCATTTATCGGCTTTCTGAGAATTCTTACTTTCAATGAATCTATTTTTTTCCACTTTTTTCTTGATTATGAGTTGACCATTATTTTTCCCAAATGAAATATTGCTTCACAGTATTGTAATAAGGTATTTGGCATGATTTAGGTGCTGTGTGGTAACGATTTTGGTGTACTGGTTTATGGTCGTAATTTGAGTGTTTCAGCACTGTAACAAAAAAATTATTATTTGGTGACACTTATTTCAGTGTTCTCTACGAGTCTTTAGCAATATCTTTTTGTGCATAACCAGTTTTATGAAAGAATTCAATCAGAGATTTTAGTGTAAAGACATGATGCAATGATATATGATATATATGTTGTCCCTTCGGTCTCTTCACATGGATCTGCCATTGTAGCAATCTTAAGGTAATCTGTTAGAATGATTTTGGTGCTTTGTATCAACCATTTTTTCAGTATGCTCTGTGAAAATCTTTTTTTCTGGATTAACAATTTTAGTGATGCAGTAAGCATTTTGGTCCTATGTGGCAACTATTTTGATTCTTTTGTCAACAATTTAAGTGCTTGAGTCGCGACCTTGAAATTCTGATTGTCGGATCACTCTGAGTTTATAACAAATGATGGACTACTCGAAAAAAAAAACTGAATATTAATACTGTAAACGTCTCCATTCCATATTGTTGGAAAGGAAATTTAAAGTTGTTTGCTCTCTTATTTTGACCTTCATGTAAATACGCGCCATTCTATGTGCAAACATTGTCAGTTTGAAATTATCTAATGTTGCTATGAACGTGTGTCATATCCATTGAGACCTTTAGAAAAACAAATATCTGTTTATGTGGAAACTTCTCTAATTGATCTAGCTGTGTATCAACTTTACTGTCTTCCTTGGCATTTGCTTACATGGCCGTATATGGATAGATGTTTGCTATCGATCATCAGGATCGACTCAGAAATTCAATAGTTACCTACAATGTGACAATCCTTCTTTTTTGCCATTGACGAAAGAACCCCAAATGGTAACCCTGCTTAGAATTGATCAAGAAATTGGTAAATATGGCTGCATCTGAATTTTTGTTGCTCACATTTTTTAACTATCACTACAGTTGTAGACTCGACAAAACCAAATTTCTGAAAACAGTCATTCCTGTCAACCCTGTACTTGTTGATTTTAGCCAGGGTCGGCTGGCAACAAAAGTTTATGGTAAGTCTACTGTTTTACTGCTTTGTTAACTGTGGAGAAGTAGATAAATATTTTAATACATCATAGTTGCTGACATCTATATATTATTCGAAAATAAGATGAATTACAAAACAATCCAAAATTATAATGAATTACCTTCAATATCAACTTACGTTAATTCTATGCAAATTATATTCAATATGCTACTATTTTATTAGTTTGTTAATAAAATGACTATCTTAATTTGAGTACCTACCTGTGATACAGTGTATAGATTTAATTAATAGAATGAATACATGTACCTATTATAAGTAGTAACTACAAAAAATAACAAAAATTTTTATGACAAAAATTGAAAACAAAAAATCTTGTTAAAACTTGATTTTCAATTTCTGTTTATGATTATTAGAATATCCATCAACATGTCTAGATTATCAGAATATCCATGAACAAATTGGAAATTTGAATTCAATGCACATTGAACCCCCAAAGTTAATGTACATGTATTATCTTTATATGAAATACTTAGCACTTAATTAATACCTTGTATCCTCCTATCCACAACATACAACAACTGGACTGGACATCAACAACTGTAAATCAGTTCAAATGATTTATTCATGACATCAAAGTTGAATGGTAACCTTATACACTATTAACATAGGTATTTTGGACCCCAGTAGAGAAACAAAATATCACCATGAATGGTATAAGCACTACGAGCAAATGCCCTTTTGGAAACACTTTCATTAGCAAAAAATGTAATCATATTTTAGAATTCAAATACTTAGAACATGTAATAATGCTACATAGAATATCAGCATATTGTGTTAATATGGGGGCAGAACCACCTTTTTTCTAGTTTTAATATATTTGTCGATCACAGTAATTATCAGAACAGCAGAAATAATTGGAGAAATGTATACAATTTCAAACAATGTGAATGTCAATAGCTTGTACATGTAGTTCATAATGGGTTCTCTACTGTACAAATGCGTGGGAGGTTCTGAACTGTTCCAACCTACTCCTGGATCTTAATGGCCAGCAACTTTATTGAGCGCTTTCTTCACTTGATCATTTAATAGATGTGATATAGGCAATTAGTGATCCAAAAAAGGCAAATGGGCATTAAGGAATTGCCTTCTATGCGACATAAACTTTGAAAATCAGGCTTTTCTGAGCAAATTATGCTTGTTGGCATATCAAGAAATTTCTTGTTTGTAACTTGTCCTGTGAAAAATATATCTTGCACTATACTAAATTATAAATAATGTGTTGCCACTTCTTTGATTAAACATACCAGTACTAAATAAAAAAATAAAATTTACAAAATGGTAAGAAGCTTATCCACAAAACAAACACTTTTTTTAATTCCATTACATAATAGTAAAAAAAAACCTCTGGACTAAAACTTAATGAGCAAGCACTTAAGACTATTTCCTCTAATAGAAAATTGTTAGAATCTTTTCTCATGTTACCTAAACTTAATCCAAACAATGTCTAACTGTATAAAGAACACAGCAGCAACATTTTATGAATTGACGTAGCGATAAAAACACACAGACTATATTTCACTGCTATTGACACTTGGGGTAGTAAAAACGTCTGTTTTCTTGATCAATGTTGAATAAGAGATTGTTGAAAGCCATCAGACACTATGTGTATAGACAATATATACATAACGACATATCCCAATGCCATAGAACGGCAATCCTAAAAAACCTATTTTGAAGACACATGTACATTCTAAACTAAAACTAACTGTCTTTTAAGATGTTTTTTGTCACTATACTTTCGTAGTATCTAATGTAAATGTACATGTGTACAGAATGTAATGTAAATGTACTGTACATCGAACAAGATATAGCAATAAGTCATTTATAATCCCTCATGTTTGAACTGAAGGAAAAAATTCTTTTTGCTACAATGGAATTAGTCTATGGAATCAGCTTTCCCTGGAAATTAAAACTTGTGAGAATAATTGTCTTTTAGAATTAAATGTGAGCAAATGGTTCTCGATGAAGCTGATATTTTAATAATGTAGTACAGTCAGTTTTCCATATCTGTGATAAATCTATAAATGTGTTATATTTGTGTATTTAATATCTATGTTCATCGCCCATGTTGTTTCTTGTTGCTATAACTTAAGGTCCACTATGGAAATAAGAATATATGTATAAACTTTTTATCAAATATTTTCAATTCAATTTCAATTCAATTTTCAGTCTGTAGAAAATGGTCATGTCTATAGTCCATTCTGGTACTTTGAGGCAACATATTAACTAGTCCTATGAGTGCCATTATTAGATAGATTCAAAAAAATGTATGGGCCCAAAATCTCCTAAAAGAAAGGATAAGTACAATTATGATACAGGGACAACTCATAAATCCTGGTGTCATGGAACTTCTTGACAGCTGAGTGCCTGTTAGAAAGTTATAAAATTTATGACAAATTTTGATCAATTAGTTATGTTGGCATTTTCATTGAAAGCTTTATTGCTTATCAAACTATTGGGGGGTGAGTCCTAACTTTACAACCTTGTTTTCTGGACACATCAATAGTTTGATATGTATTTAGAGATATTGTAAATCTTCTATAACAGCCGGGTGGCTATTGGCATACTACTATTGGAGGAGGAGCTGTTTATCAGAGGCGGGCGTTTAATGGAGGTATGTGGTTATTAATGTAATTAAGACATCGCGTTCTTATTTCAAATGATACATGATTTTTAGGAGCTTTACACAATGCAACCTCATTATAATGCGCTGAAATAGAAACGGACTAAATCGAATATCAAATGCTTTTATTAGAGGTAGGCATTTAACAGAACAGGGGGGCATTAATAATAGAGGTAGGTGGATATTAGTGGTAGGCCATTAAAAAAAGATTTATGGTATATCATTTACTTATAATATTCATTTACAAAAATTCTGATTTCAGGTCACAGCACAGGTGTATGTTATGTGTACGACATAATTGTAGCTTAATTATGACGCTTCATGTATAGCTGTATGTACTTTTATAACATGATTATCAAAGAAGGAGGAAGACTGGAAGAGTCACGAAATGTGGTCCTCATTATGTGAATTTCTTTCATAATTGTGCTCTTTACTTTACTCAAATCAACTATGTGGCTTCAACTATATCATAAAACTTACACACTTGGAGTCCCTACGGACAGCAATAAGTCACATGATCAAGGCATACTAGGTATACTCACCCATAGCTGCCATTGGGGTGGCGTACTGGCTTGAGGAGCCGACGAGGCAGCACCGGCTGCTCATACGGAGAGTCACTTGGTAATCCTAACATTTTTTTCTTCTCATCCTTCATCCTTCATTGCACTGTGTGGCCCGTGGGCCCAAGCTACTCTTTGACAGAGGATTGTGTCTATCATCATGCTAAACAGCCTCCATTATAGTCCAAATGCAATCTTTTCCAATACTCTATTATTTAACACATTTTATTAACTGTATTAAGCCAATGTGTTTTTTCTTTGTTGTTGGTTATTCCTTTTGCGATGCATAAAAGTCAGTATCTCATATTATTTCTGCATTAATAATTAAATTTCTCCAGCTATGCTTCAGAAGTTCCTTTTCCTTTTTATTTTTAAATCAAAATATGTTTCCAGCTAATTTTCAAATTAATTGCTAAAATAGAAAAAATGATATAAAGAAAATAGAATCCTATATTAGTCCTTGATCAGATAGTGAGAATGGACATCAGGACTAAAAATAAATTATTACTTGTCATAATATTCATCGAAATAAAATACCATTCAATGGGTATACTCAATGGCTAACACTAAACATTAACCTCCAATATATATCATATTCATCATAGCCCAAACACATGATCAATATATCATAAATTCATTCTTTACAAGGTGATATAATCTATGCTTTTAACATTTCAATCGTTTGAAACATTAATTACCAAGTGAATATATCACTTTTTAACTAACAAAAGGTCACCATGCCCACTCGGAGATTGTAATATAATTATGTAATTGTTCAGATATCAATGAATCTGTTAACAATCTAGATGTTATTAGATGTTAACTGATATAATCTATAATAAATACTTTTCTGCAATCATGCATGCTCGACCTGTCACCCCTATAATCAGAAATCAAGTCATTACGTTTCATATAACTTGTTTTGCTTTTATGATTTCCATGCATGGCGATACTATCTAGTGAATATTTATTAAGTAAAATTTTTAATAAGAAACTATTACTTAAAGATTTGAATAGTACAATGTACTTCACTCATTTATTGTCAATTTATACACAGATCGATGATAATAGCATATTTTCAGCCACAGAATTAAATCCCATTTTGCATACTTAAGCTCACACAAAATATTTTAAAATTACATCTTTCCTAATAATCACCTCATTACAAGTATGATTATCCACAATATGTAGTAACATGATCTCAGTAATATAATTACTAATAATAGAAACCGTACAATTATTACTATTTGCTCACACAAGTTATATCAATAACAAAATCATCCACAATAATGAGCGCTCTAATGGAAACCTCACTGTTTGCTGAACTCCAAAGAACGTCCTGAGAAGGACGAATCAATCCGTGAACATAATCAGCCAAAAGTGAGTCTGGTGAAAGTGACAAAAGTTTCTAACTAGCTATTATTTCCCCCTCAGTTATTAATCAATGCATGCCTAGTGATATAGACACAAAAAACATGTTTACTCGGTATAAAACTTTGAATTCATGACTTATGTAGTGAAAAATTATTTCACTTAGAATAAAACCGGTTCAAGCCCATGTTGCACTTACGCCGACGCATATATAGTATAGTTATATTTGATTACATGTATATAGTTTGAGTGAAATGCAATCTAAATAAATAATAATGATAAAAATTTATGATGAAACTCAATCATTTGATAGCGTTGTTTTATCTTCAAACCTGATTTCAGCAGGTACCAATTAAAAATAATGGTTTGCCACGACCTTGATTTTGGGGACGATTTTGCACCTTATACAATAGGATAAAAAAAAGTTTTGATTCGAAATGTCACTTCATTTCAAAGTCAAACCCTACCTTTATCAATACTGTGTATAATTTGTTCAAATATCATTTGCTAGTCCTAAGACTTCATTTCTTATTATAAAACTATACTTAAAAACTTGTGAACTTTGAATGAAATTGTATTTCCGTCTTATCTCTATTAGGGTATCAACATTTAGTCATTACTATTCAATGAGAGCACAACAACTACTGGAATGGTGCTCAGACATCAAAATACTGACTGAAAATAGCCATCAGTCTGTGATGTTGAGTTACTCAATTGACCACACAAAAATTAAAATTCACAGTAATTTATGATTCAATCGCTGAGTTACAAAAAAAATCCCTATGAATCATTCTTTCCACATATTTGCACATTCTAAAAAAATAACAATCAAAGGTTAACAACATAAAACAGTTGTAAAATAATCCAATAGTTTACTATCCACTAACTGCTATTAAGAAAAGTAATTCCAGCATTTAGCTTCGAAAGTCCCCCACGTAGGATTACGCTGTATTAGGATGCAGAGAATGGGCCTCCATGGCTACTGCAGAGTAAAGGTTTTTAGGTCGTTCAAAACATATATGTATATATCAGCTCATCAAAGAGGCTGCCAAGTGCGACTGTATGCGCTCATGGCCAAGGTTCATTGTTGGTGTGACAAAAGGACTATGGATATGTTGGCGGCAGTTGATCATGGTAAGAGATCAACGCTGCAGTGTCTGCTGGCCGTGGGTAAAGTAATCAGGACGCTGTAAAAAAAAACTGTTGCATACTGATACGTGGCACAGCAGCTAATTTCTAAAAGTTAGGATTTGTTTTTGTGGTGCATATTTTTTTCAATAAACAACTGGAATGTAACTGTGTTTGTGCAACAGTCTAGTTGCATATTAAAGTCACATAGCGGCCATATATATAGCTCCTTAGTGCCAATCAATGTTATACCATACTAGCATTCACTGTACCAATTGTTTGGATACCCTTGGGCATCAACAAAGGGGAGGGCAATTATTTGACAGCACCCATCAAACACCAGTCAGTTTAGATATCCCTGACCATGTCTCGCAAAAATAAGATTGATAGATGACAGTGCTGTCACAAAGCTTTAAATTCAGTGCACCTGCTAGAGTGTAGTGGTTTAAACACTAATTTCACAGTCAAAACATACAAACTATTGGTTTCATTTGCCAAACCAACTGTCATATATATCAATAAATAAATGAAAATAGACAGATCAAATATTACGTCTGCTCAAGTACTTCACATACAAATTAAAATCAAAATTGTTACATTTCTAAAGATTCTCATAATTAGCATTTAACTTGGTTACATTAATCAAATAAAAAATCTTTTGGGAAAGATCTGTTTTAAAGATCCATAAACATATTTTGATGTCGTTACATAGAAAGGTTTTACAGTAAAATGAGTGCTCAACAAACACCATTAAATATGATATCATGTAGTCCAAAAACATAATAAAAGATCAGGTATGTGAGAAAGTTTTGATTGTTGTCACAATATAATGTGTTTATATTTGTGGTTTATGAAATGGTGACTACATTATTAAACTATTTGACCTTGAATGAAGATTATTTGATTAACCTCCCAAGAAACCATAATATGTCCTATTTTTTAGACGTTCTGAGGCCTGACCAGTTGACAATTGATATAAAATATTGAAGTAGATCATTCTTGATTTGATTCACCTACCGTATTTCTGCGTTTTGTAGCCTAGGCATTTATTGTTTTCAAAAATTGTGTAGCACATGTCTACATGTAGGCGTTTAAATGAGGGGGGCGTCTATTTGAAGGAGGCGTTAATTAACACAAAACAAGTTAAGTTAGACACACCTGAGGATGCCACTGTATCTCACTCAAGTAACTTCAAATAAATGCCACTTGTTCCCAAGTGTAAAATTACAGGTATTACTGTGTGACCTCACTCTTAACATAATTAACATTATATCTTTTTGGTAATTATATAAATATTCATATAATGGTTTAGATAGTCATATCCATGTTGGGATTGGGATTAACAAAGTTATAAGCAAAATACCACAGGTGGGTTAGAAACATATTAATCAACTTGCCACTGGCGGTATTCTCTTTGATAACGGCCGGCCTTGAAAAGGCGTTAATATGAGGAGGGCTTTTATACGAGGGAGGCGTTTATTGATCTTAAATTGTGTCTAACCCGGGGTCTATTTGAGGGGAGGCTACAATTTGGGCAGAGGCTACAAAATGCAGAAATGATGTATTTAGAATATTTATTACATAATCTCATATTCGTTTAAGCTCGATGCCATGGTAATTTGAATGACAGTCAATGGGAACATTAAAAACTCTCTCTGTTCTTAAACCTCAGGATCAAGATACAACAATAATTGGTATACTAGTGGATACACTGGTTATGTACATATACAGTTTAATAGGTATTCAGGCTATATACCAACACAACTGTAAATGTGCTGATGTGTGTATATTGATTCCCCATGGTCTTTCTTTTAACCTAAATTACTTCTTATGTAACCCCTTTGAAATAATAAATTGGTTCAGAGCAACAATCGCTAAAACCGGCCATATAAACCGTGAATTTTACATATGACGTGAAATTTAGTGACCTCTACAATGGGGAGTTAACATCATAATATTATGTAAAATTTACGGATTGTGTATATAACCGAACAGTGCGATTGATGCTCTACATCACTGATTTTATTGTGATTGGTCAGTAATTACAGTACATAGACAAAATATTGTATTTTTCATTGTCAACTTGTTTTGTAACTTCCTGAATATTTAATCTCAAATGTTACAAATAACTGGCAAATTCTAGCTTAGAAATCTGTCTGGGATGTTTGTTCATTCAAGAACATCTTAAACACTGTAAAACTTTTAATACTCTTCTCCAAGCATTCATTAAATCACCAACTAACAATACGTAATATTAAGAAAATAACTGCATTACCAATGCAGCAGTCCTAAATGCTGTCAGACACGCATGAGTTCTAATGGTGAGTTCTTATGGGTTTCTGATTGTATCTTAATGTCAATTTAAATCTTTTTAAATCATAGCTTCAATGGTACACCAATTTCAAGCCAAGTATTATTGGACATCGGATTAACATCAAGATTAAAGAATACAAATTTTATTGATTTGAGTGAGGACAATTGTTTGTTCACACTGCAACACCACAATATTGGGAAACAGGAAGAAACCCAGTAGCATGAAGATAGTTTTTGTGAAATACTCTATTCCATGCTAAAAAGGATCATAAATATTTCAACTTTCTATTTAGCTAGACATAATTTGTTTATTTACATACTAATTTTAATTTCTATATGTGTTTCCCAGTGCTTGTGGATACATTTTCAAACTTCTCTCTCTCTCACCCATCTTTTTAGCAAGCATATTTCTACCAACGATAGATATAGCTGAAGACAGGTTATACAACCCTAAGCTTCCATTTGACTATATCAAGTGGCCCTGGTGGGACTTGAGTGAGGTAGGAATATGCTTCCTAAAAAGACGTGTGAGAGAGAGAAGTTTGAAAATTTTCATTTCAATTCTAAATTCACAAAAACTCCTTGTATGGGATATCCTCTTGAGGAATTTAGAAATCGATTTAATCTAATATCAACTGATAATCTTAGATCAAAATCAATAATCCAATCAATTCTAATTTTTTTTTATTCTCCTATTTCACCTTCAATATTTTTATATTAATGGAAAGGAAGGTAAATAGCATTAAACCCTGTGAAAAATGTGTAACATGTGCAGTTTGTGCTCTTAATCCACATAATCCTTCCTACCCACATGCTGATTTATGAGACAGACATCAAGGTAAAATGGTACATCATACATGGAAAATTAAACCATTACATATGATTACACATATGCCCGATACTTTTAGCCATAGGACTACCTGTAGATCTTACAAAGAATGATTAAACATAAAGATATTATAATGTCATGATAAGTGTCAGCACTATTTTCCTAGACGTAACATCATAATGTCCCTTGAACAACAAAGTTGGTGTCTTATGTCCACTGCGTTTGATATTAGCAGGTAAATGTCTAAACATTGGAAAATGTATATTAGTGGGTGCATTATGAATCTGTATTACAATTAACATTTCATATTATCATATGGTTAAAATTTCTATCAATTATTAATTTGTACAAATACAGTTGATGTAAGCGTCTTTCCTAATAATTTCTCCTTTCATTCATTTCTCCATAACAGAAGAAAACAACACCTGTATAAACGCAGCATGTCCAAGAGCTTCATTTTACGTGAACATGTTACAGGTAAATACCATATTGAAATAAAGATTATAATAACAGACTGTGTTGGAAATCAGAATATTTGATTGCATTGTATTCAAGGTTCAGAGTGAATAGAGTGCATAGTGAACAAAACCGATTTCACATTGCCGGAAAGGGAAACCTATTTTATTTTTATTCTTAGTGTATTTTGACATTAAGTTATTACATACAATATAATAAAAAAATATCATGTAATCTCTGGATCAGATTGGCTGCACATGTAGGATCGCTCGACTTTGGTCTTGTTGTGCACCTGCAGAGCACTTGTTGACTGATTAAACATATCAAGATTACAGTCCTTCAAGTCGGACTTCACACATTCAAACCAAGTCTTCCTCGGTCTGCCCTGTACCCGATGACTAGGGATGTCCATGTCCATGACACAATTGATGCAAGAGAATGACCCTTTCTCAAATTCAAGACTACAGTATTGACTCACATAGAATGAGACTCACCCATACTTTTTCTTCTGCTTGTCTGAGCTGTTGTTGCTAGCAGCAGACTTACTCCGTGGCTTCTCTTCCTGCTCCACGTGGCGTCGGCCAGACATCTCACTGCCCGGCCGACTAGACTCTTGGAAGCTGACGTTCATGCCTGTATCAGTACCTTTGGACTGCAACAAAATGCAAATTTTTTGAATGAAGAAGGCAAATGATAGACGCAGATTTATGGATAAATTATCATTAAAAAATTCATCTTGTTACATGACTCATCTGTCGACAGTTAAAAAATATTCGTATACGTGTGACAACTCTGCACAGATTAAAACCTTATTGTACTTTTTTGTTATGATATATGAATTATTTCATCAAATGCTAAGAATTTTCCCCCATTAAACTACTAGTAATGCTTAAAATTGTCAAGAATCCAGCAAAATATTATCGATCATTATTAAAAGGAATTGATGTTGAGTAAGAAATTCCTTTACCTTATCTGTAGTCTTCAGTGTTCCATCCTCATAGTTCACATGGGCAACTTCATTTGGAGGCTCGTTTTTATCCTGCTGTCTGTTGTCGTGTTTGTCATTTTTGCCATCATCCGAAGAATCTGCGTATTTACCTGCACAACACCAAACTATAAGTTAAATAATGTTTAAGTAAACAGTCCTATGAATAACAATATATTCATGCTGCACTTTTTACATGTGTAATCGATTTGAAGGACAATCAACATCTGTTTTGTCCTGTTCAGTTACGCCAGATTCATTTTCATATCTCAGTTTACCAATAAAAGTATTGTGTGTGACACTGTGCGCAGACAGAGAACTTTATTTAAATCCTGTAGTGAATGTTTATCTGTTTTTCTTCACTTGTAGATTTGTTAGATCACTCTGTTTTATGTTATTGACATACATGTGGACATTGCTCCAGTGATTCTTTACAAAATTCTCTCTGTCAACAGAGGCCAGCTCAATATAATTAAAAGAAAAATAGAAGCTTTCTATCTCTTTGTTATTTTGTCAGTTTCAAACTTGGACATACTGACTTATAATCATACCTGAACAAATTAAGTCCTAACTTTCTAGAAATGTTGCATTAACTAATGTTCACTAAGTATACTGGTAGAATGATATTTTACAATTGAAACATTAATTCCAGCACAGTATGTTTGCTATACTGAGAAAAAAATGCTCATAAAAAATCTCATTCTCATCAAAAACAATGCTTACATTGTACTTCAAAACAAAAACCATTGTGTGAGTTGACACCGCTCCTCAACTTTTCATGAGTCAATTTTTGGGGAAAAAATTATTTCACTTAAACCTTTTTCTCTCTGTTGGTTATACAATCTCCATTACCTGTGTCCGAGTGTGTGTGGCTGTCCGAGCTATGTTCCTGCATCCTCTCCCATCCCTCATCCTGAAACCACATGAGATGATAAACAGAATAGTAAAGGCAGGATGGCTTTGCAGAACAAATCATTTCAAAACAAATCATGATTAGAAACTGACAAACCATGTGTGACCAGTGGAGCTGGATGGACAGTCAGAGAGACACAATTAATGGGGTACATGCAATCCTATAACCAATCTGGAAATAATAGAATAATAGCCTTCATAAATTGACAGTTTGTTTTCTGACCTGACTCTGGCTGGTGTTGGGGGAGCCCTGTGTGTCGCCATAGTAGAACTTGAGGCCCTCCTCCGTGTGGTGCTCTCTGGCCGGAGAGTCCGCACGCTCCTCACCTGGCTCATCCTACAGGAGGAAAATGTCATATGATGATCATCATGCGGATCAATTTACTGATATAGATCCACATCCACAAAAATCCTGGTCAGCGACATTTTCTGAGTTTTTTTGCCTTTAGTACTGGGTCACATTATCAATAGTTTATAGTTTTCTTTTTCAGCTGTATTGATGACAAAATGAAATTTTGTTTTAAAATTGTAATTTTTATTTTATTCATTAACATTTGTGAGCTCCTAAAGGCTCCTTTTCAAATTAAAACCTTTTGGTGTTTTAATTTGAAAAGGAGCCTTTAGGAGTTTGAAAACATCACTGCAAGAGAAATATAAATGTTTTATGATGATTTGGGAGCTCTTGATCCATCAATATGTGATATACCAGTACATACACACTGTATAGTGACCGAGTTGCATGTCTGATTGTCATAGCGTGAGAACTTTTCCAGCTGTACAGATTATTGATTTACACTGGACATTTACACTCCAAAGACTTGTGAACACAGTTTGTAGAGGATGATAGTCGATAGCAATTAATTTTGATCCAAGGTTGTCCACAGCCACATAAAATTGCAATGCATTTGGTTTTAGAACCTCAATTAGCTAAGTGAATCAGAATCCCTATACAAATTTTGTAGTAAAAGATATAATAAAGAGTATTCATAATATATAAAAACGGCTTAATTTGTATCACTCAACCATTTATGAATGTATTGCAAATTACAATTTCTGACTGCTGAAGTTATAAAGTTCAACTACTTCAGAAAAAATGCTTCTTTTTTTTCTTTGGGGCCAAAGAGGAATCCCTAACATGGAACATCTTTACGATTAAGGGGGCTAGCTATTTATGTGTAAAGTATAACAGACGATAGACCACGGAGGCTTACCCATCTATTTTCTATGTTAGAGATCATATTCTTCTTTGTCCCCAAACAGGGTATATTTCTTAACAAATTGCCCGTGTGCCTTTCCCTTACATAATTAGGCACGGTCCATCACCTATTATAGATTATATAATCCCAACGGATCTACAACAGTCACTTGAAACGTACTAGGAGTTACAAAGTCACGAGTGCATTACGTCGTAGGCTCATAGCCCAGGGTCGTAGCTCGCACTACTAAGTATGTTTCTTAACAAATGTTTCAATTGACTGTTATAGTTAGGAAAAGAAAAGAAATTTAGATTCCATTGCACTCTATCAGGCTACAAAATGTACTAGTACTGTAATATGTTCAAAATATAAAGTGAGAGTTTACACTGTCGCTAAGACTTCAATGCATCTTGTATATAAATAACACCTGTGTCACTAACCCAACAATCCTGGCTAAACATTTCGATGAATCTCCATTTACTAAGACTAGCTAGCTGTCTTATTCCCGAATGTATTTGGTTACTGTGTCACGTGCGATGGTAACCAAATGTATTTGGCCTTAAGAGGCACGAGCAAGCTCGAGCGGAACGAAGTTGACGCATCGCGAAAAAACTATCAAAGCCAAATACATTAAGTTAGTGCAATGGTAGCCTTTAACTCAGCTGAAAATGACATAGCTAGAGGGGGCGAGAGAAGCGAAGCCTACATCTACGTATGGTGTATATCTTACGGGTACTGTGATAGTAGATGCATCTCATGTAATTGATAGTACGTCGTACTAATACTGTACTAGTAATTGAAAAGTCATAAGTAAAGTCACCAAAGAATGGTTCAATGGCCCATTGGTGTGACGGGGTTTATGCTTTTTGAGCGGGTTCCCGGGTTTGATAGGTTTATCAGGAGCAAACTCCGGTATTTCTGGGGTAGTTGGCAGGTCTGGGTGTCCAATCGGTGTGATGCCCCAAGCTGGGACCCTGCTAGACCTTTAATATAGTTCTCATTATTTTGCTGTGTGTATGAAATAAAAATACGAGGCCTAATTGTGTTAGGCATGGGCCTAACCCGACAATCCTGGCCTACATTTCGATAAATCTTCATTACAAGAATAGCTAGCTGTCTTAATATATATAATGCCGAATGTAGTTAGCTAGGGCCCTGTCGACTATCAGCCAGATCCAGATCGAACGGGGGCAGGTGCTCTAGCAAGTTTAGACAGCTCAAAATATTAATCAATAATCGTTTTTCTACACACCAGGTTACATCGAATTAATCTCATTCGTCTATTATACATATTTAAGGAGTTGTCATGAAACTGTAATGGCATTAAAGTATTTTACCTTCACGTTATTTGAACTTTTTTCACTTTCCATCATTTATTGTTGTCACCGTTGTTGGGGATGTCCCAGCATGACGTATTCGAAATTCCATAGAGGGACTAGGTATTATCTCCATGCACGTTTTTTTACAAGTTGGGGTCGTCTTGTGCATGTGTGTGGTAAAAATAAAACTAACCTTGTGAAGAGTCTCAGATTGTGCATAGCGTGACCCCATGGCTCGGGGGGGGGGGGGAATATACTTAAGGGATGAATGGGTGGGGGTGAGGGATACAGTGGTGGGGGGGGGGGCCACTGAAGGTCGAAAATCATACCACTTAGTGAAACCAGTGTTACTATGAAAATGATACCCCTAGTGAAACCACCGGATGAAAACAATGGGGTATTATCAAAGAGCATTACCCCAAGGGGTATTATTCTATGTGATACTGTAATGAAGACAAGATTCTCTATAACTTATATTTACCTTTTATGCTTTTTTATTGCTCAATAATGCAAAATCACATAAAAGAGAGCCAGATATTGAACCTCGTGATTGAAGCTCCCTTATAGTAAAACTGGCTGGAATGTTGAAATCATGACCCCTAGTGAAACTTAATGATTGGTCGAAATTTGTAACAAACTTACGCAAATATATCCCTCCCCATCGTCATATCTCGCGGCTATATACGCAGTATATAGTGATCAAGGACTTGTAAAGGCAGTGTGAATGATCAACCCGTGATCATGAAAACCGACGATGATCCCTCCCTGGGCCCCAAACGATTTTTCTGGTGACATGTACAATTACAGCTATCTCAGTAGTGTATAATAGTAAAGCATATGTAAATGTAAAATGAAAGTGTGCTTGTTTATAGTCGCAATGAACAACTTTTGCCACTTTCTAGCGACTTCACATGTCCACCAGGTCACTGGCATCCTTGTCATACTATATCTTTCTCAACTCCCTGAGGAGCATACAGCAATGGCTGTATACAACATTGCTTGCTATTGCGCGCATATGCTTATCATCCACATTTGCGTTCACTCGCCTGACCTGTACCTATTTAACGTGTAGGTACCACGGATCAGTGTGCAACATGTTAGAGGTACGTTTGCTCAACACTTACTATCAGACCCGACCAGGGATCTAACCTACGATTTTCTGGTCACGAGTCCAACTCCTTATCCATTCGGCCACAGAAGCTGACTGCCAAGCAAGATTTGCATGTAGATCTGTTGCGAGTTTGCGGCCCATGGCTTACTGTACGTTGCCAAATATTTATGTTTGAGGTCTGCAATCAAATTGCTGATTGCAAAGTGACACAGCGGTGTCTCATCACTGTTGATCACTGTTGAGTATAGATCTAATGCAAAGTGGAGGTAACACATTGAAGTGGTTGGGCACTACACTGTGGCTGCCTGGGATATCATTAAATCCACAACAAATTTCATATGGATCTGCGTAAAATATGTGTGACAATTCTCAGCAACAAAAACTGAAAGAACTTACAAAAATCCAATTACTGACTATCCTGATGGAACTCACAATGCACCCTTGTAGGATCGTTCCACACACATAACAGCTGGTCCCTGGTAATGACGTCATCAAAACATTGAAAATGGTGTACGTGTCCGGAGGTAAGAAAACAAAGTCAACATTTCATTTAAATTTAATTAAACGCTTTGATATATATGCGATTTTGTATGCGTTATGTTGTAGGCAGTTAAAACTCTGCATGTTGACATATTATTTCAGGTTGTCTAACCTATCTAAAGTCTCTGACGTTCTTAAATATATATGAGTTCCTACAATATCGCTCAAATTAGAGCTTTCTGGATGCCAAAATTGCTTGTCATTATGAGGGTAATGGTCTGTTTTTAGTGTGGAGATAACACTAGCTTGCACGAGTGATGTATAGGCCTGCTCGAGAGAGCGTTATTGAACGAGAGCAAGCTAAGATACCCCAAGTGCATAGCTACTGTTATCTCAACACTAAAACAGACCATTGCCTTAATTATTAACTCCCCAATTTAACCGAATTATTTAACTTGATGGTGTTTACCGTTCACAAAGTAGGGAGATAACCTGATCTCCTACGGCTCTTAACCAATATCAGAATTGAAAATGAACGGCAAACTGGGGAGAATGTCATATAACTGACAGCGGTGCTTTAATGAACAGATTGTTTTATGTGTATGGGCTCAATCAACCTTTCTCGGCCTGCTGCCGAGATGAAACTGGTCAGCCTAGAGCAGTGCACACCCATCCCGTATATTGTTGTATAAACCATCGTTCGTAGATGCCCGTGCCAGCACTTCGACATGCATTAGCAGTTCGTCACTTAATGCATTATTGTGTGTGGTTGTATTAGATTTGAGTTTCATTAGTAAATGTATGGTGTTAAACTTTTACCCTACCTGCCAAAACACCTATTCGAAAAGTAAACGAAAGCATTCATATACAAGACCAGAAAGTTTTATGAGGATACAATCAAAGAATAATTTAAGTGGCCTTAAGTGATGAACTGCAATGGCATGTCGAAGTACTGGCGCGGGTATCAAGCACAGCTATCAATGAACTTAGGATGAAGTATTGTGTATAATGGAATGTGGCATTGCCAAATTAAATATATTATCAGACAGGAAATTACTATCCATATAAATCACATAATTTCTTATACACTTACAAATGTAAACTTATTGCATTAATTATTTTCGTATTAGGACAAATGCTGGATAACCCGTCTCCATGGAGACTAGGCATTATTCCAGAGTTGTTTTGGGGAATCATCAACTTCGTTGTCCTATTGTAAGTATGATAGAGACAAAATATGTAGAAATTGTTTAATTATTTACATTAGAGATTCTTTCCCCTTTCAATTTCATATATTTAGCTTAGCACAAGTAGCATTACTTTTTAATTTGTAATTTCATATGATTGATTAATATTATAGAAACATAGCTTGTTGTTCATACTATACATTTATTGTTCATTTATTTATTATTAGTTTGGCCAAACAATACCATAGCTTTAAAAATCTACTTTTTATTTTTCAGTTTCCAAACAATGATCAACGTAAGTACTAATACATTAGTGTTTAAGCTCATTCAATGTGAATTAAGATGTTTTTTTATAACGTTTGTGAATTTAGGTCATTTGACTTGTTTTGAAGCACATTTGTTTCAATGTTCATCTTTCATAAACCTTGAGGTTTTTGTTTTCAACTAGAGCCTTAAAATTTGCTTTGCAGCCTGGAGGTAATGCAAAAGGTGACCGCTACACAACTGACTACAGATTATCAGGGTAAGATTTCTATTAAAACTGTGTGATTTAAAAATAATATTTTGTAAAAACAGTGTGTATATGATGAAAGATTTATTACATATTGTAACATTATAGTTATGTCATGATAGGAATCATTGGCTTTGATACATGTAATACTTTAAGAAGCATCATAACACACATCCGTAATAGGTCACCAGCAAGTGATTTTAAAAACATGAAGAAATACTTAATTGATAGACCATCTTACAGAAAAGGGAAATTCTGAAAATACAAGTGTAAGCGTAACGCAAAACTTGTTATATTGAGTACATTGTGTTGTAGGCGGGGAGGTCCAGGCGACGGCCCCGGAGGTCCGAGGAGGAGGCTCGGAGGCTTTAGGGGAGGCGGCGGTAAGATACATGCTCATTACATTGTGCAATATAAAAAAGTAGTGGTAATTTATTGGTATATGCGCGCGCCAATTGCCGGACGGGCGGTAATTATTCGGGCTACGATAGAACGTAATACACAACGCTCTGTTAGTATTGATTTTGAACAAAAGCAATCTCGAAACGTCAGAAGGTGAAGAACGTTTTCAAATTTGAAGCTGTATGCTATAATTTTGTGAAACCCCACAGATTTAAAAACGCACTTGCTTGAAAACGAATTTGTTTGGCAATTGGCGCGTATATTGTAAGTACAAAAGTAAGCAACAGTATGCGATTAAAGCTGTATTTTATTAGCTTTCATGTTTTCATTTGGCCTCTTTCTACTGTAACATCTATAAAAGAAGTTCGTCGCTATGTACAATTATTTTTCATATTTCAATGAGAAATTTGGATGTTTATTTTTCTACTGTAACATCTATAAAAGAAGTTCGTCGCTATGTACAATTATTTTTCATATTTCAATGAGAAATTTGAATGTTTATTTGATTTTTACGTGCTTTTTGTCCGAATAATTGGCGCACGCATATACCACAATACCAGTCTCGTATGGTCACGGTGTGAATTTTTGATCCGGGATTAACAAAGACATAGCAATTTATGTTTAGATATTGACTGTCTAATTGTTAATTACGTTTTACATGACATTTGATATTGTTTTTTCAATAGCATTTGAAAGTCACCAAATACTACATGTATCGAGTTTATTCAGAATATAATTTGTTATTTTCCAATAAGTCAATGTTGATGAAAGGAGATGGTATTGAGACTTGCTTCAAATCAATCTTAACCACATGCCAAGCATTATTTTGTATCAACTCTGCTGATGTTGTCTATGTTTGCAGGTGGCCCATCCCCTCCACCAATGGCAGGTGGCGGATGAGGTCGGTAAACTCCCCCGGTCGTCACTGGGGGAGCAACAACACTGCTGCCACCTACTCACTCTCTTCATAACTAATAGGATTGACCTATCTCCTCGGAATGAAAGTTATTTTTAAAATGTAAACCTATGTAAAATCAGTATCTATTAGGATTGTTTTTGGACATTGGATTTGAGGGAAAGTGCTACTTGACTGCAGGTAGATTCAATTCAGAAGTGGTTAGTTCAAAAACTGAAAATTTAGTGCTCAATATTTACACTTTATTTAATGAACTTGGACCAATGATAGATGGTGAACTGAGCTTGAGAAGAGGTTACTAGGTGGTAGCGACCAGCTTTTATTTGACCTGTGTGTTGTGTGCACACTATATGACGCGTCTCTGGAAAAACTTAAAAGTCCCAGAGGTGCTGAAAAGGGTTGAATGATAGGTGGAGGAAAAGCATTTATTAGGCAATAGTATTTTTGTTAATTGATCATCTCTGAACATTGTGATCAGTCATACAATTGTTACAATTATTTAAATGAAATTTTGACTGCCGGTTTGATTTACTTAGAATATTTTGGTTCATTTGTTAACACTGATGTCCGTCATTTTGCCAAATGATTGTTGCAAGCATTCAGGATGCCAATAATTGTACTATTGTGTCTTGCCAATCTTGTAACATATGTACCTCTAATGTAACTATTGAAATAATGTAGTAATAAGTCATTAAAACTTGCACTGCTTTGCAATTTAACTGAAAACTGACTATAGCAGTAGCTGTTGATCAACCATGTAAAGATGTTACTTTTTTAATGACATTAAATTAATTTGTAAAATTTTATTCATGTTTAACTTCTAGACATTTCACATAAGTGGATTGTTTAGTTTTGTGATATATTGAACTTAAATGTATAATCAAGAATGGGTGATGTGGAGTATGTATTCGTAAAATCATGTAAATATAATCTGTATACAAGGTTATGGTTGTTTGGATAAAAGTTCATATTATTTTCTATATTATAACATTGCTAGACAATGATTTGAAATAAACATGGCAATTTGATGAAATTGCATTGAGACTTGTTTCATCTTAGATTTTATCTTTCTGGTTGTATTTATTTGATCCAAATGAGGAACTTATTTTTGCATGTTTTAATATTAGTAAGTATGTTGTACAACATAAGAAGGGGTTGCGATACAGATTACAGTAGTTTTTTAACAGCAGTATAATATTACTTAATCACAGTAAGAATGTTTTATACCTGTTAATTGTGAATTTCCTTAGCCATATTTTTGTCATTTTTCAATTATTAAAAATGCTAATGACCAAGGTGAAGGTCAACTGTACTAAATATAGTTTTCATTTTAAAGAATAAATGTGGAACTAAATAAACATTAAATTATAATTGTTGTGTTTTTGGTTTTGCTTAAGTCAACAATTACGATAGAGCACTGCACACCCAGTTCGTGTGTCTTTTAAATAAAATTGTTATGCTCCAAACAATTAGCACACAATATTACTACTTTAAAAATTATTGCTTTCCCGGTGCCAAAGTGAAAAAATAAAATTTCTACTAAGATCTAATGTAAATAAACATGTTCAAATCCCCGATTATCGCCACGCACGAACTGGGTGTGCATGCCATAGGCGCTCGCATCAGTACAGGAGACTGTTATATACAATAGAATAGAGAAAAATAAATTAAATAATTAAATTAAAATAATTTAAATTAATTCTCTTTCAAAGTCCCTAGATCTAAGTTTTGTATCTATTGATGCGAGCGCCTATGGTGCATGCAACAAATTGCACCATAGATCATATAGTTTTAATGAATCATAATAATTGTGTTTATCATGCGACAATATAAGTAAGTAGCTTTATTTTGACACATCAAACACTATTGTGGGTTCATTAATAGCTGTGTTACGATTGTTTAAACATTAAAATGCACGAATTGGGTGTGCAGTGCTCTACTGAATTCTTGACCATTTAGTTACACACCACATCAACTAGTATAATGCAATCTTTTGCACAATGCAAACTAACATGTTCATGAACATGCGTACGTTTTGTTATTTTGGTTTTATTATTTATACCTGCAATTCCTGGTTTATAAAACCATTATGGTGGTAATATTTAAAACCACTTTAAACAATCTTTTACTAGGTATGTAAAACAGATATATTTGAAATACGCTGTAAAAAATATATATTCATTTTAGCTATAATAAATGCGATTAGTGAATGAAGTAAAAGTAAATAAAATCCTCACTACAAAGTAAGCCGTTGCTAATTAATATTAACATTATCATTAAGGAATACGACTTACGAGGTATCATAATATCAACAATTCAAAAAAATATGAGCAGCCTTATCAACAGTGAAACTAATATAAGAGTGAGTTCTGTTTTGAATCGTGATGTAAAACAATTCGGTAAAAAGTTTATGTTTGACAATGACGAAGAAACATGTTGGAATTCTGACCAGGGAAGTCCGCAGTGGTGCCAGGTGGAATTTCCTCGGCCCGTGATAATATCTGGTAAGAAAATGAAATACTTTTATGACTTCTATTAACTTTAAAATACTTTTAATTTAAGAAAATATTTTTATTGAAATTGGTACAAATTTCAGTGCAAACTTGGAAGGCAATCATTTAGACGATAGACTCTAGTTATTTCATTTTAGACTACGATAATTGAATTTCTAAATAATATCATTCGTTTTCTTCCTTAGATATACAGATCAAGTTCCAGGGTGGCTTTGTTGGTAAAGACTGTTTCATAGAAGATATTTCATCTGGAGATGCACGTGAAATTTCTAAATTTTATCCTGAAGATGTCAATTCATTACAAACTTTTGAAACTGCTAGTAAAACTCAAGTGACCAAAGTCAAAATAGTATTTTCAAGTAGTACGGATTTCTTTGGAAGGATTACAATATATAAAATGGACATTTTAGGGAGTGTGCCATAACAAATAAACGAAATTCATCTATGTTTTGTTTTCCTTCTTACAATTCACGAATGAGAGCACGCCACGTACTAGTACGTGAAATTAGAAATTCAGTATGTACATTTTGAAATACTGTCTAGATCTAAATGCTGTAACGGAATTATTAAATGATTGTGGCGTACACATAACCAGACTGGCATGGGTTTTATGAAAGAAACTGTATTGTATGCATGAAGTCAAGATGGCACGTTCTCTTGACGCAACTTTGCCTAATTTCTCCGCTAGGTGCGCTGCGGTTAAACGTCATCAACTTATTATTAAAAAATATATAAGAAAGTCTGTGGATAAACTCCCCCCCCCCCCCCTCTTTTTTATATGTATTTATTGTGGTTGTGTTCATTTATAACACGAGCAATAAGATAATGCGATCTTTCTTTTACCAACTAGCTATTACACCGTATTATAACAAATACACGCACATATATGTGATCATATTTAGTGCAATATCACAGACAATCAACATAACTTGTTTTGTTTTATCAACCACCATTGCCCTGTTACAAATATATTCACAAAATTGCACAGTATATATAATAATGTGTTATCACAGATGATTTATAAGCTGCACGTTAAGTAGTACATGCTATGTTGTGGTAAAAATGAACACACAGCATCATAATTCCAACTATGTTATGGTATAGATATACCATAAATTGAAACCAAACTAGATCTACTATTAAATATTACAAACTGTACAATCACTTTTCTTAGGTTTAGGACCCTGCCTGTACATTCCGATATACTTAGTATCGCTATAAAATGCTCCGTGCTCTTTCCACCAAGATATATCCATATCTTCCGTATAGAACACTTCAATCCAAAAGCAGAAAGCTGTTCTCACCATAACCTGTAAGGATGTGGTATCTACTCGTAAGAAGGCATTGTATGCCAATTTGAGTGGTATGAGGTTCTGCTGGCAAAAGTTGTCTGCTTTTGATCCCTTCTTGGCAACAACTAATGTTACATAATGGCTGCCAGTACCCACACAATAGAAATCTGCGAAATACATATTCACGTCACAAACAAAGAACAACACGTTTGCTGGAATGTTTAATCGTTTACACCCATAAGGGGAAGTTGCCCATGGTTGTTTGGTTTTTGGATGGACACTTGCCGTAAAGAACAATCCAGTCAATCTACCATTAATGGGACTGCCTGGATCTCCAGTGCTGTCTTTCAAAACACGCCGTAAAACCCCTGATTCTGGTAAGCGATTATGTCTTTTGTCCCTATAAAGGTATTTGCATTCCTCAAATTGGAATTCCCCCCTTGTGATTATTATGTAGTCCTCTGCCTTTCTCAAAAGGCAACGTAGTTGTTCTTGGGTATTCCTGTTTTCCATTTTCATTGATATGTAAAGTGATTGTAAGCCCACAGTATCACCAGACGTGAATGTCCTTTTAGAAACTCAGCTAAGAGCTGGAGACCTACCCAACCAGAAGCTTAGACACATTCCACGGATACCAACATCATCGTTCATCACTTCAGCAAACTCTCCAGAAGTATGGAATCAGTGCCTTTTTGTAGGAATTTCTCCAAACTATGACAAATACTCATTCAGTCTGTTTTTCCATACTTAACTGATATTGGAGTGTGTCTAATATTTTTTCCATGAATAATCCATCATTACTGATTGCAGATTGAGACTGCCTCTAATCTAAATTCATGTAATAACGTTAACTGTTATTTGTATGTCTATTTACACTAATGCCCACTATCACCATCAACACGGATGTCTCGCAACATTTGGAAAGGTCAATATTTCGAAGTCCATATTTACAGACATTATAAACCTGAATGTGGATCTATCTTCACCAAGTGGTGTCTAATATCAAAAGTTGATATACCTATAATGATTACGAGAAACTTATCTTATCATCACGCCCCGTTCATTGAAGTTGCGTGATTTGCATACTTCACCACAAAGTTATACTACGTATAGGCCTAGGCTAGCAGCTAGAGCTCACATTTTTGAAAAGGTGTACGTGG
Source organism: Streblospio benedicti (assembly GCA_019095985.1). Taxonomy (NCBI): domain Eukaryota; kingdom Metazoa; phylum Annelida; class Polychaeta; order Spionida; family Spionidae; genus Streblospio; species Streblospio benedicti. The sequence continues at coordinate 32,928,197 of CM032663.1, read as the reverse complement.
CATACTGGGAAAATTCCACTTGTATCATGGCTTTGTACAACCCTTCTGGGGTACCGCCAGGGTGGATGTAGGCTTTTAAAGTGGTGCAGGTTTTTTTTAGATTAGATTATTAGAATAACAGATAATCATCAATTATTATCAGACCACATTGTCAAAGTAACCAAGAAAATTAACCAAAGATTGTATTTTGTCAGGAAACTTAAAAAGTTTGGTGTCAGCAAAAAGATTATGAGTTCCTCTTATATGTCCACTGTAGAATCACTTATCAATTTTTGGATAGTTTGTTGGTATGGAAATAGCAATTGTAAAGATCAAAATAGAATTAAAAGGGTAAACAAAACAGCTAAAAGGTTAGGATGTAATACCACTTTATTAGAAGACTTGTACAAAGCAGCAGTAAAAAATAAATGTTCAAAAATTATGAAGGACTCTTCTCATCCTCTCCATTGTCATTTTAATTTTCTAAACTCAGGACGTCGTCTCAATTCTATGTATGCAAGGACTCTAAGGTTCAAAACCAGTTATGTGCCTACTACCATAAGACTTTTAAATAATTCACATCTGTAATTTCTCAGTCATACTAGTCTTATTGCATTTTAGTCATTACCGACCAGTATTGTTAGAATTACTACTACTAATAAGTGAGCTCAGTATTGAAGAAATATGTCATGGTTTGGAGGTCACCATGTATGAATGGATGCCCGAATGTAGTGAATATTTTGAGCTTGCGAGGCAATTTGTTCAAGGGCATGCATTCATACATTAACCGACAAAAACCATGATATATTCATTATAACACGATGAACCCTCATTAGCACATACTATTTGATGAAAAGCCTCACGAAAATAGCATGGAATTAATCGGGTTCAACGCACAGCAAAAGTCTCTCGCCATTGCGATATTTGTAAACGTCTTACGCATCTCTGTGTAGTATAACAAACGTCATACGTTTAGATATAATGTCAGACGTACTATTTCATGTCAGTCTTACTTAGAAATACGTACGTATACTAGGAACTGGAAGTATTATTCAGAAATTTTTGAAAACATTCTGTTATTTTATGTTGTAAACAGTAAGCAATTTTTTTCTTGTCTCAATCATCTACGCTTTATTTGCAAGTAAATTTTGCAGGAAATCCAACGTACACACAATTCTTTAGCACTGGCATACAATAAGTGAGTGTACATATGGCCAATATGGTTATATATTGATTTACTTATTTGAATAGATAGCCGAAAGTGTGACCCACTTTTAGAGGGCACTATTGGCCAGTCGACTATGGAGAAATAGGTGACCGGCTGATTTGGCTCTAAGCCAATCACAATGCAGGATTTAGGGGTGTGTGACAGATAGAGTGTTATAATACTTGTTATACCCTGATAACATTGCAACTGTAGTTCAGTAGTATAATTATTATTTTTGTTGTTATACTATTATACTATTTACTTTATATGTTTTGTTTGTCTATTGCAATGTGTCCATTGCCTGTCTTTTGCAATATGTCACAAAACAAGTTTCATATATAATGATTAATACTATAGTACTTACTCAATTATCACGCGCATTTTGAAGAAACCTTATTCAATGTTGTGTTTCTATTACAATCCGGTAAGCGGGTTCAAAATTCTGTAAACGTCCGACCCCTACTGGACATTCTAGTTGTTAGACAACCTTTATTGATTATAGATAAGCAATTTTTTTTATTTATTTCAGATATTAACATGCATAAAACATATAAATATCCATAGCTAAAACAAAAAGCTAAAAACTATATACAATTATAGACATTAAGAAGTTTAAAAAATTAGAACAATCGTAGGTTCCATACTAAATTAAGACTGGATCGGGAAATGTATTACAATCGGTAATTGCTGATAAAATGAAATTGTCACTTAAAAACACACGATTACGAAAACCAAATACGAGTTTTCTTTCAATAACAATAAAAGGATCAACATGCATATAATAAAAAATGCATTTTTGAGCTAATTAATTATTTTTTTTCAACATCAACACCCTGGCATACCGTGATGACTGATAGGCTGCTGTGGTATCAAATTTTGTTAATATTCATAAGAAAAATGTTTAAGTTTTGTCACAATAGAAACATCTTATTTATTCTTAATTTATTAAAACTTGATTTCCAACCTAGTACATTGTGACAAAACGAAAATGCACATCGCCGTCATTCTTTTGGTGGTCTGCTTTTTAGCAACGACCGATATTCGGAAATATCACGGGAGAAACGGGGCATTACGACATGCTGGGGTTTGCATTTCACGGCACCCCGGGGCATCATACGGACCCCGGGTTACGGCGTGGTGCATCATTTCCACATATCGGAGATATTTTTACTGCCTGTAACATTATTGATAGTAGAAGCAAGATCACAATTGTCATTTGACATTTTCTTAATTTCCTTCCAAAATTGTTTATCATTTTTAACAAGTAATTCTTTAGCCAAATGATCTGCCTTTAAAGTACTATCAAAGGTTTTACATTTACGGAATAGATACTTGAAGTAGGCTCGGCTTTTTTTCATATTTTCAAATATTATACCATGTTTTGGTTTACCATGACTGCGCCATGTTAGATAGGTATCTCTGGCTTTTTTCCAATACACAATACACCTCTGTATTAACCACAAACGTATTTTAATTATTGTTTTTTTTTATTTGAATAAAAATACAAACATTCTATGGCAGTAACAAAAATGCAAACACACATTTCATGGTAATAGTAAAAGTGTAATACCATGAATCAGCTATCAAAACAGTTTTGTTTTGTTATGACTACAATGTCTTATCACTAATGAACAATAGAGAACTCATACATAAAAGTATTTACCTCCATAATAAAACATAATACTTTTAGTAAACAACTTTGACCAGCAATTACCTGCAGTTCCAAACGTACAGACATCCGTTTAGTTGGTGGGTTTCCACAGTTGACGTCATCATCATCCCTGCACCATAGAGCGACACATCGGGCACGTCTTATTAACCAGCAGCCACTGATCCACGCACGGTGCGTGGAACTCGTGCATGCACATGAGCACACGCACTCTCTGTCCTATTTCCACATCACCCAAGCAAATTGAGCACGTGAACGCGTCTTCTTTTCTGATGTCTTTTCTGGCAGCCGACATTTCTGCTGTGTACAGATAACTTGGCAGGTGGTCGATGGTGACGGGGGCAAGTGGTGGGGACCACGAGGAGATTTCCCTCAACCATGTGATGAAGAAGTGGCACAGGCGGGGTTGTGTGGTCGCTTGACCCTCCTGCTGCAGATGCTCTATCCCTCGCTGTGGGGAAGAGTAACAATATGATCTAGTGCTTAGAGGCGGGCTCAAAGCAAAAATGTGATTCGCAGGCCTGTAGGAAGGGCGAAGGCGGCAAGGCCATGGCCTGGCCAATAATATGAGTGTGTGTGTGTGGGGGGGGGGGGATAAAATAAAGTAATAATTCAACCATGGCCTGAACAATCATTTGTGAAAAAATATAAATTCATAACTTTTATGTGCCTTACCAATCTCATTTTGTTTCCTATTGGCCTGGATTCGTGATTTGCCTTAAATATTCGAGTGTGAATTGTGAACTGTATATATTTAGTGCGTGAAATGTGATGCGACCTATTCAATGACTATTCCTGGTGATTGGTGAAAGACAATGAAATGTATTGGTGACTGGATTTTCACCACAGCAATATACCCTCCCCTGTTTTGTATCAATTAGGCGGCATGTATCAGTGTTTTCTGGTTATTACATAACATTTATGATTTTCACCATGAATTATAATATAGCTATAGCAAAGAATGATGTGTGGGAAAATGCTTTAAAACAGTTTCTACTCTAAAATTTGAGTTTCTTCCCTCAAAGATATTTCTCCCGTATCGGTAAAACCGGTAAGAAACCAGACAACCTTGAAGTTTGGTTAATAAATCTATATCATGGTCTCACCAGGTAAGCCGCACTCTCTCTGCCAGTGGGCTGGTATCCGCTGGTCTGGATGAGCTGCAAAAACTCGTTAAATGTGCGTATGGCGAAGTGTCGTTGACGCCACCCCCGGGGGAGGGAGGCGGGGGACAACTGGGCCATGCTTCTAGAATAGACTAAGAAAGCTGAAAAAGAACATACACTTGAAGTTCTAGATGGTGTATTCTGCTCCCACCTAAGAAAATTAGCTCTTTTACCCGTGTTCTCTTCGTGCATTTTTTTCTCCAAATTTCCCACTTCTAACTCAATCTTGTAGCCATTTCCCACTTCACACAAGAAGGGCAACGGCACCCTCATACATGTGTTGCCAATGCTTGCAAATCTTTTTTCCAACCTTCAACCCACTATTCACACAAATACAGAGATACAGGCACCGTTTCGTTCGATGAAACACACTATATTGAAGCTCATATCGAAACTCACATCTTATAGATCATGAAAGACACGTATAAAATTTATAATTCAATAGTCTTTAGAAAAGTTACAGTTCTTACCTTGCACTAAAATCTTTCTCCTTGAAAACAAATTGTCTATATGGAATAGGAATGCTACTATTATCCTTTGAAATGATATCCTATAGTATTCAAAGAATGCTATCCCATGTGTTTTGCACTGCACTGTGAGAATACACGTCTCTCCTACCCATGGGTTGCTTATGTACTGCACATGTCTATCTGACCACCCTTTGTCTTACACTGACCCGTAAACAAAAGACCTTTTTTCGAATCCCCGTTTAAAGGTCACTGGTCAGTTGTCAGTACCAACGATTCATAACCGGTTGCTTGTCTTTGTCTATTACGTAACCTATGCTTGCCTAATTTGGCGAACTGTAACAGTACAACCTCTCTATTACCACGCATGGGACGCCGCAAGTGGACTCAATAGAGAGATGGTCTAAGCATGGAGGTTCACGTTGGTTTCTATATGCTATATGAAGCCCTGGGATCGAGATAAATGGTCCTGTTATAGTGGTGGTCTCTTTATAGAGGTGATCCTAATGAAAGGTTTTACTGTACCTGCCCATTGCGCTTGTGTGACCTCTTTTGAAGTGGCACTGGGGATTGGTGCAAGTTTCCTTTTCGCATAACAATATTTTCTTAAATGTCATAAAACTGAACACAGAATTTTAGATCCTGATTTGGATTATCAATGAATTTCTTTGTAACAACGGCAGTTACTGGCGGGTTCTGATGCCAGCGCATTTATTGGATGGATATCATAAAATACTGACACACAGTTGTAATGGCATTTATTGAAAAATAAATCAAGGTCATATTAGGTGAAAGTCTTTGAACAGAGTTCTATGAACCAGTCCCATACATATCTTTTGATCTTTTCGCTCTTGGGTCGGCATGTCTCATTAGATCGCACACGGTTAGGGTAAAGTTCAGTCAATGATGCAGTTGCCTGTGGTTGGCAATAAGTTGGCAATACAGGAAATGCATTGTCTATGTGAATCAAACGTGCATAACTACGCCACAATCTAACAGTTACAAATGTCCATCTCTGATGTATGTTTTAGTTTATTGTTCTGTGGACTTATTGCGAAATGCATGTGGATAGGAAGGAGGGCCATGCAGTGTGCCAATCAACAATAGTATACAATACTGTGCCTGATTCAGCTTCAATATTCAGGATTGTCTGACCCTGGCTTAACCATAACATTATATACTTTGAGTAATCAATTACGGGTACATGTATTTTTCTTGGTGTGGTTGGTGTGCAGTTATCGAAAGCTGCCCCCAAGAACACGTTCCACTGTATAGATTTATTTTGTTTTATCACATGGAGGTCTCACCTGTTGCCACAATTATATGATGGTAATTGGGAAAATCAATGATTAATTCTATTTCATTTTTAATCTGCAGCAATGACCAACTGTATGTAAATGAACAGTCTAATGTTAAATTCTACATATTTTAACTGGTAGATCTAGCAAAACGTTTTAATTAATGATAAGCTTTATGTAACATACAAATTAGACTCGGATTTTTGTTCCTTTTTGAGCCACTCACAATGGATACGTGTTAGGATGCTACAATCTTAGCTTTATTATCGCAAGTATGTGATCCGTACATGGATGTTTTCAATTCTAATAAACCTTTGCGCAAGTGCATAGTCGATTCTAGTGCTAGTGGATCCCAAGTACTGGATCTTAATTCCATGAAGTTCTATTGAAGTATCCATTGTTAAATAGTGAAGAAGAGACAGTAAAAAATCCTTGAACAACTTGATACTATGCGGCGCCATTTGATTTTTCTAGCACTTGTCAAATTCCTTGCCATCAGCCATGGTCTCAATTGTTTTGTGTGCAACTCTCACACTAAATATGAAGGACCCGGATGCGCAGACCCATTCAATGCTGTAAACTCTACACAGTACTTGTGGGATTGCGAAGAGTACGCAAGACACGTGAATAGCACAGCAGAAAGAAATGCCACAATATGCAGGTATACCTAAAGGACACAATAAAATGAATCTAATTAAGGCCCGGTCACATACAATTTTACGGCTGCATCACGGCCACGTAACGTTCAAAATGTTTTTAAAATCTGTTGGACGTGGATGTCAGTGGTAATTTTTGGTCAATTTAAACTTGGGCGTGATTTTGCACGTTGTGTAGCCGTCAGCGGCGGTTTCACTGCTGATGCACTGTCAAACCACGTCAGAGCCACGTGTAAGATAAAATCAACGCAGCGCCCAAATTGCCGCGCTGTATGCCTCGTGGACAACCTGATTGTAGTTACAGTACCCCCTCCTAACAATTACGTCTTGCCGCGTCCGCCACGCATTTTCTCGTCAGCGTCACGCGTGTTGCACGTCTTTATCACGTGTACCGTCCGTGGCCACGTCTTCCCACGTCTTTAAACACGCCAATATCCATGAATATCACTGACAACCACGTTCACAATTTTTGTGGCTTTTTGGACACGGTGTGGACGTGGTATGGACTTAGAGTGCAGTCTGACCGGCCCTTAAATTCTATGCATGATTTCTTTTCAACGTGGTGCATAAACATGACTGATATTGCAACCTACATAATATTTTATTTGGTTAGTGACAATATATCATCAACATTATTTAAAATATATGTCATAGGCAAGTAAGTACAAATTGAACTAAAATCAGATCTAGTCTCATACTTCGAAGCTTCGGCTCTTAAAGCGAAGTTTCAAAACATCAAATTTTCTCGGCATTTCTAGTTTTAACGTAATTTTACTATCTATCTCTACCAGTTGTCCACATGTATAACATTTACCAATGACACAGTCAACTACACAAAATTACTGACTGTCTGCAGCCAATCAAATAAAGCCAATTTCTATATATTTCTATTTGAGAAAGAGTGTTTTGTTCATTCTTTGATGGTATCGTACATGTAAAAGGGGATTTCCAGGTCTAGTAATTAAAGGAAATTGATAGGAACCTCCAACACCACAGTGAGATTATGCACATGTATTTCAGAAAGATCAGCCAGACCGTGAACGGGGAGCACCGCGTGGTGCGCTCGTGTGCCCTCAGCGGACGAGAAGACAGGTGTCTACTTTTGGCTCTTATTTTGATATAGTAATAAATGTCAAGTACACTTGCAAATCCAGGGTTTTAGGAAAGAGGTGCAGTCACCCGCAGAATTTTATATGTAATTCGTAAGTGTGAAAGTTTAAGGAGATGCCAAACACCCAATGAAAATGACATTTTGGGGGGTGAAAAGCCCCCCCGCAAAAAAGGACCTGCCTATGATTTACACAATCAAAGAGTTACATGACAATTTGCTATTTGTTGTAGTGTGTTTTCAGCCTTATTGCTAACAAACGTTTTTACATATTTCATTTGTACGTGTTGTATTTAGAACTTGTAATAAAGAACATTCATTCTTCTAAGGTGACCATTGAGAAATCATTAATTTTGCTTAACAAATTTGTGACCCCCGCTCTAATCACGGTAGCAAAATATGCCCCCACTCCTACCACTCATATCCAGATGTTAGGTAAAAATGACACATATGGGAAAATCAATTAATCGAAGAAGAAAGGGGTATTATAGGTGTGTGGGTGTGGGGGGGGGATAACATCGCCCTAGAGGTATGCTAACTTTGGAGCTCCCATCTTCATCTCCTGAATTTCTGTGATAAACGCTAACGCCCACCACCTCCCAACACCACCCTCTCATAATTGATGACTGGTCCATTAACTATCCGAGTCCACTATAAACATTTGCACATTGTATATAATTAAAAGACTGCTGTTGTATATTAGACTGGCCGATCATTACAATGTACATGTAGTTTTTCAATCTGCTATTTCAGCTGCGTCATGAAGACAGGCACCAAGGGTATTTCAGTAGAGTACTGTGAGTGTACTGGAGACGGATGCAATACTGGGTCACGTGACCAGAGTTATGTGACACTCATCGCTTGGATGGCACTAGTGACTTTGGCAGTGTAATATACAGTAGTTGATATTCAGCGTGGGAAAGTGTTTTCGTGGAGTCTCCAGCAGATTGAGAGTGGCATTAAATCTTCGAAGTTGTTTGATACTTTGTCTTAAATGTCTTGGATGTTAACAATAATTGATTGTTATTTGGTATCAATATGTATGAGTAAATACATTGAATACATCTTACAAATCGGGAGGAACTTTCTTCCCCAGCCATTTATTGTTACTACTTGTATGTGATTTTAAATGTTTTTGTGCTTTTATGATCATTGTAAATTGCCTCAATTTTAGATAATTGATCTTGTGTGTACATATGGCAAATAAATAAATATGTTAATAAAATTAATAACTACCTGTCCATCAGCATGATGTTGCAAGGATCCCAGAATATGTAACATTACCTACTCTCTTAATTAAGTGCTCATATATGCACATTAGTCATTAAGGTCCATTAGTGCCACTGATGAGCATTATATAACACAAGGATCAAATGCATTTTACAACGAACGTGACACATATCACCTTTAAGAGGGAAGCGCACTAAATTCTTTATTTTACACTTTTTGATAGGCATATGTACATAATGCTTATGTTCACAAACGAAGAATAACTGGTGGACTCGTCTTTTGCTTGGTTTTTTTGTTTGTTTGTTTTTTTTGTTTTTTTTTCTGATATTTTAAATGTTATTTTAGTGTACTGAAAAGCACAAAGTTTAGATGCGTATATCAAATTTTAGTGAATACGTACTTATTTTAGATGAAAAAAGAGTTCATATAATGACAAGTATCCTGTGTATAGGTCGCCTCAGCCTTCAAATATCGAAAATTGATATCTATAAATAAGTTATAAAGCATTTTTTATTTTGATATGAGTGAAAATACGAGACATTGGCAGTGACATACGCTCACCATCCAAATTTATCATCATTACTTTTTATTGACATCAAACAGGGACAAATTAAGGATGGGGCGATTTAGATAAATGTTAGTAGATGAAGCAACTCTTTATTTCAAATGGGTATATTTTCTCTAACTCTCTATTTAAGGACCTAGAGTTTTGTGCACATTTTTATCAAATAGTCACACTAAAAATTGTTAGTAAAAACACATATTGTAGAGTACTTTAGAAGTTATCCACCACTAGTGTATAAGGTGTGTATATCAATATCTTACAAATACCTTGAATAATTCGAAATGGTGAAAATTAAGTGAGCTTCGCCCTTAAATGTAGGCCTACGTCGCAATGTCGAATGGGGGTACATCTCTGTAAATAACCCATTAATTTGCGCTTACACACCTGCGACACTTTTCTAATCTCATTAAGCCCAAATTACGTAATCCAACTTACACAAGACGTGATTAGAATATCTATCCGAGGTCATACTCGCACTTAGGCCATTTCTTTATGGTTCATAAAGTATTCGTGATTAAATTACGTAGCGTAATATCATTACATAATCATCAAATTGTCCGCTCTGACCTGGTTCTGTAATGCGGATTCCAAGTCCTCTCATTTCAAGACACATAAAGGTCGGCATGCCAGATATAAATAAAAGTACTACAATTTTACCCATTACATATTTTACTTGTGCGGGTGCGTGCGCGTGCGCGCCTGTGTGTGAGAGAGAGATGGAAAGGAAAAAGAAGTGAGAGTGCGCGCTGTGTGTGTGTGTGTGTGTGTGTGTGTGTGTGTGTGTGTGTGTGTGTGTGTGTGTGTGTGTGTGTGTGTGTGTGTGTGTGTGTGTGTGTGTGTGTGTGTGTGTGTGTGTGTGTGTGTGTGTGTGTGTGTGTGTGTGTGTGTGTGTGTGTGTCTGTGTCTGTGTCTGTGCCTGTGCCTGTGCCTGTGCCTGTGCCTCTGCCCTGTGTTTCCGACACCATTTCGTGTAACAATAAAGTGTTCTGTATTCTGTATAATAATATTCTGAATCTACAACTGCACGTCATTTTATTCATTATTCCAAATCAGATGTGATTAGTGCTTTTATGACGTGGGAGTATTGGAAGTAAATGACATATGGCATTTACCATGCCTGATTTGATGAATTAACAACATGCGATGATTATATAAATGCAGGAAATGCTACTACATTATGAATAGAAAAAAGGTCGTTTGCGCATAGTCGAGTGACTCTTCATATCCCCAATAGCCCATGGAAATTACCCACAAACCGAAATCCTCACCCTCCCTGCTAGATCTATCTATAGCTACACAAATGTAGCAATTTGAGTTTATGGCATGTTTTCTGGTTCTAAATATGTATAACAGATAATGGTAAGGGTATGATGTAATACAAAATAGTATGTCAAGCTATGGCGTACCAGTACCAGGTAAACATAATCTTCTTTAAAAGCTGAGTGGTGGGGGATCCAGGGTATAGGGTTTATTTGTATCTTTTATTTTTCACAGACAGTTTTAAAAGAAAACTAAGACACATAATTCAAACGTGTTCTAAAACCTAAATATTCATGCTACACCTGCACTTCCGGGAAAAAATAACGACAAATGTTTGTTTTTTTAAGTTGATTATATATTACCATGCCAGTTGTCTGCACAAAAATCATTCCAAACACAGTGAAAGGAAACTCACGGCGTATGTTTCACTGTTCATTTTATTAGTAGTTATTACAAAGTTACATACATGGAAGATGTAATGACATCGCATGATTTTGCGTGCAATGGGGTCGTGGTGGACCAGCCTCTCAGCCTCTCACTCATCACACACTGTCTTCACGCCCCGCAAGCGGCTACAACGCATGCACTTCTTAGACAGCGCATGCACTTCAAGATAAGGGACCATTCACTATTTATGACAGGGTGGGGTAGGAGGATTTTTCAAAAATGCTGTAAAAAATTAATAGTGCCCCGTCAAATCTCTGTGAAAAAATTGGTACCCCGCCTCAATTTCATGTGATAAATATTGATGACCCATCTAATAGTTAACACAATCATTGTCAGTTAACCCAAATCCTTTTTTATGGATATCCATAATATAAAAAACATTAAATTTTAATATTTTAATAAAAAAGGGGGTAAATTTTCTGTGAGAAAATTGATAGCCCCCCCCCCACCCACCCACACACACACTCATAAGTATGTGAAAACATGGACAGCCCACCTCCAAACCACGTGACAAAAGTTCATGGCCAGCCCTAAAATCCTCCTACCCACCCTTTCATAAATACTGAACGGTCCCTAACCATGCTCATCCGTGCACCTGGAATATTCAATACCTCACTTATTCCTCACTACTTGTTGGTTTGGTTTTGGTGCTCATTATGCCATGAAGAAATAAAAAAAAAATAGAAAAGGGAAAAGAAAGAGGAAATTTAGAAAACTAAGAAAGAAGATGTGTCCACTCGAAATTTTTAATCTCGCGCAATTAGCAATTGTACGTTGGCCAGAAGTGAATATTTGATATTGCAAGTCCTTAGATAGGATATGTAAACATATCTTTCAAATAGGTTGACACCATTCTTCCTGCATCCCTGGCTATATAGATACGATGTTCCTCAAGTACTATATGTATTTAGTGATGATCTGAGTAGAGAGAACATTTTACAGGGGGTGTTGAGCTGCGTGATATGGTTGGGAGACACGTAACAATCTGATATTAAGGTGCGGATTAGTCTGTGCTAATCACATCAAAGAAGCCCGCAGGAGATACTGGTTTGGTCTTCATCTAGATTATCGGGAACACGTGTCTGGGATATAACTTTTAGAAAACAGCCTGGCTGTGAATTTGAGTAATTGAATGACACATCTAATTATCAGGATTTTGTTGAAATAGAATTCCGCATATCTACCACATGCCCATGCATGTTTCATTTGAAAATTATTATTTTTTCGTTACTTTTGACGTGTGTTCAATACTTTGGGACGTTCTGATAGGCAGACGTATTAGCAGGGTGATTATCGTATCTACTAAAACCTAGGACCAAACGTGACCAAACCGTGACATGATTTCTACTTACTAGCGCCAAACACAATCCAATATGGCGGGGCTACCCCACTTCACCATGAATGACGTGGTTGCCTTGGCGACTAGCCAACGAGGCAACCATGGTGACAAAAATTCAGCTAGTGTTCAAGATGAAAGAGTCACCGTGGAAACCAACGGGAAACTAAATGACCGTAACGGACAAGTTTCAATTGCAAGCTCAAAGAGTGAAGTAGATTGGTCCCTGAATAAAGATGAAGTGGGTGTGATGGATGCTACAATGGAAGTGGCTAGGAACGAGCTGATTGGTCGGACGCACCCACGTGACTTCAAGGTGACGTCATCGCAGCCATCCGTGACCACGATGGATTCCTTTCATCTGGCGCGTTCCTTCATTCCTGATGTAAGTGCGTGTGTTGTGGTTGTTTTCCAAGTAGACAACAAACAGTCCAGAGCACGGGTGTGAAAGATTATGTGTGATATACTAGTAATTTTTGCTTGTGATGTTATATAACCATATTTAAGTGAGGTAGTGTGGATTGGTAGAAGTAGACCTAAAACCTGTCCAAATCAAACTTCAAACATGTTGATTATAACTTGATATATATTGGCCGTATAAAATAGGGTAAATGAATCCCCCGGCCCCACCCCATGATCCCCCTAAACCCTTGTGTTGATGTCCATGCTCTGTATTGTATACTTTTCCCATGAACAACCTGACCGCCGATGTAATTATAATTAGTGCATTTGAAAAAAATATATAGTGAGGAAAACATTTGACATACTGGGCCTAATGCAAAGTTGGCACATATGGACCTGTAGCCTGTGCTTTAATGATAAACCCGATAATGCATAATGCGCTACTGCTCACCAAAGCGGGAGGGGTCATAGAATATGGAGCCAATAAAATATGAACCGAGTGTCCATTTTCTATGGTGGAAAATGGACCCTATGTCCATATTTTGCTATTGAAAATGGACCCGCCTCATTTATAATGGACCACCCTATGATCCCGGACATTCATCTCCAATGAATGTGCACAGCAATTACATTTTGATGAATAAAATTATCAAAATATTACACAAATAGTGAGTAAAGTTCAATCAATTAATTTCTAAATTCATACAAACTTCAAATAGGAACAAAAAATGACGGGGTTCATATTCTAGAGCGGAAAATGGACCCACGGGTTCAATATCTATGGTGTCCATTTACAATCTGACAGAGGCACTAGTACATACGCAGATCCAGGGGGCGCGCGGGGGCACGCCCCCCCCCCCTTTTCTCACCAAAATACTTCATTTTCATAGGGTTTTTCATGAAATCCCAAAGTGCGCTCCCCACCCCTTTCCAAAAACCTGGATCTGCCTATGCTAGTAGGCCAAACAAAATGATGGGGTTGTTACCTTTCCAGTAAAAGGAGGCGTTCGGTCGTAAAATATGATCAAATTGTGAACTATCCCATTTACGTTAATGTACGTCAAAGATGGTCCAGCTGCCGTAAAATGTAAATACCTTGATTTATGTCCGATTACACTATGCATTCGACGGCTGCCATCCGCTTCCAGGTCCTCATATCCGT
>CM032663.1:32884771-32914145 GCA_019095985.1 Streblospio benedicti | reverse complement strand
ATTTTTTTTTTTAATTGTTTCATTGGATGCTTGTACAGTGTTTTTTATTTAGAAACCCCCATTTGATATTTTCACATCGAAAAGGTCCCCCCTAGTATTGTCACTAGGGAAATAATGTGTTTGATCCCTTTTTTGTTTGGCAGGCCGGCCTTTATCTGTATCTCGGGTTTTTAGAATGTGTGTTACATGTTTTAAAGTTAACCTCCCTTTTCAGATTTAAAAAATGGGGGGCCAAAGATTCGGGGCCATAGTTAGGTTGACCCTCGACCCCCCAAGATATGAATCTTTTTCCTCATGGGGGAGATTTTTTTGCTTTTTTTTTTTCCATTTTAGTTCCTATTTGTTTATTACTCGTGGGGAGGTACTTTATTTTCATATTTCATGTCAAAGTTGATGCATGTTTTTTTTATAAGTTTATTATCACATTCCAAAATTGCCTTCAAAATTTTTTGAATGATAGTGATTTATAAAATTTATGTTCATCTCTTTAAAGTTTGTTATTTTAATAAAAACCCAAATTTAAATATTAACAGTGGCTATGCTAGTTAAAAATATTTGGGTGATTAGATGAAAACGGGGAGATTTACTGTTGCGGGAGAATTAAATTAGTTTGAATTAAAAGCCAGTGTTTTACTTTTAATGAAAAAAAATTTCAGAGGTCAATTTGATTTTATTGCATGAAAAAATTGAAAAAATTTTTTCATATTCCAAAAATATTTATACAATGTAAATATATATTTCATTGAAGATATTTGGGTTAAATTTTTAAATATTTCATACCCGGGTTTTTTAAAAATTGTCTTTTTTTATATTTTTCAGATTGGATATATTTAAAATTGTCAGTGTTAGATTTCTCATATATGTAAAATTAAAATGTTAAGGGGTTAAATCTCAGATTTTTTATTAAAAAAAAATCTAAAATTGTTTTTTTTACTGTTTTAATTATTAAAAACCCAAACCAAACCCGTCAAGAACCACCAGCATTCACCATGGAAATTTTCAACAATACAAAACACGATTAAGGGGACACATTACTGGAAAAATTTTACGATTGAAAAAAAACTTTTTCTATATACAGGGCATATTTTTAGTGCATTGAAAATACAAAAAAATTGACCACTGATAATTTTTGACAATTTAAATTTAAAAAGGGGCCGACAATCTTACAAAAAGGGTTTTTTTTTCTCAATAAGAAACAATCACACTTTTTTGTATTCTACAACATGAATATGGGTGCATGAACTAATCACTAATATCATTTTGAAATTTCTTTTATCATTTTTCCAGATATTGGACAAAAACAAGGAATCATCTCGTTAAAATCGTCCAATGAAAATTTAAAGTCACTTACAAAATCGACCTAAATTTTACGCTGAGCATAGATATTAGCGTCCCGTCTTTTTTGATTCAGGCGCTTAACTATAATTCTGTCACATGAAGATTTTTTCAAATGAGTTCACCATGTAATTCACACAAAATCTGACCCATGTAACCCTTACCCAAGTAGTAGAAAATCAATAAAAAATTAAAATGTCCCACTTGCGAAAATTAAAAAATAAAATAAAACTTTTCTTGGCGGGGGACTAAATATTTTAATGGAATTTCAATCAAATGAGAGACATTATATATAGGAATTTACTAAAAAAAATACACAATCATACAAAGTATTTAATTTAAAAATAACTAGCTGGTCAAAAACCTGATTTTTTTTTAATATGATATACATTGTAATATATCAAGTTTAGGCAGAATAAATATGAAAATACGGTATCTGTAGGAAAAAAAACCTCACTATAACATACAATCACACAAGTGCCTTCCCATCAGGATTATCCGTGGGGAAACCTCACAAAAATAAACATTCACACAAGTGAAGAAGAAATTACGGTGTCTGTCGGAAAACCCCAGTAAAACAAACAATCACACAACTACCATCTCATCAGAATAATCCGTAAAACTTCACAATTATGAACTTCCACACAAGTGAAGAAATTCTGGTGTCTGTAGGAGGAAAAACCTCACTATAACAAACTACCACACAAGTGCCTTTCCATCAGGAATTATCCGTAATAAAACCTCACTAAAATAAACATTCACACAAGTACAGAAATTGAGGTGTCTGTAGGGAAAACCCCACGATAACAAACTATCACACAAGTATGGACAATCTGTAAGAAAACCTCACAATAACTATCTTCCCCCACAAGTGTACTCTCACTGGAAAAGTCCGAGCGAAACCCCCCCACAATGTATTTTTTTGTACTGATAGGACCCACAGTGTTTTCTGAACTCAGGACTTCACAAGATTTCGCTTAGTCCTCAATACAAAGAACTGCGTCAGTAGCTAATTGTTCTCAGCAATATGAGCCTTGTGTTAACACTGTTTACTTATGTGGCTTGTGTCCCATGGGAAATAAATGACATTTTGTGAAAAAGAGCTTGAAGCGATAATTTTATGGTTTCCATGATGGGGTAAACTGTAACAATACCCCCACACACACACCTTTCCCTTTTCCAATCACAAGGGCTCACTATTCCTGGTTTAGTATGCAGATAAGTTGTAATGTCACTGGTATTGCCCCTCCCCCCCCCTCAATTGTTTCTCGATAAATGGAACACTCGACGAATCTCTTGGATATAGTGTACACTACAAAATGAGTGGTGAGCAGCCAATTAGTGCATTTATACACACACGTGCCAATATTCACGACTCACGCACGAGCCTTATAAGTGGTCACACGTGCTGCTCGTGTCTGTGCAACTATAGATGACTTTCGGGGGGGGTCTCACACTATCGCGATTAGTACGGATGTGCCTCAAAACTGGGTGTCTTTTTTCCACATTTTTGGTATATTGCTGGGTGTCTTTTTCTCATTTTTGGTATATTTCAGGGTGTCTTTTTCACATTTTTAGTATATTTATCAGGATAAAAAATACATTGATATTCATTATATTCATTCTTGATATCTACATGTACTAAAATCTGAGTTTGATATGTTGGTGTGTCATCTTTTTCTCGGAAATTAGTATATTGGTGGGTCACATTTTTTCAGATATTGGTATATTGTGGGTCACTTTTTCTCAAAAATAGGTATATTGGTGGGTGCCGTTTTCATCCTGTCTGTGACACATCCGTAACCATTTTTTTCTGACACACCCCCCCCCCCCCCTCTCGAGAGGTGACTTAGAGGTCATTTCACAACGCGACTTTGCCGCAAGACTAAGCTTCGACCTCACCGTGTAACTTGGTCGCCCCACATCGGACATAGTCGATGTATAGTTGAGAGTTAGTCTCAACTTAGTCATCTATATTTAGTTGCACAAATACGAGGGTTGGTCTCCTCTGAAAAATAATCGTACCTCGGTTTTTGAACATGTTAATAAACCAAAATTTTACGATCTACAAGTTGTACAAATAATTGAAATAAGGTGGTCTAGATAGGATGTTTTTGAAGTACAAATTATTAAAAGTGGCATAACTTTGAAACTCAAAGTTGCATTAGACTGAACAATAACCTGACAGATTGGTTTGAGACTGGCAGGAGTAAAAACAAGGCGACTCATTGTCTCCTGTTTTATTTAGATTTTCATCAATGACCTGGCCAGAAGGGGTTAAAAATCTTTGAGATTTTTGGTGTAGTATTTTGGCCAAAAATACTTAATATTAATGTATGCAGATGATGTAGTTATATTATCAGAAAGTAATGATGAACTGCAAAAAAATGTTAGATTTTGTTTACATGAATTGCAACAAATGGCAAATGGTACATTTAATATGGAAAAAAACAAAAATAGTTTGTTTTCGAAAAAAAGATAAGGCTCGAAATAGTAATGTATTCAAGTATGGGGGAAAAGACAGTTGAGTATGTAAATGTTATAAGTATTTAGGCATTTATTTTTGATGAGCATTTAGATTTGAAAGAGCATGGATCAAAGAGATTATCGACTGCGGGTAGTAGAGAGCACCCAGGGCATTAATCAATGCCAAGATGAAAATGGGTGAGTGTATGACATACGAGAGTTGCATTCAAAAATGTTTCCCTTAGCTGTGTTCTTCCATAATTGAATACGGAACTGAAATTACAGGTATTTATAAGATGGATAATCTGAATAAGGTTGATAAAGCAGCTAGGGCATTTTTGAGTGTTCATAAATTTTGTACAATTGTTTCAATGTATAAAGATCTAGGATGGGTTTCAAATGAATGGAAACAGCTGAACGTTCTTAGATATTACTGGAATAGATTGTTGCTTATGTCTGACTCACTCACAAAGAAAGTATTTAATGATATGTATAATCACCCATACAGGGGTAGTTGGTGTATTATATAAAGAATGTATTGAGGCAATTAGACATGAATGATATTTATATGGAGAAACAAAAGAATGCGATTTACAATTGTGTAGGATAAACTAGAGAATGCACATATTTGATACACTGTTAAGATTTATCGATAAGAAACCAAAATTATGGGAGACTTTATAAACAAATAATGTGTAAAGAGGGTGTAGAAAAATATGTTAAATTGAACTTATCTTCCGCAGAAAGATCAATGGTGGCCCAATTTCGAATGGGTATTTTACCAATTCGTAACAGGTCGTTTTACTAATCTTAAAATCACACAAAGATTATGTTCGATATGCAATGATGATAAAATTGAGGACGAGATTCACTTCATTTTCATTGTCAGTTTAAACTTCTATCTGAACAAGAATTTTATAATAGTATTGAAAACGATATTCTAACTTTCAAATATGACGGATAATTGGAAAGTTGTCTTTATAGTTCAAACATCGTAACTAGAACATGCGGGATTGAGGCTAGGTTTTCATTCGCGCCAACTGATTGTACATATGGTCGCACTACAGACCCCTTAGGGACGGTGCAATATTTAACAGGCAGGTTTGGACCGGTGCATATAGAAGAAAAATGTTTGAAAAAAGGTCTTGTCCCCTGCTGTTACTACGAAAAAACCTGATGTCCCATGACCTCTACTCTATTCATAAAAAAAGTCTGCGTTCCCTCCCATGAATATTCGTGTGATAAATTTGTACCGATTCACTCACGTCGAGGTCGGATTTCAGCAGCTGAAAAAAAGTACACGTCCTATGCCCAATGAGAATGAAAAATCATCTGGTCCCCCTGTACTTTGCACCTTGAAAACAGTACCTGTCCCCCTACCAAATGCACCGGTCCCCCCTCCCTGGTAAATATTGCACCGTCCCTTAACCGTGGTGTAGATCGTGACCAAATATAGATGGTGACGTGTAAGGGTAATGTATAGAAGGTTAACACCCTGAGGCCCGTGACTACATTGTGTACGCTGTGAGATGACCAAGTTGCACTCGGAAGTAGCCTCTTGAGGCAAAATCTTGTAGTGAAATGACCGCTTAACCCGCAATTTCACATAGACGATGGTAGTTCCAGATGCTTAAAAAGACGCCTGGACGCTTTAGTGTCATCTCGGAGTGGATTGTGGCTGTTCTGGTATCAGCTTATGGTCTGGCTTGTTCGGTTGGGAATGGTGCACTTCTGGCTGTTTCTGGGTCTTTTTGCTGAACTGTAGTCCCGTCTGTTGCTTTGAGAGGATGCACGGTCGACGGATGAAACCGTAAGTGCCGCAAGTGCCCCTACAACCTATAGCAATGGTAACATGAAGGATAACCAACTGTTCTAACAGTTGGGTTGTTCACGATGCTCCCTGATTAATGAGGTCTTCCTCACCGTGCTGACACTATGATCGTAAAGGCTATCAGGATCATCAAAGATGGCGTACGGTTAGTTTTATGGCTTTGAATTTTAACCATAATTATGTTTCTAACAATGGTTTAACAGTAAATTACTCACAATACACTGTATTATAGAGGTGGGCACCCAAGTGATTACCAGGAACGCAGAATTTGCCTAGTTGTTATGATATTTGAAGATGTATTTTTTGTGATGATGATCGTAATGACTTTGCACCAATGATCGTAATGACATCTTGATTTATTTAGGCGATGATAGTATTGATTGAGAATGACAACCTTTTGTTGGTCATCTGCTACTTAGAATTTATTTTGTGCAGTAGGCCTATATTCTGTGTTTCATTGTACTTTAAAAACAAAATTAAATACATTGTTTTTATTTTTATCTAGATACATGTATAAAAAGACTGCAGTGCTATTATTATACATTTACCTCAATGTCTTCCAAGGAACTTCCAATCACATAGTCACCAAGACTTCTTCAGAAGACGATATCATCTTTTGCTACTTCATCCAAGTTCAGATTTCAAAACATCACTATAGATGGGGAATTTGATTTGGTTTTAAGCTTGGTGACGAATACCTTTGTAGCCATGAAGATCCTCCCACACTTACTAAAGAAAAGAAAAGCAGCAACTGATGAAAAATTAATGAATGAACTTCGTTCTCAAGTCAGCATATTATCCGTCGACTTTACCGATATCACAGACTTTGGAGAAGAGAACTCCTATGAAATATGTATGATAAGATTTTACATGTAATCCCGGGATGTAATTGCCATATTAAGTAATAATGTCAAACAGTTAAGACAGGTGATCACTAAAAAGAAAATGGCATTAGCTTTATTTTAGTGCATTCAAGGTGAGTGGAAATCTAGCAGCTTAGCTAAGTCAATAAGTTATTTACAAACGTAGTTATTACGATCCTCATATGATGCTATTACGATCATTTTCCTATTTGACAGCGGAGCTATTGTCTTCGGCTTTCATTTCACTAAACACGCTACTCTAACGTAGAATATCTTATCGATGTATTTTTTCCTTTGTTATTATAGGTAAAGATTATTTGCAATTGCCAAGTAAAAAGTATGAATCATGCAATATCTAACCATCTGTAAAATGTCCACAACGGCACCAGTATGATCCTATAGCCTATTACGACCATATTGTCCGCACAGTGTTCCTAGAGGAAGTGACACACTTCTGCCTGGTTCTAGTCCAAAAATTGTTATCATTTCTCTAGAGAGGTGATTCTTTTTTTCGGCTTGTGGGCTCCCATTTGGATTATTGAGTTGTTGATTTGGATCCTCTGTTTGCTTTTCTAGATCATCTGGAGGGCTAACTTGATCATCGTCAGGTCTTTCTGCTTAAAGTGGCCTTTTCTGACGATGTTCATAAAGATGTTTCCCTAGTTCCCCTATTATGATGTGTTATTTCCAAATGGTCCCGTAGGCCTGCCTTCTCATCCTGTCCATTTGAAAGGTTACAGACCATGATTCCAGATGACCCCATAAGTTTTGGCCACAAAATATGCACACGAGGCACCATAAAAAGACTAACAATATTCTTTTCACTTCTGGCGTCTTGCAGAGCATAGATCTGAGCTATTATAATTATCGTCTATGTGAAATTGGGGGGGGGGGGTAATAAACTGCATGATGTGAATGACAAGCTATGAACCTCAGCTGGTATTAGCAGGTAGAAGGTCAAACATTAACTACTAAAGTACTCACACTATCAGTCTGTCGAGGCTCCGTCTTTCTAACACGCGGTAATTGCTGTGACAACATCGTGATCATTTTATAAATGCACGACTCATGTTACTTATTAAATTGCGACTGTAAAGTGATGGCGCAGATTGATTTTCCCATGACAATCATGAGACAATGGATGCTAATATACTATCTGTAAACTTCCATTAAACTGCCACCCGTGCAATTGATACACGCGCCAGGTTGGATCTCGTGAGTAGACAGTTTGGTGAACGATATATGACAGCTTTTATCATGTGTGTAGGAGGTTTAACCAGGAGTACACGCAGACATCACAAATAATCATGTTGATGATACTAATATGGTAGGTTTAACAATGAGTTGTATACGTAGACGTCTCCAATAGACCTTTCGTAATCAGAAGTGTGGTTAGTGCCGGAAGTTGGTGGTTCTATGCGGCTTCATCACTCGATTTATTCGTCTGCCGGCGCGAGGATACAGATTTGCAACGGTGGCACGTGGTCGTTATGGACTCACTCACGTCATTAAAAGAGTTTGTGGCGTGTCAACCACATGTCCAGGACTTTTGATTAGATTATAATGGGACATTGAGATTGTAGTGTCAGCAGCAGTTTTAGCACATGCTGCCTTATTGATCATCGCGTCGAGGTCATCATGACCGGAAACCATGGAAAGTACATGTAGTCTAATTGTAGACTTTAAGGAACGAAAAAAAAAGACCCCGACAGTTATGACTTACTTTTAAGCACAGGTTATTTACCGCGCGGTTGTTTGATCACAACAATCCAGTGTACGCTGGTCGAGCGACCATACGTGAGTCACGTGACGTATTGTGTGTTCCTCTCTTCACAGATTTTTTTAAACAGCGTTAAAAGGCTATTGTTATCAACTGCTAAGAGGATTTAACGTATCCGATTTCAGTAATGGGTAGGTTGGTTTGATACCAATCTTTGTTTTACGTGGACTGCTATCAGGACAACGCTTTCTTTTGACACTATACCCCGCACATTTACAAAGGAAACTCTCAGTCCGCCTACATCTTTCACAGGCTGTGGCACTTCATGAAAGAGTCAAGTTATGATGTGTGTTATTCTTCTATAGAAATCCTGTATGTATGCATCAAACAGAAAACCATGACGATTGGAACAAAAGAAAGTAGTTTAGCATGCTATCCCTACTCTTAATTTAAAACTCCAAAGGCAATGTGTACATTGTGTCTTTTCAACCACATGACCTATTGTTAAGTAACTACAAGCTAGCGCCATGACTGGAGACCAGAGATGATAGTTCAGTTAGTTGTGATAACAGCTGCAGTCATATGTCTTGTGACTGTCAGATTATGCAAACATTCTTGAATCTCATGTGCAAAATGGATATAAAGAAAAGAATAAAGTTATAAACACATATCCATATTTTATTCACTCTAAAAGCTTTACAGTTATAGATATTTACCTCAAGTGGAGACCTATTTCTTACAGACAACACCAGTCAATATGAAAGAAAAATTAAAATTGTAAAAAGGCTTTTTGATGGTTATTAGTAGGTGATGACTAGAGGTTGTGCGGATATTTGTACTTTCAAATTGATCACAGGGAAAATGAGTGTGAGTCATGATTTGTTATGACTATCTAGTGAACAGCTTCTTACATTAATATGAGTAGGTGTGATGAGCTACACTTCATAAGAATGGTGTGATATAAACATTTATAAGAATCAGTTAATATGTCAATAAG
Organism: Streblospio benedicti; assembly: GCA_019095985.1. Lineage (NCBI taxonomy): Eukaryota > Metazoa > Annelida > Polychaeta > Spionida > Spionidae > Streblospio > Streblospio benedicti. The sequence continues at coordinate 32,904,933 of CM032663.1, read as the reverse complement.
TATGATAAAAAAACTAAGCATAATATTCTTCAATTAATCTAAGTAGAGGATATTGAATTAACTCAAACATCTTAGTACCGTCTATTCACGTGTAAAGGCCCATGGCCCTAACATCGAACATGGGCTTAAGATTCGGATATGAGCCCACGGGCAAGATGTATCCCGTTCAGGTCTTCCACTGCGACCAATACATCTCTAACCTAGTGTGACATTAGGAAGCTAGCTGGCATTTTAAAGCCACGCCCAGTTTTTAACTCAATTCAATGATTGACTGATCAACTACTTGGAAAGCACCAAATCATTACCATTTTTGTAACCTATTTAGCTAAATAACACTTCAACAGTAAAGATTCGCTTCCTCTAAATATCAATACTTAATCCCAATTTATCTTAGCATAATGAAAATCATTGCAATGATTTATTACACTGTGCGAAACATGAACTGATTTCGGGGGAGAAGTAAAGGCTTATCTTAATTTGCAAGTACTGCATGTACATGTACATTCAAAGTACTAATATAGAAGAAAAACATCTATGAAATGTTTGGGCCATAGTTAGATAATGATGATATTCAATGAGCCCAATGAAATGTTGTAGCTGGTTCAGTAGCTGAATCCTGCTAACTCTTTTGATTATTCTTCAAATGATCTCATCTTCATTGAATGAAACTTCCATGCTTTAAATAACACATTTTTATCAAGTTTATCAACTTTATCTATATCCACGTTTATAATATTTACACATATACATCCAATGTTGATGTAGTATCTGGAATATTTGAAGAAAATGATTCAATTAATTCCAGACACCGCTTTACTTTGAAAATATGAAATTCTCTACATTTTTTTCTCTCTTCCCTGAAGTCTAAACTATGTCTATTAAAATTGTTAGAATCTAAATTATTTTTTACTTATATTTTGTATTGATATCCATCCTGGGTATGTGCTAACATACAGATCTGTTGGCTTACAAAGTAACCCGTAATGACAATTTGCTTGGCCTTAAGTTGATATGCTTACGTGCAAGCATTGCTTGGTATTGCTGTTTCTATAGCACCCAATTACACGGCAGAAATGAGGCAGTTTGCTTAATTTAAACAAATCTCTCTATGGTTGTAACTACTGGCTAGTATGCTAGAATAGACTGTTGGTCTCCAATCATGGCTGCACTTAGAGGTTGCTATAGGAAATGAGGTCTCTTGGGAAGACACAGTAGTGATATTAGCACAGGCCTTTAAGACAGACGTAGTTATATTATACCTGCATTGCAGTATACGCCTACATTGACCGACTAACGAGAGTATAAAATAGCAATTGTGACATTGAAATGCCAGAGTCCTTACAAATAGAAGGAATAAAACTCATTATTAGCGCACACTGCTGACATTACCATAGCTCCGAGACTAATACCTTCAGACGATCTACACAGCAATTGGGCGCTCCACATACTCATTGATTCAGTGGAACACTATGGATAGCAAAACTAGATTTTCACCTTTTAAATGGACAAACAAAATCCAGCCTGAACAGCATGGCTCTACTGCTAGTCACAGCGCTGCTGTCACGGGGGGTATAGCCGCCGCCAAGACCCCAGTGATGAGCCACACAGCCGCTACCACCACAGAGCCTCTAGAGACCCGCCAGGACGCCGCCGCACAGGGACGACGATCCTCGAATGGCACCAGCAAGTTCATGAGCCTCGGCAGGAGTCTTCTGAGCATGTCAATGCTCAGGGCGTCCCCGACACGCCTCTCCAATGACAGGTCTCCAGACGGCGGTGGTGTCTCAGACAGCGGGCTGGCCACGTGGAGTCGGAGCGAGCGTGCGACGGCGGCACTGCCCGGCGGCGGCGGCGGCGGCAGCAGTATCAGCAGCGTGATGACCCCGAAGTTTGGCAGGACGCGGCCCGGGAAGCAAGAGGGTGAGGAGGCGGGCGGGAAGCGGCGTGTGGACAGCTTCGGCTCGCGGCACCTGCGCGAGGAGATGGTGCAGGGGCGGCAGATGACGCAGGTGGGTGCGATGTAGGATCATGTCGTATAAGCGTCTTGTGTCGTGAGCTCGTCATACTAACCTAATGACTAATTTTGCTATAAAAATTGTGAAAGATTCAACTTTATTAACTACTGTGACTGACGTGACCAGGATGTTCTTGCCGATGGCCACAGATGTCACGATATCGCTCACCCCGCTATGTCTCACAATTATACGATGACATTCCCTACAAGTATACGAGTTTATGTACGACAAATGAGTGCGGCCATTTTTTTTTAATTTTAGGGGTCGGGGGTTAAAAATATTCTGTTCTTGTCAAAAACAGATTTGAATTCATCACCCCCCAAAAAGGACAAAACACGTGTCTGACCACTGCTACTAAAAATGCGTCACAAACTTTTTAGAGCTGCATAATCTGGACAAAAAATTCCAGTCTTGAAGCTTAATTTACGTTTTTGTATCGCCTAAAGTTCGTCAAAGACAAGGGCGATTGCATCAATAGATTTGATCTTCTTTTGAAGGTGGCTTTGATTTTTTTAATTACAGATTAATTTTATCAAACTTCCTTGTCATCCATAACTCATATCCATTGATGTAGTTGCCTTCGGTCGAAGACTACTCACGAATTGGATTCAAGATCAAAGCATCACCATGTTATTCTATATCGTCTGCAGAATTTAAGTCTACAGTAGGAACATTACCGTCTGTCATTTAGAATTATAATGAATTACATTACCAGCTCATTTTATAGGGCAAATTGTTTTATATATTTGTTTACTGTTAGAAAACTCAGGGACAATTATCACTGCTCACCATAGTCTCTACATCAGCACCCCTATGTGACAATATATGTTCGTGCACAAACAGCAATTAATTAGCCACTTATATTATATGAATTACACCAATTGAGCACTTACAAATGTACGTATTGTACCCATGCTCATGCCACTTTCCATGGCGACAGTCATAACCGGCTGTATTGCGTAAATTGACTGTGAAGCAAAGAGTAAAAAGGTGGACATTATTTAACATTGTTCATGAGATTGCACGATGGACGTTCGGTTACGGGTGTTCTGCCATTTAAAAAAACACACACACGACCCATAATTTTGAGCTGTTTCTACAATTATTAGAGGCACATGTCTGGCGTCTTTAGAGTCTTTTCTTGCTGGGGATTCATTCTATTTCATTGCCCCCCCCCACCCCCCTTACCCCACCCCCACCCTACTCCGTCCATGATGATCTGGGTGTACAGGTTATTCTCTGTATTACAGACGACGGGGTTTTATCTTCTCCGTACTCAGCTCAAATCTAACTTTTAACACGCAAATACATTGCAAACTCTGACACCAGCCATTAACATTAATAATCATGAACAGTATAGCAAGATATATTATTTTAGTTTGCTCACTGTACAACATGAGTGTAGCAAGCCATCATTGAATTAGAAACATGAACCTTCACAAGGCCATGTGTTTTTGTTACACCTAGCTCAGCAAGCCACTGTCTAGCCGGATATAACCATGTAGAGGATTCCTATGAACGGTGAAAATCTCGTACCACCTTTTAGTCCTTATGTGGAAGAGCAACTGTACATGTTCACCCAGATAGAGGGGTGGCTCACCCCTGTGGTCGGCGTGCTAAGGTTATACGTGAGTAGTGTGACCTAACGCCCCCTTATATTATGAGGCATGTTCAATAACGGGTTATTAGAACTATTGCTCACCCTTACACTGTGCTAGGGGAGGAGGAGCATTAGGTTGAAAATAAACATAACCTATGTAGTGTCGATGAATTAAAATCCTCGGATAAAAACAAGGTTTAACAATTTGGGATATAGATAAAGAAGTTCACTCTGAGCATGCTTGGGATACGAAATATTTGTGACATAAATACATCGCATGCAGTCAAACGACAAAACTAATAAGAGAATCATTCGAGACGCAACTTCTAGAACACATCCGCTATATCATAATAGGCCAATCTGGAAAGCGTAGGGTGTGCACGTTTATAAATATGATGATATGTAGATGGGGTAATCTGCTGAATAATTTGTAGATCTAAATGCCCCTGTTGCGTTATTGTTCCTGAGTGATCATGATTATTCTACTTCAGCGTGGTTACCTATGCTAGCCACAAAAAGGTTAAACGTGTGTCATGACACTTTTTATATTGATTACTTTTGTTGACGTTTCTCCTAAACATTTAGGCTAAAGTATTATAAAGCGACCAAATACTAGTACTACTAGTACTACATAAAATCTAGATCTAAAGTCATTTAGATGACTTCCCTATTTATGTTTTAGTGGCGTTGTAAAATGTTTTAAAAGTTAATCAGAGAGGACATTTAATGCCTGGATACACATTATTTTACTTCGATATTGTTCTAGATCAAAAGCACATATGCCTGTCTATTTATAGCCCTAGTAAACACTCTGTTTAAAACTGACTATCTGTCTATCTATCTGAATGAATGTCAGATCATCGTGACAGTGACTGTGGATATTTGATGAGTCTCATCATCAGACTGATGATCAGGCAGAGAGAACATCCCCAAACACGAGAACGTGAACACTAAAAACGTTGCATGACCAGCGTTGTGGGATACTGTGACTCTATGTAACAGCCCCTCAAAAAATAAGCAGAGTGAGAAATCACACCCGCGAAGTCACTTGGACGCATCATATCATCGCCTAGTACATATAGCACCCGTATTCGCAAGAAACCCACCTACTTGTTGGGAAACCCGGCCCCGGCTCTACTTACTAGCCACGATGACGTCGGTGGCGTGTGTAGCGGTGGGCGCGTCGCCCGTGAAAGGCAAGAACATGGTCCACCCCGTGAAGTACGCCTCCAGCGTGCCCACCCATGCCACGCATTCGTTTGTGTCCGAGTGGCAGATGTCCCGCAACGCCAGCGTCACGTCTTCACTGAACGAACAGCGCGAAATGATGAAGTTCATCAGGGCTTCACAGGTACTGTAAAACCCGCTATTTCTGAGTCCAAAAAGTTTTGCGGTTTTTGCCATTAGTTTTTTCTGCTTAGTTTTTTTTGTGTTTTTGGTCATTTTTTTTTTATCTACAGTTATGATTTATTTATCCCTTCTTCCCGTTGAAGTATTTTAGAGTAGACATTGCAATCACACAAACTTTCGACATTTCGACTTATTTGTTGTGGTGTTTTTTGTGTGTGTATTATCAAATGTAACATTATGCATTAGTGATCACATCACACTTCATACTGAGTATATAAGTTTGTGCGTCAGTGAAAATAAAACATTGTTATTTCTTATATTTACTGACGTAATGGATGTTCAAGACAAGGTCAAAGGAATTATATGCTATTGCAGCTAATTTTACATGGGTACATTGTATTTCCATGGAATGCATTGAGTTTAAGTATTAGATGATTCTGCCTTCAAGTCTCGATGGCTATATCATTATGTGTGCGATTTGATACAGGCTACAGCCCCAGAGACCTAGAGAAAGAACACTCTTATGTAAAGACTTTGTCACATCCTGTTTATATTGCAAGCTGTGGTGTATGCTCTCATTTCCTCTGTTGAAACATACGGTAAAAGGCTTTGTTGCACTAGCGACTGTGTAAACATACGGAAAGTAGAGCTGCTGTTATAAAAAAATGTATGCCATTGTTGTTGGAAGTCCAATGTGAATGAGTCTCTCTGTGAATGAGTACAGTAGTCCCATGCTCTGCCGTGTGTAATGCTAATTCCGCCCTACATTCTGCCCGCAGATCTCGGACACGATGGGGACGCAGCTACTTGTAATTACTGGTCGGAGGCTTCCACACCCACTTTACAGCCTACACTTAGCAACCTTTATAGTCTCATTGTTTTGATATGTGCATGATGTTATTGGTAAATTGGTATGTGATAATATCTATAGTTCCATTTATGATTATGTAATCATAGAGCATGCCGGGAGATGGACTATTCGCACAATGTTTGATACATATTTGGTATGGCGAAAAAAGGTTGCCGTGCCCGTGGGACTTAAAAGATCATTATTTTAGTCCACCTCTAACCAAAGTCGAACGGAAACAGCCTGATCTCTCTGTCAGCAGCCTCTATAGATATATGACGTTTCAGGAAACGTGTGTGTCCGTGTTGATAATGCGTAATTGCTTCAAAGAGCACCTTGAGTACCGACAACAGAATGCAGTCTGCCACTTCAGAGCCACCGTAGTTCCCGGTTGTATCAACAGCTAAGGGCAGAGCCAGCAGTACGGACATTTTGGTCGCCGCACAGTTCCACAGGAGACTGCGGCAGCGTTTACGGATTTTGTTCCTTGTCTAATGACAACCACAAAGCTATGAGCACAGCCGGCAGTGCTGACATACTGGCAGTACGCAGTTGGCAGACCACGTGTGTTTAGAAGTAGAGAGACAGTGGGGAAGGAGTACTGACAATTGTGCCCCAGGCGTAACTATTCACAGTGTTCTGATCTTTGAAGCTAAGCTAGAACAACTACATGATCATTGCAAGTAGGTTAATATGTTGAAACCCTATAGTTATATTTGTGGATTAAAACTAAGGATAATGGACATAGTATTGCCTGAAGGACAAATTTAAGATCACCCTCAGTTGTGGATGACCTTCCATGGATGTAGCCAATGTCACGCTACTCGCCCGTTACGATTGATGTGAGGACTGTTAGAAGCGAGATGAGATTGGTAGGGCCTTGGATTCGATTGTTTATTTTTTCTTGAACTTATGTGGTAAGTCCATTTTATAATGGCCTCGCAGCTTCAAAGGATCATCAGAAAAAGGATCATCAAAAGCCATCAAAACATTTGCGACGGTGGAGTTGAATAAGAGTACAATTATCATGGAAACAACACATCGTTTCAAGCTATTAATGGGGTGAATTTACGAAAGCTACATAGAATGTGCATTCAACAACAGGGCCCAAGTATCAGCTTTGACTGAGAATGGAGTCTTTCAAAACTGATATAGACTAAAATCCATCATCTTTCTGGTACGTCTTTCTCACGATGACGTCCAATATACAGGCACACTCGACGCAAACTGTACATGCGTATATTCTCGAAGAGGAAATACGTCTGACATTTTTAGAGTTTTCCACTTATGTATTTATGACGTCATGTATAAATCAATGCTTTGCTCTATTTGCACGGGTATGTTACAGTCGTGTGTCTTAAAAAATGCACTTTTTTTGTATTTTAGGCTGCATTTTAGATGGGAGGCAAATATATATTGAGCAGGGATGCAGGTAAACTCCATAGTCACGCAGCTTTTCTGAGGGGGGTTGTGGGCATGCTCCCACAAAAACATTTTGGAATATTCAAAGCCTTTTTCATAGCGTCTTAGGCTATTTCAGACAGAAAAGTAATCTTAAAAACAAATACTTAAAGCTCAATTTCATTCGGGGTTTGACCTAACAACAAGCCCCCTAAAACATAGGAGGCAGTTCCCTCCATAGCCTCATATCGGTAGCTACGGCTTGTACTGGATAACATTCTATATGTATATGTTACATCAGATACAACGAAACTATACACGGGGGTCGCAAGGCACCTGATTGTATAGTTATAATTATAGCGTCTGCGGGCCCGAATAGATTCCTTTATTATCGCTGTAGTGTTATTGCTAAGTTCAGTTAATGTCATGCAATTACTGTAACAAAATATCTATGACCTTAATTGTAATATATATAGCCTTTCATTGAGTTTTACATTGGAATTAATGTGTGTATGCTATAAAATGTGAAAAGTAGTGTGAAGATCATTAATGTTATGGCATTTTGGACGTGCTAATTCATGACAAAAGGAAGCAATGATAATGAATACACTCGCTTTGCATAATTCTAATGATAACAGGAATTACAGCCTATGAAATAATTGGATGCTAACTTTGCATGTAATTTTTGTCATACAACAACATATACACAGTGATAATAGGCCTGTTGGTCTTGGAGACTTGTGCACAAAACGATAACTATGTGAACCTATACGTAATACATGCACCGTAATAGATGACCCTGGCTGTATGGAAAAGTCTAAAAGAGAATGAGATGCTCCATGAAATACACTCGTTCTTTCCCCTGTAGGTGCATTACTATACAAGGAGCAAGTTATTTAGAGACATAAAGACTGTGCTGTACGTTGCTAGTCATACACACCGACACAAAAGGATACATAGTTTGCATAAATGTGCAAGCCATATGTCCATAGGGGAGCTGGTTGTCAACTTCAGGAGCTATGATATCTTATAAACCTCAACGGGCTAATACGCCATAGACACGTGTGTCAATCCTGCTGGATGTTCGTTCAAGCAGCAAATATGGAGTGCACCACTAATGGCCAAGCACCCCACAGCGGAGAGAAAGGATCGCCCAGATCAGTCATGGACAGCCTCTCACCCATCTCACGGTCACAGCCTGGACACGGGAGACCTGCTTCTCAAGAACTCTCTGTGATCTCTCTGAATTCTCTAAATCCAGATTACCCTTACATATACTGTCCTGATGGCGTGGATCCCACACCGGAATCAGCGAGCTCATGGAGGTTGTCTAGAGGAGCGTTACCAGCATCTGCAGCCAGTGGCTCCCTGGCCGCATGGTCGCACAGCCATCCACCCAACAGGGTGGCCTCCGTAATGACCCGTAGTCAGATGTCATCTGGTGGTCATCACCAGAAGGAGCTGACCCCTGACCACCAGGGCTCCATGAGGTCATTTAGTGACCACCGTCACCTAGCTAGGTTACGCCGGAAGTTCAAACCCAAAATTCAGCCGACCTCGAACAGAGTGTTCAGTTTCACTTCAGACACTCTACTGAAGGAGAGGGAGGAGGCGATGTGGATCCTCAGTACCATTGTAAGTAATGCATTTGTTTATTTGTCAAATTATTTTTATCGAACCCGATGTGGCATTACGCATTAGGTCGCAATTGCAGGGTCATGCGGGGCTGGGGTGTGTGGGGTGTGTGTCTTTGAGGGGGGGGGCGCACCGATCTTCTTGTGTGCCAAATTTAGATATATGGGAAACCTTGTAAAGGTATCTATTTGAGAATAGCCCGCCGTTAGAGAAACTGAACCTCTCTTTACAAGAAGCTGAACATGGGCATGTTGTATCGACAGAAGTCAACATGCAACCATAGAGTTGAAATTCACGCCCATTTAAAACCCATAGATCTTTGTGAGCCGAAGTCGACTATTGATAACAAGTTTGGGGTACTGGCTGTCAGGTCATCTTGCCTTAGCAAGGCATTATCAATTATATTGAAAGTGATATTGTTGGGAATGAATCCTAAAGGTGAAGACACGCAACATAACGGTTAAATTATTGTTGGTGTGTTTTTTTGTGTTTTTTTTTCACCAATATTCATTTCCCGATTGAGTTCCACCACACCATCACAATACTTGTTAGTCATCATCTATGGTTCACTACACTATATTTCTACACACCTCTCAAGTTCTAGCTCAAAACTAGATCACAACTAGATCTCAACAAGGTTAAGAACTTTTTCAAGGCATGGTCCTGACATGGCCTGGACCTGGTTTCGATATGGTCCAGACTCGGTCCAGACTCTGTTTTGTAAAGTGTGAGAATTCGTCAGGGCCTTCTCGGGACCTAGTCACCATGGTCTTGACCAAGTATAAGCCAAGTCTTAACATTGTCACATTCTCAAGACCACGCTGCAATACCATGTTTGGCTACTTTTAGTCTTTACCTGGTGGTAACCAGATCCCGGCCATTTCGTAAGTGGAATGGGAAACATTTTTATGCTGCAAAAATTAGCATATTTCTCAGAACTTGGTTTTGAACATCCACGCTGTCTCAAAATCTTCACGTGTTCACTACAAGGTCCCGATAGTGGAAGGTAGGGGGTGGGGGTGGAGTATCTTCATTGTTAAAATTTTACAATTTGAAGGCAGTCAACCTCCTTATCAGATTGGTGAGTTTGTCATTGCAGTAGTTAGTAATTGATCATAGACAAATCATGCGCGTCCATCTGCCCCCCCCCCCCCAAAAAAAAAAAAAAAAAAAAAGAAAGAAAGAAAAAAAAAAAAAAAAAAAAAGCTATTGCATTTTCACGTGGTTGTGAAATATCAGGCTAATCATCTATCGATAATGTGTGTCACTGTGTGACTAAACGTCTGGGATCACTTTCGTACCCGCGCTGGGGATGATGAAGCCTCACCGGGGGTTTTATGCCTCGCTGTGACCTTAATAATGCAATAATACTATTCACCACATGATCAAGAAGCTCTGATTAATAGAAGCTGTTTATACTCGGAGTGTAGGCCGACTCAACGACTTTACAGAGGAGAGCAACTCATGTGGATTGAAAGGGGGCACTATGAGAGAAGATTTAAATGAAGTTACTTTCCTTTAACAAAAAAAAGCACAAGATAATGCAGTGTAATTTTAATGTCAAGTTGCCACATGTGACCGCCACAGCTCGCCCCTTTTTACTTTTTACTTGCAGCTGACGGCCCTTCATGGGTTCACGAAATAAGTGCTGTGTCCCTTTGTCCATTTTAAGACATTCCAAAAACAGGGGGGTTGTGTGTCCATAGATACGGATTTGACTGGTATTTTACAGGTAAAAAATAGCTCAAATAATGTCACTGTGTCACTTTTATCCCATATAGGGTCCTATCTGGTGCTCGTCATCGCTTATTTATCATATCTTGCTAAAATATTGTCGCTTGATTTGTGATGTGCGCATTATGGATGCGAGTTTATCGATGAGCTTCCTAAGAAATTCACATTTTATGAAAAAGAGATTCAATATGCGGTGAATTAATTTATTCCAATATTCTCGATATGCTTGTGTTGTTAACACATATTCTTTTATTAGATCTAGAAATTGTTGCTGTATATCGTTCGTAATGAATTTCAAATATAACCGATTCTTAGAAGATTATTATATAACATACGTATCATTCTTGATAATTTCTGCAATAAGTTTGTTTACAAATTGCCCTGTGTGAGCTAAGTTGAATACAACGTCAGCTTGAAGTCTTAATTAAACTTTTGACGTATGCCCTTAAAGTAGTGTTTAGTACTTAATTAAAATTAATCAATTTTGGAAGATATATATTACTTGTATAGCATAGATAGTATATCGATGATGTGTGTAATAGGTTTGGTGGAAATTGTTCTATTGTCACTAAGTTGAATACAATGTAAACTTTATGAAGTCCCAATTACATTCGGATTCATCTAATTACATTTACAGACAATATAAACAATTAATGTTTATAACAACATGGTAGGTGGTAAGAGGTGTAAATAAATACAATGTCTTTTTTTTCCTTTTCCCCACATCCCTTTTTTTATTATTCCTATATCCCACATACAATTTTTAAATCCAAGTCTTGACGAAATGTGTAAGCCAATGTGCAAGTCTGTAGGGAATATTTACTTTAATTTAGTCATCCTCGAAGGGTCAAAGATGGTACTCAACTGCTTATTTCAGGACACATTGTAACTTTATGTAACAAATTTCATCTCTTTGCAGTCATTTACTCTCTGCTCAGCCATTTTTCTGGATACTGGAATCTGTATCTGAATTTTCAACTTTTTACTCAAACTTACTCAAAGTCATGCAAACACGATTTTGCAGTTTATGACGATGCTGACATGTAATACGACATGTAATTTAAGATACCTATATTGTGGACTCTTCCTTTGTTTAAGGTACAAGCTATCTATTTAAACTATTGTCATAACTTTTATTACATTATACTGCAGTCTGTAGTAGCTATCATCATTTATTTTATCACATTTGTTTGTTCTATTGCACAAAGCATGGGTTTATATGTTGCAAATAAGCTTTGCTGATTTTTCTACACATTGTAACACAAATGAGACACCAAGATTTACTTCTCCTTTAAGTGCTATACTCCGTAAAAAAATACCTGTTGCTGTAATTTTCAATCAAAATGGGCAGTTACAAAATACACAATGGATGCCAGAGATTTTGAGTGATGGATTTTGAAGGACCATAGAGGAGAACAACTTCCTGGTGAATTTACTGACAGATTAAGCTATGGAATATTTGTGAAAATATCTAAATCATAATTGCACAGGACTGTGATAGTTTACTTAAAAATGTGAAGTGCTAAAAGTATACTGTAGACCATAAATCAAGCCTAAAGCGGATGCCCTGTCTCCATGGTCTTTGTGCCTATTTGTTACCCTTCTATATAATAGTAGTAACGCTTATGGTATAGTGTTAGTAAATCATAGTAGTATACATACTTCCTCCCCGCTACCATGATGCTGGGGCCCATGGTAGAGCAAAACACACGTTTTCCACCGCGTGACCATGAAGCTATTGAGTAACCTTGGTTTTACTGAAAAACCTTAATTAGAGAGCTGCCAAACAAGTAGGTACTTTCGCAGAAGTGTCATAGAATTTACTCTCTTCTGATATACAAAACACAGCAAATGCAAAAGTCAATACAGAGTAATAATTAATTACAAGGCAAGGTGTCACATGTCACCGTGTCACCTCACAGCTTGTCTTTCGCGTGCCCCCTCGCTATACGTGGTGCTCGTCTCGGCTTGTGGTAGTGCTTGATTTGAGCCCGGCGCGCATCTTACATTTATGGGTTTTGCCTCTTCCGCCATTACATGCGGTGCTTGCTGTGTGATATTAGGTATCAGACACATTACTAGGTCATTCAGTACATTCAGGATAGTACTCACCAAATTAAGAGAACATGTTGTCTGAGTAGATAGTATAATGTGTGATGTTTGACCCCGAGTCATATAATTGCCACTGTAGTAGCAAACGATTACCAGGAAGAAGTGTTGATAGAAACGGGCTGCACGTGCACTGTTGTATCTCTGACAATGTAGGTTTCTGACGAACATCACCTTTAAAGAGAAATCGCATCTTCCAAGGTCTTCAATGCACAAACGAAACTAATGAAAACAGCTAATAAGAGGATTAGTTGCGCTGTGAGGCTCGCGACGACAGCTATCATGTGATACTAGGCCTATTACTAAGGTGGGAGCGTTTTGCATGGGGATGGACACAGCACTCACCAGCAGCGCACGTCAATAGGGCAGCCGTCTGTGGAGGATCGAGCCGTAGCAGGAGGATGTCCGTGCACCCGTCTGACATCGTCCTCACCGCTGCACGCGGCTCCCAGAACTCCTTCCAGCGTGACCGCGAGGAGATCACGGAGATCATCTCACAGATCGTAAGTACTCAGGCTCTCGCCTGCTTCTGTTGTTGCTGGATTTAGCAATGGATGAAGTCGACGCCTGGTTGTATCTCACCTGCTGTGGCAGACGACATTGCTGCTGCTGCTCTGTTTCAAGCAGTGGCAGATCCAGGATTTTGTGGTGGAAGGAAGGGGGTGAGCGGGCGGCGTATGCGTAGTTTTGTTGCATCAGTCATGCTCGAAATACACGCACACTCAAATGCAGCAGCAGTTCCAGTGGTGGACCTGACCAACATGCTGGAGGGTTAGGCCTGCAGGAGGTGGAGGTGGGAAAGATGGCCTCAGCATCTACCATTGGTTTGGTGCGTGCTGATCTTGTATAGTAGCAGCACAGCAACACTCTTATCAACGGCTAACTTCTTGGATTAACACCATGTTACACCATACGAATACTATTCTTTTATATTAATATTGATGATTAGTATTGATGATCATCTTTTAAATCCATGAAAATGGTATCTAGTGACATTTTGGAAAATGCGTTCATCTACACAACTAATCTGCTTGATATCAATATGAAAACCATGCGATATACAATATTATATACCATTTTGGAGCTCTTTGTAATGTTCTTAACCTAAAAATCTTTAAACTAGAAGACCCAGTGCCTAACTTTATTCCCATTTTAGCCCTTGCCTCATGGACTATTTGCAGTGTGTCTGAAGTAACAGTCCTCTGCACGGAATAGTGTTGATGGTGGTGGCCATCTCTAGAGTGACCACTTGACCACATTTAAGCCTGCGTGGACGGTATACAGCAACTCTTTTACTCACGAATTCTTTGTATTACTCTTATAAACACTTTGGGTATCAAATGTCAACAAATTATTTGACATCTAATACTGTTGACATCTAATGCTGAGATTGCTTATGCTATAATGTCCTGTAATGTGGCCACAATTTGTCAGTGACCTATACCTCAATCTACTGCCTTACATTTGGCTAGAGATGAACATTTTTTATGGAAGTGTAATACTAATTATATATTAAGATGAGTGGGTGATGTGTAATGGGCACCAAAATCGATGTGAAAGTGGATCAAAGTGACGACTACTGTGACGAAACCTGTTGAACAAAACTGCTAATGCACTAGTGATATAAATGTACACATATCTATGTGCGCAGCTGTTGTGGTTCCATAGCTCGTAACTGTCTTTTAGATAACTAATACAATTCTACATTCCCTATATAGCCTTCCAAGCGCCAATGGTACTAAAACTTTAAATATTCGTGTACGTTGTGGAGTGCCTTTACGTGATCGTATTAAAATGTAACATTCGGGTGTAGGAAACAAAATAACTTGTTTCACTTGAGGACGCGTGTGAGTCGCGGGGTGTGGGATTTAAGGCTGACATGAGGGTCTACCTTCTATGGCAATCTATTTCATTTGAAGACCAAAAAGAACAAAACCTTCAAGTTTTACTGTTGGCTTTTCATCACACTTACTGTACTCGCATATTTATGTGTTTGGTGGTATTTTTTCCAACTGTTCTGCATAATCAATTCGTGCTATATGACGCATAATATAGCATGCAGCTATGAAATGAGGATATTGAACGTGAAAGCGTAGGAAATTAGTAAATCACCAGTATAATCTTTAATTGAGACCACACGCAAAATGGCCACAAGTGGTCTCAATAGAGAAGTACCGGTAGTGTCCTTTGGGAAGTTTAAATTGGCCTCTTTTTGATATTTTGGAACTGAAAATAAAAAGCTTTATCGTTGGTGTGGTCTATTTAAGCGTGGGAACAATTGGAGGTTATGCTGTATGTAAGTTGAAAATAAACATACGTCATAACTTTACATACCACCTGCCTGCACACATTTCACCTGAATGCACCTTTTAATTAAAAACATTTACTTATAATTGACAAATATTTCATTTTGATAAATTTGAAGAAATAAGTAATGCACCAGTGTCACACAAAATTGGTTGTCATACACGTGTGTATTGACTACAATTTAAAAGCAAATGAAGTGTTCTTGTGCTTTAGCACAGTGAGTTTGTCACTAACAAAGTGAGCCATGAGTGGTAACAGTTGTTACATGTATTACAGGGCACACCATTGCAGCATGCGGGTAGCAATCTAGTTCAACTCATCCGTCAGCACACATTAATTAGGGATCAACATTAATTGTGTTTGAAGACATGTTTCTCTTCTCTAGCTTCATGATGCTTGTTGACGACAGTCAACGCCACGATCACTCGTCAAGGCAGAGCATTAGACAAACATATTGAAAAAAAAGGACAACGCTTTTATTTCTTCCACACGGAGTCGATGACATTGCATACCTACTGCGAGCAATTAGAGCTGAGTAGGTTTGCCTGATTTATGCTTCCATTTTATGTCTGTTACATGCCTAAAACATATAATTCATAAACAATTGATACGCCATGCATTTTGCACTATAGATATTAAAGCTAGTAAGCTATGGTGCAAACAATATACAGTATAAGAGGCCCATGAGAATCCTCAATCGCTCATTCATTTTAGGCTTTTCCACTTATACTTTACCGTGCAGAACAAGGTTGCTTACATTTTAATGTTTACTTATCACTTTTATTCTATCTGTATATGCACGCATGCTTAACCGAAATGTATAATAAAATACAGTATAACCTGCCGTTAAGACCACCTCTCTAGTGATACCACATCTATAATAACTATTTTTCACGGCCCCAAACCTTCATAAATCTATCAAAACGAACCTCCACAAAGAAGCCACCTCTTGATTGACACCACCTAACACTAGTCCCATAGAGGGTCCTAATAGAGAGGTTCTACTGTATAGAGCAATAATTGAATCGATCTGTGGCCGAGTGGTTAGGGAGTTGGACTCGTGACCAGAAGGTCGTGGGTTCGATTCCCGGTCGTGTCTGCTGGTGGGTGTTGAACAAACTCATCCCTAAAAGCAGTTACACACACTGCTCTGTGGCACCTACACGTTAATTAGGTACAGGTCATTGGGTTGAAAGAGTGAGTGAGTGAATGTGTGAGTGATTAGCGTTGTGCTTTGAACGTGCTGCCGGTGCAAGCATATGGGAAATGATCAATTGATGATCGATAAGTGGGCCAATGGCCCGGTGTACATTGTAACGTGGTGAGAGCCAGAATTGGATCAGGACTATGAACCACCACATTCACATGTACATTTACTTGCAGGACAAGGGCAAGTTCCGGCAGACGGCGGCCATGCTGCTGGTGATGGCGCTGCCCATCGCGTCCCTCGTGGCCATCTCCCTGTCTGCGCTGGTCAGCTCGCTGACCACGTACCGCGAGAGCATCCGCACCCAGACCGCCATCACCGACGCCCTCCATGTCGCCAATGTGGTCAAGGCGCTGCAAGTGGAGAGAGGTGAGGGGGGGAATGCTCGGTGGACGGTGGAGGGGGGGGGGAGTAGGGGAGTGGGAGTGGGTAGGGGGGCAGGGGAAGGGGGTAGGAAGTGGGTGTTCTCGATGGAAAGAGGTGAGGGATAGGGCGTGCTCGGTGGAGAGAGCAAGAGGAGGGCATGTTTGCTTTATTCAATTCGCCCATCATTGGACACATGATCAGTCGGTGATCAGGAAAATGAACGAGCTAGATGGCGACGTGTGACCCAATAGAACAAACAAGCATCATAAATACATGATGGTTGTTACTTTTTTCAGGTATCAATAACAGAATTTAATTATTAACAGAATTTAATTAATAACAGAAAAACACAGCATTTCTCCTATGGCAGAACTGACTTTAAAAACAAATGCAGTGGGCTGATATAAATCAGCATGTCACATATGACTGCTAAAAAACTGATCACATGACTTGCTGATATTGGCCGTATAATTGTAAACATCTTCCATAAAACCATGGTGTCTTGAATTACAAATAAAATCATGAAATTATGAGTATATGCATATTGCTTCAGTTTTTAATGCTCTTTTAAGAAAAAGCTCAACATGTAGAATGAGATGACAACAAATTTGTTAGGTTAGAAATAGACAAAACCGGGCGAGTTTGTAACATAAATTATTTTACCAGGTGAGTTCTTGGGGCGTATCACGGCGAGCCCGAAGGTCGAGCCTGATGCGCCTCAATAATAACCCATATCTCAAAAATAAAAGTTTCAAGTTACATTCAATATGACTGTATATCACAAAATACAATGTTCTACGCCAAAGTTTCCTAAAAGATTCATAGGCAATGTCCTCTAACTTATATAACCAATACTTGGTCACTACTTACACAATACCTTTGACAATCAAAATAGGAAAAAAATCCACAGCAATTTAGAACACACAAATCAAACTATGTTTAATAAGAGTAAAATTGAAATACAATTTAAATAACTTTCATAAGTGTAACAGATTTTTTTTTTTTTCAAACACAGCAAACTTAGTAGATGGCATATACCTTTTAACAACTTCAAGTTTATATTACAAATTTTTATCTTCGCCTTTAAAAATACTCAAAATTCAAGAAATATCCAAGCAAATACTTGGGTAGGTATTAAAAATCGTCAACGGGGTAGAAATGTAATGAACTCTAACAACTGCTATTAAATTTTAGAAATTCAACCAATTACTACTAAACTTTAGAAATTCAACCAAATACTACTAAACTTCAGAAATTTAACGAGAACGGAGACAATAGACCATGACCCAACTATAACAAATGGTCATTGGAGACATTTTACAAACTTTATTAACATTATTATATTAATTAAAGGCACTTTTCAAAGTAAAAAATAAAAACGATGTGCAATAATGATTTCAAATTTTCGCAACAGAATAATGGGAAATATATAGCCACACTGGCCAGCAATGTATCAAGGAATTAGGATACAATGCACAAACAATTGAACACATTAAAATAATATTCAATTGCAAAGAACTCCTTTGCACAAACAAATCAATTTCTAAGCAACAGCATTTGCCAATACAAAAGTATTTTTATTTACTTTTTTATTTACTTTAAATTTTTATTAAAAAAAAATAAAATCCATTTTTCATATACACTTATGAACAAGAAATTGGAAGTGAGTGCAAGGCAGACTGAGCATTGAAATCCATAGAGGTTTTGACACAATGTAAAAATCCTCGGTCCAACAGTTTTTTTCTATCCTAAAACGATAAATTTCCTAAAATGTACAATTTCATACATCTTATTGTATGCTCTGTTTTAGCGCTCGTAATCTTTGTTTGAGCCTTTCATTGAGTTGTTTCTGTTGGTCTCTACTTAATTGTCTTTCAATTTTAGTCAAATGATGAACATGTTGTGCAGCTTTTTTCAAGATAATTACGTTTGCTGCCCTGTCCTGATTACATATATCTGGAACATGGTCCTTTAGCCTCAAGAAACTGGATTTTAAGTCATTTCTCCTCTTGCGTTCCAGAACATTGTGTTGAGCACGTTTACCTTCACAATCATCGGAGTCTGAATTACTTCTGCTAGTATTCATTTTATGTGAATGTGTTCTATATGACACATTCAACTTTAATTTCTGCACCACTTTCTTTACATCTGTTTCACTGTTAATTCCATATTCGCTCTTCTTGCTTGTCGGCTGAGGTGAGCCAGGGCTGGAAGATAATCTGGACCTCTTTAGATTGTGAATAGGAATGTGATGGCTGGGTGTCTGAGGGGCTGAATAGGACGATATCCGCTTGGAGGTGGGGTGCCCCAAACTGCTGTAGTTGTGCATGGCAGCAGCCTGAGCTTTCATGGAGGTAGATGCTGGGAGCGTGTGCTCGGTCATCATGATCACTTCGGGCTTCACCCCGTGGTCCGACAGCTCACAAACGCTGACAACGTCGATCTCTTCATCTTGAGAATCTGAAGTGATATTGTGTTCATTTAATGGATACGGGAACACTGCAGCAGGGTCCACGCACTCCGCCTCTCTGATGATATCCATATTCATATTCTCAAGCAGTGATTTTGATTTATCCAATGTAGTCACAGCACTATCATCACTTTTCTCCTTTTTGACCCACTGTGAAGGGCTCACTATTCCAACCATTGCTAGTCCAGGGGCTGACCACATACAGTCCTGAATCAGGTTTGATTGACGATTTTCACATATTGGACTGATATCATCATATGATTCTGTGATGAAAGGGGCTTTTAACATGTTTTCTGTGAGAACTTTAAGCAAGTTTTCATCCATGACTTCATCATTGCTTTCAAACGAATCATGTTCGGGTGAATCTGGAGGTGTCAATATATCCTTCCAAGGAGAGTGATGGTCATATTGGTATAACGTCTCATCATCACATTCATTAAAACAGCACGGCTGAAAGCCATCATGGCTTATTGAGGTCTTGTCTCTTGCTAACATCATTGGTCGACTGTTTTCCACCAGTTTCTGTTATAATTTCGACTATCATGTAATCTTAAATATGCTAAAAATGACGCGACCACTTGGCGAGACTTGACGCTACAAGGTAATGTACGTGATATGTTATTAGAATTGTTCAAACTTGATTGAGAGCGTGCGAGATAGTCCAAGGTGATCTTTCTTATCCACAGTACAAGAGTATTCTGTTGGTGACACCTTTCTCAACCGCCGCTTTTATACCCTATAGGTTATCTTGACCAATTACAAGGCAATAGGTGCCACGATTAACAAAGAAACAAAGAAACAATCGTCGTCTTAGTAACAAACCGTCTAAGCCAATACACTGGTTATAGAAAGACAAAGTGATTGAAGGGTCGGCGGTCAACAAGATAATGTGATTACATAACCCTTGACCTCGTGGTCAATTTAATAGCATTAGGGCTGACAGGGTTATTTGCACGGTGTTTATAGATATAAACTAATCAAGTCTCTCTACCTGCTGTTTTGATGAAATCAAAAAGTGTGTTTTTGTTTTAAATTAGAATGATTGCTTTTTACGTTTTCACAACAAATGTCTTCTTCGGAAACCAGATTATAAACAATAACCTTGGCATTAATGAAACCAA
>CM032663.1:32857568-32884671 GCA_019095985.1 Streblospio benedicti | reverse complement strand
TCCAAGGACCTTTATAAAAATAAGCAAATTAGCAATAGCAGATTTGGGGTGAGTGTGAGTATGTCCCTTGTGTGAGTTAATGCCAGCAGGTACTATAGCTAGCTATTATCTGCCATTCACATTAGCACCTATTATGTATAATTGTCAGAATATGCCATAAAAGAACGCTTGCTAACCAACAATGATTAATTGAAAAGAAATTGAGCACTCAGACATCACATCTAATGTTGCAACAAGTTCGGATGTAGACAGTAACAATTAGTAGGATACAGAGCACACACAATGATTACATGAAGACTATGTATTCCTACATCTATATTTGAGCTCATATTTTTATTAGGGTACTTCACATGCTTAAACTTGTCTTGGAAATTATTCTCAGACTTCTTATATAAGGCATGGCTAACTTCATGTTAGTAGATTTATAGTTAGGTATTGTATTTATTTTTAAGGGGGTTTTGCCATGTTCGCCATCATTGAGTGTACAAAACCCCATAAATAAAATCCCTCAAGCTTTGCTCTTAGTCTACTTTTTCTACCGTTAACATTCATTCAAATCGTGCATTAATACCTTTCCTATATTTTCATTGTATTATATACCAAACTATGTGATTATATATACTCGCTCTTAATCTATACGTCTTTCACACTCCGTGCCACCCACAGCGTGCGCTCGGCTCCAGCTACTACTCGGCCTGCTTCCTCGAGCCCAGTAACTTTGCCTGGTTCCAGCGACTAGAGACCGAGGCCAACGTCTACTTCTATGAGGTCAAGAAGTTTGACCCTACCATGGACGAGCTGTTTCGCGAAGGTGTGATTCATTTCCATCATACTTGCTGTTCTAGATCAAAGAAGATTGTTATTTTGATAGCATAATAGTAGCCTGCTAGAAAAAAAGTACTAGAAAAATTATGACATGCAATAGTTATAAACACGTTGTAGTATAACCATAACAAATTTGACGCTTAATTTGGTGTTCCATGCATACTATACTATACGTAATCAACGGCAACTATATCAGTTGTAGAAATTTGATTATATTATAAAAATAATATCTATATTTAATCCTATTCTATCTCTCTTTATCTCTCTCTGTGTTCTGTATAGGAAGCAAGCTCCTATCACAGAGAGAGGTACAGACAAAGAGAATAGAATTGATTTCACAAGCAAGATTGGACAAAATTCATTAGAATGGATATATTAAATTTCTTATCAAAGGCAGTGAGAATATCACATCGAACAAAGTCTGGAAAAAATTAGGGATGTGGAAAGCCTCCTAAAAAAGGGTTGTGGATGGATGTGGGATATCATGGAAGTCAGATGTGGGTAAAATGCCTTAAAAGTTTTAGGGGATGTGGTTAAAAAGGGCCAAAACATTAGAGATGTTGGCAATAAGGTCAATGAAATTAGGGATATAGGATTTCCTGACCCTTTAAAACCCATGCCCCCACCCCCAGGAAAGTACACAGTAAAGGCCATGTTGTCGCTCATCACCAGGTCTAGACGCTCTGTACCCGCTGGGAGCCGTGCTAGAGGAGAAGAAGGAGGACATCCTGTCGTCTGCTGACGAGAACACGACGTGCCGTAGGACGAGCCCAGACGACCGCGTGCACCACGGCATCGCCTGGTTCCAGAACATCACCACCTACATCGTGCACATCAACAATGTGCGGGAGACCATCTCACAAGGTAGGTTCAGTTCAGATCAGTCTTCATCATCCAGAACCTCTCTATTAGGACCATCCCTTGGGACTGACTTCAAGCGGTCTCAATAAGGAGGTGATCTTTGTATGGGGGTTTGCGTTGGTCTCTATATGGAATCTTGGAGCGCTAAACATGGTCTTATTATAGAGGTGATCTCCTTTTATAGAGGTGGTCATAATGGGAGGTTCTACTGCACATGTAATATCATGTTGGAGTTGGAGTTTTTGAAACATGTTCCTTTTTGTGTAACCAATGAAACCACTCTTAATATGTAGACACCTCTAGAAGAAGTGAAATAAAAAAAGTGGCCACACAAGGCAGCTGTCCTAAAATAGATTCTAAATGGACACGTCGCACTTCACTTATTACAGTGTGTACACACAGTCCCTATTGACGTGTCCACATATCCTACGCTACTCATAAAAAATCTCCATATTGGTTCCACTTCCGGTTGTAATCTCAGGAGGCGCAGCAATACCTAACTGTGCAGTTATTACGAGTGGGGGGTAGTTCTAAGCGCATTGTTGAATAATAGTAACCCTGGAGCGTGATATGTGGCTACAGTTAGACTGACTTATCCGTGTATTTCAGCGCATGATCGCGGAGCTGGGGGAGATCCACGCCAAGACCGAGTACGACCTGGCCTTCTACTCGTCCGTCACCGTCGCCATCGTCATCGGCTGCTCCATCCTCGCTGTCTGGTCAGTGACGCAGCACCGCAAACATTCACGTAAAAACCCAAACACAACCATGCCACCACAAACATTCACGTACAATAAACCTGGGCATCTATACTTTCTTAAACATTCTTATTATAGTCTATACACAGCAGTTCTATACACAACATTATTATAAAAGCCCATACCCAGTTGCAACATTCCAAAAAGATATATAAAATCCTATGCTGAAGCTTCTTAATTTTCTTTTTTTTTCTTTTCATCTTTTTTTTGTATACATGTGTGTGGGGGGTGGGGAGGCCTGGTGGATGGGTCCTGTGTTGATTTTTGTTTTATTATTTTTTGGATGTGGGTGTGTGTGGTTTTTTTTTGGGGGGGGGGCGGGGGGGGGCGGGGGGTGTCGAAGGACTTGTTGATATGGGCTATGGCTAAATTAGTGCTATTCATTTATAGAATGTGAGTCTGAAAAGTATGACACTATGCTTTCACGTATTCCCTGCCCCATGGGCTTTGATAAATGGTTATTGCTTTCTTAAATGATAGCACCCTAACAAGTGTCCGTCTGTTTTTACCACACTAGGTATTCACGACGTATCTACAAAATGACGTCCAAGATCCAGAACTTTGCAGCCAAGATGTCGGATAAGACCGCACAACTGGCAGATGAGAAGAAAAAGACAGACAGGTCAGGCTCGTACTGGACTAACCCTTCTGTAATGAAATCATCTCTACCACAATGGGGAGAATAGTAAAAGATGTATTATTGACACCATCAAGTTATTTTACACACATTGTCCACTACATATGCTAACTATTGACTTTTCCCTTTTCCCACACCCCGCTACACTATTATTCTGTATGGTTTCACGTTTGAGCTAACTTTGTTTAACAAGCTGGACGAATTGAACAATAGAGAGAATATGGTTCTATGTTTTCACGTTTGAATCTAACAGAGTATAACAAGCAGAACAAATTGAACAATGACGGTGTGTCATATATGGTTAATGACTAAATGCATGCAATGAAATTTGAATCCAGAAAAACCCTCAACACCATATTCACATTACATGTGAGAAAATCATGGGGGGGTCATAGGGGTCCCCGCCCCCCCCCATTTTTGATGTCGTGATTTCCCACATCTCTGTTTTTTTAAGGTCATTTCCCCCCAAATCCCACAAATTCTAAGACTTTTTTCCCACAACCCTGATTTTTTGTCTATTTTCCCCAAATTCCTCTTTTTCGGCCCTTTTTCCCCAGATCCCACTCCCTTACCTGCTCCATTGAATGCTGGTTGTTTTCTGCTGCAGACTGCTGTACCAGATGCTGCCCCGCAGTGTGGCGGACACGCTGAAGCGCGGAGATTCCATTGAGGCGGAGCACTTCGACAGCGTCACCATCTACTTCAGTGACATCGTGGGCTTCACCAGCATCAGTGCGCAGAGCACGCCACTGCAGATCGTGGACCTGCTCAACGGACTCTACAGGTGAGAAGGGCACAGTCTGTGTACATGTCTGCTTCTGTGGCTGCTGAGTGGATAGGGAGTTGGACTCGTGACAGCAATGGCAGATGCAGGTTTTTGGAAAAGGGGGGGGGTGCACTTAAGGGCTTTCATGGGTTTCGCACGTGCGATCGATGGCGTACATGCCAAAAACCCTACGAAAATGAAGTATTTTGGCGGGAAAAGGGGTGCACATGCCCCCTACTCCGCCCCCTGGATCTGCCTATTTGAGGGGGCACAGTCTGCGTACATGTTTGCTTCTGTGGTTGCCGAGTGGATACTGAGTTGGACTCGTGGTGGGTTCGATTCGCAGTCGGGTCTGGCTGTGGGTGTTGAGCAAACTCATAGATACACGCGCCATTGCATCGACATACGTCCGGAGATCGTTTCGTCACTAAAATGTACATGAGACGACCAGCTAACGTATGTCGAGGAGTTGGCGAGCCCATCTACGTAAATAATGGCACACTGCTCCATGGCATCTACATGTTAATTTGGTACATTTTTATGGGTTAAAAAAGTGTCTGAGTGGTTTTGTGAGTATTACTAATTTCATGTATCCTATACATAGCATATGGTCTCATTTTGTATTCTATTGTTCTGTCTATGCTATCAAATAATAATCTCCAAACATAAAATTGGTCAAAATTTGTTCTAAAAAGGTTTTATTTAAGCTTTTCGGCTCTACAGAGCCCTAATCATAACAATACATTATATTATATACAGCGGAACTTATATGGAATGGCAATTTATAAATATGCTTCACAACATCACATTCTCTAAACATATGACTACTGTTTTTATTTTTTATGTTGGGTTTTAACTATTTACTTAGGAGTAACTCTACTATTGATATTTACTTATCTCTTACTAGTATGACTTACATAACTAATACACCCACCAGATTCTAAAAAACTATAAGACACACTGAATTCTCATTTTAAACATTTTGAAATTTACTACATAGGTTTATATACAATATTATTACTTGAGAGGGAGTATATCACCCACCCATTGGCATGAGATTATAGATTAATTCTTAATAGAGGTTTATGTAAATAATTGGTTT
The DNA here is from genome assembly GCA_019095985.1 of Streblospio benedicti. NCBI lineage: Eukaryota > Metazoa > Annelida > Polychaeta > Spionida > Spionidae > Streblospio > Streblospio benedicti. The sequence continues at coordinate 32,879,722 of CM032663.1, read as the reverse complement.
GTGAATATAAACCTGTAATTGATCTTTTGCGCACGCACGCACGCACGCACACACACACACACACACACACACACACACACACACACACACACACACACACCGATGTAACGCTCACCATATATATGATAACTATCATGATGACATTGTGTCAACATTGCGTATCCATCATGACTATCGTGAGGACATCGTGTTTGCAGAAGCTAAGTTTGCGTGACATCCGAGTTCACCTTGAGTGTACATCATGATGCAAGGTTCCGATGATAACAGCAAGGGCACAAGATGCTTCCTGAAGACCCTATGAACGTAACACAATGATACAACCATTGCAATGGCCTCGTGTCTGTATGCCTTTCCGTTTTCACACGCAAAGTATAGTTAGACGTTCGCTATTGGATGTTAGGACATCAAGGTTATTTCACTTTCATCACTAGTGATTCCTCAGATCACCTGTTCATTAGGTTCACTACATAGCATTTGGTTACAAGTGCAGACACCTGCTGTGCCAGGAACGAGAGAGTGTGACCAACCCCTTAAAACTTGGGAGGAAACAATAAAGAAAGGGCTTCAACTGTGGAACATGAGCATTGACTGACTATCCTCGACCTCAGAGTCCTCGACTTAAGCAAGGCGTAGAGATAAGGCCCCATGAGCGCCTACTAAATAAGCTTCTTCTTTATGGCATCAAAGGGCCCACCCACTTTATTGGATTGTTGCATTTCTATCAAATCGCTGGTAAAACAACAATTAGGAATAGCCATATATTTTCATTAATTAATAAATTTACTTACCTTAGTTCCTGTTGTACTTTGACGTAAATGCGGGATTAATCCTGGATCTGAAACTCTTATCAAAGACTGGTTAAAGCCACTCAAAGTCTATAATTTTTCACGGAAAATTGAACTATAATGACTATCACACAATGTATTAACAAATCCGGTACTAGATCCGGGACTAATCCGGGACATAGTCCGGGACCAAACACTGGTTAAATCAGCTCAAAATCTATAATTTTTTCACTGAAAATTGAACTATATTGACTATCACACTATGTATTAACAAATCTGGGACTAGATCGGAGACTAATCCGGGACTAGATCCCGTACCTAATCCGGGACCTAATACGGGACCAAACACTGGTTAAATCAGCTCAAAATCTATAATTTTTCACAGAAAACTTAACTATAATGACCACTACAACAAATATCAAATCCGGCCGGGGCTAGATCCCGGACTAGATTCGGTACCTGATCCAGGACTAAGCACTTGCTAAATCAGCTCAAAATCTATCATTATTCACAGAAAACTAAACTATAATCTGTAATAACCATCACACTGGGTATAATGACATCCGGGACTAGACCCAACAGCCGTGACTCTCCCGGGATCAAAACATACCAAACACAATTATTTATATGTCACGTCACGGTTTGGTCACGTTTGGTCCCGGGTTTTAGTAGATACGGTGATTAGCATTCTGCCAACGTTGCAAGTATTTGAGTCTGATAACTGTAATGTAAAATAAAATGGTGTTTTCATGTTTTCATGATGCTGATGCAATGAGTTAGAAAAGGCGTCCAGGGAATATAACATTAGTGTGACTTAACTGTTAATACCCAATTTTACATAGCCGATTCTAGCTCCAGATACTCCAAAAGACTCCAGAAATGAGAAAACAATATTGTCACATTTTCCGCGGTGCCTACGGTGCATATTTTGTGGCAAAGACCTACAGGATCGTCTGGAAAAAACGGTCTATGACCTTTCTCATGGACTGGATGAACAAGCAGGCTTATGGGACAATTCGGAAATACCACATATGGGAACATCTTTATCAAAATGTCAGCAATGCCACATTGAAGAAGAAAGACTACGACAATCATGTTACCCCTCCAGACGACCCAGAAAAGCACAAAGATGATCCAAATCAACAACTCATTAATCCAAAACGGGAGCCCACAAGCCGAAAACATCGTGAACAACCCAAATGTTGGAACAGATGCTTCTGTTTCACGGTTCCATTGCTTCAGATTGTAACGGCAGTGGTGGCACTTACGGTTTCATCTGTCAACTATAATCCCCCCAAAGCAGCAGACGAGGCCACAGTAAAGAAAAAGACCCAGAATCAGCCAGAAGTGGGCCATTCTCAACCGAACCAGTCAGATCACTCCAAAGTTGAGGTCAGAACACCCATTCTCCATCTCGAATTTACAATAAGCTTCTGGCGTCTTCTCAAACATCTGGAGCTAGCATCGGCCATGTGAAATTGGGCGGTAATCATCTTGAAGAACATTTATGTATGCAGCTAAATTATAATAATACAGTACTTGATGACATCTGGCATATGTGTGATGATATGGCATTCACTAGTACATTATACAGTGTCATGTCATATTGCAGTCATTAAAGTGCAATTCTTTTTATTTTTCAGTATGTTTGATGAAATTATCGACAAATACGATGTCTATAAAGTGGAAACTATAGGGGATGCATACATGGTTAGTGTCAGCTTTCATTATATCTTTCAGCATAGCCGTGGCACGCATAAAATTAGTTATTGTGTTTCACAAAGTGAACATTATCTTGTTCTCATATTTGTTTTGCATTTTCATCCAACGAACACGTTTTTTGTTTTATTATCAGGCCGTATATTATCAAGAAAGTATATATAATACGTAGACTTTGAGATAAATGTGAGTCAATGATTCATTTTTTCCCAGAATATATTTCGTGTCCTACACGTATCCTCAGCAAATGACAAATTTATAATGAAAACTGGAGTACATGTACAAGTACATGAATGACTAAAAAGCAATACCACGGTTTTATATACCAATCAATTTAATTGAACTAGTCAACTATATAAACTACCTGTTGAAACCTGTTAGTTGGCAAGACTTTTGCAAGACTTTCAACAGGTAGCTATTTAATTGATTGATATGTTGAAGAATCAACAAACCAATCAATTAAATAGCTACCTGTTGAGAAGAATCAACATATCAATCAATTAAATAGCTACCTGTTGAGAATGAAACCCAATACAAACATACATTTCTTGATCCCTGCTTTATAGTCAGCATAAAATGTAGGAAAGATTAAAAACTATATATGTGGACTATTACAGGTTGTATCTGGCCTGCCAGACCGTAACGGCATGCGGCACGCTTCAGAGATCGCAGACATGTCGTTACATCTCCTCACCTCCATCTATGAGTTCCGCATTTACCACATGCCTCAGGAAAGGCTTCGGCTGCGCATAGGCAACCACTCAGGTACTCTCCACATCTGTAAAGCAATCACTGTAACAGGCAACTACTGAGATACTGTGGGCTTTCCATTTAGGTCCTTTAGCAAACATTTATGCTTGCATTGTTAATTTTATTGGAACCACTAATTCAAGTTGTCGAGCCAAATGTAATTCTTGATCACCATTGATCATTTTTTATGTTTATGCACATTAAAGGCCAAACGTTTCATACAAACAACATTTATCCGCCTCTTTCGATGAGCAGACATCTCGAGCAGTCCTAGTCCATAGCGAGGACCATGGGGGGCGAGCAACCACACCCCATTTTTCAAAAACAGTCATTTTGGCATGTCTCAGAGCTTTTAACTGTAGGCCTACCATACCCTTGAAATAAATCTTGATCTGCCTGTGGTAGCCTGCCGTGTGTGTAATGGCGGTGGGGCGAGGGGTATAAGGGATCAAGAAATCCCACTCACGTCCCTAATTTCTTTTGGCCTTTTTCCCACTTCCCACAGATTTTAAGGCATTGTTCCCACATCCCACTTCCTTGAAAATCCCAGATCCCTCTTTTTTTTTTGCCTTTTCCCCACATCCCTAATTTTTTCAGCCTTTTGTCCCACATTCCACTTAAAACTTATAAACCCGCCCCGTTGTGTTTAGGTGCGTGCGTAGCCGGGGTGGTGGGCACCAAGATGCCGCGGTACTGCCTGTTCGGGGACACGGTCAACACGGCCAGCCGCATGGAGAGCACAGGCCTGCGTGAGTGACCACTCTACAGCTAACTAATATTGTAATCGATCATCAAAGGCTTCATCGTCAGTTTCACGGCTTTAAAATGCACATCGTCTTTACAGTCCACTTTCATTATCAACCAGTGATCTTGATGCCACTGAACATTTCCGCAGTGGGGCTTGTGGCTGGTTGAATTTTGCGATTCACTTCCACGAATATTAACGGGTTTGAATCACGGCTAAAGAAAATATCATGCTTATGTATTATAGGCCTAGAGTATTGATGTCATCTACATGAGTTATATCTAGGCCTATATAATAATATATACACTTAAAATATGATCACTGACACTCCCATGAATGTTATTATTTTGAAAAACTAAGATAAACTATGTTCACTTGTCATGTTGGCTCTAAAACAATTGCTATCACTGCACTGCATGATTAGTTAAATGCAACCAAACCTCGTGTAATGGTTTACGTTGGATTTCTCAAGTCAACAGCAGATCCTGAGTCCCCATTGTTTTCCAATATAAGTCATGCATGTAAAACCAATGTGAGGTATAAGCCTTAATTGAAGACCATCATATGTATAGATAGTGTATAGATAGAAGTGTCCGAAAAGACTGTAGCTTGTGTGGTCAGTCGAGACCAAACATTCACATGCTGCTGTCAGTGGCTTTGAAGAGTGTTGAGCAAACTCAATGCCCATGCAACTTTTCAATGTCCACTAATGATATTTATATTCTTTACATGTTATATTTATACGTCCACCAGTTTTCTCGGTATGCTCCAAGAATACTTGACCCACATAACGCTGGTTTCTATTAATATTTCCTTTTTCTGTAGTCTTCTTTTAAGATGTCCATAAATCTCATATTTATAACCCTGATTACCAAAAAGGTGCTAATGGGCCATAGTGTAGCAGATTAGTAGACATTACACACACACTGTCATTTCCCCTCATCTCCAGCATTAGTGGTTGTACGACATCAACTGCATCAGTTTTACAACCAACCTTGATGAATGTGGGTTGGAGGGCAATTTTTGTTCTCTATCTTTTAATGTAATATATATGTTTCCCAGTGCTTTTTATGTAAAATCCCGGCTATGCTGTTGCAATGTGATTATTTTGTACATGATCTTTTGAAAAAGCACTGATATCATAAATTGATTTTGATTAGGGCTCCATAGAGCTGAAAAGCTTTAATAAAACTGTTATAAACTGGAAATATGTTACATTTAGAACATATATTGCATAGAAGGAAAACAGTACGAAAAATATTTTGTAGCCTGACAGTTGTAGAGAAAATCATGTATGACAAGATAGTGTTGAGCATTGTCACCCTCTACAGTCACCTACAATTTGTGTTTTGTAAGATTTGGTAGCAATCAAGAAATCTGTGGACATGAACTACTTGTAGGCCTAGATTAGTACATTATTGAACAAAGTGAAAAGAAAGCCTCTAATTCAAATATTAAATATCGTTTCATATCTATTCAAAAGATTTAGAAGTGTTCAAAGATAAATGTTGATGGTGCCTTTGGTATGCAAAATAGATTAGATTAGATTAGGTTATTCAGGAAAGTATGTAAAATCAAAATATGAATAAAATGTAACCTCATACATGTATGTAAAATACTTCTAGACTGAAAAATGTTGTATGAAAATCTTTTAATTGAGCTATTTGTTGAGTTGCTAACAGACTTTCCTTCTTTCCTTTACATCAAGAGAAGATGATTGTATTTCAGCCTTGAAGATCCACATATCTGAGGACACCAAGCGCTGTCTGGCTGAGCTGGGAGGCTTCGTGATAGAGTCGCGTGGCTCCATTGAGGTCAAGGTTAGTCCATCATGTGTTCAATCACTTTTCCCCCATAAAAAGACATTTTATGGGGGGGGGGGTCTGCATGTTCATGAACGTTGGCATAAACACCCTACATCATCGTATAGAAATCAGTCAGTAGCATGGTAACACTTTGAAGGTTCTCATTGGCATCTCATAGCATCGTCTATGATCACATGATACACACCCATCACTTTGGAGATTACATAATGGAATGAGCTAGACCTATATATTGCTCTTCTCATTTTCCCACCTAATTGATATGACAGTCAGACAAATCACAATAGCTGAGACCTGAGTAGCAGTATGCTTGCAACATCACACTAGTTAGCCTACCTAAATGACTGAGCATTATAAATGATATTATTCACATGGAAGATGCCTATTAAACACGGGTATGTACCAATAGATTACGTTGCTATTATATTTAGACAACCTTTAGAGTATTTTTGTATCAGGTTATGCAACTATTTGATTTGATTTTTCTTCTATACGCTATAGAACAAAATCACCAGACTTATATATATATACACGTATGCAAGTATTGAAACAAAGTATTTTACCCAACATGCTTCAGGACCTCAAGATCCCCTCATTAATAATAAGTAGGTCCCCACTTCAAACCCATGACATTACCTACAGCATACAGCTCCCCGAGGACCCTGCGTCAGCAAAAGCGCCTCTACTTCACCAGTATTTTATACATCCAAGTCTAGCATCATACTGTATTGCTGACGTGTTGCTGTTTGATTTTCCCACTTATCAAGTGCAAGCATACACATAGCTGGGGGCGAGGGTTATAAAGGGTCAAGAAATCCGACATCACTATTCTGAGGGCTCGTTTCTCACATTCCTAAATGTTGGGGCCTTTTTAAATACATTCCCCATATTTCACTTCCATGAAACGCCACATCCCTCTTTTTTACCTTTTCCCCACATCCTACTTCCTTAAGCCCCCTACCCACCACCCAACTTAGAAAAGACTGTGACTTACATTACATTGCATCACGTAACCTTACCGTGGTCTGCAGGGCAAGGGCAGCATGGAGACGTTCTGGCTGACGGGCAAGGAGCTGGTGTTCACCGGCACCACCAAGAAGCAGGTGACCATGGCCGCCAGCATCACAGACATCAACGACGACGACGACGACATGGCAATGACGGGCCACCCGAACGCCGCCTTCAGCGTCTAGCGGAGGACCAACACAGCACAGTAGAACCTCCAGTTGAGGAGACTACCTCTGTCAAGAGACCACCTTCGTAAAACAAAAAGACCAACTCTGTAATGAGACAGTTTTTGGCCATTGCCAAACCTCCATAAAGAAACCAACAAAGCGAATGACTATATCTCTACTACTGAGACCACTTGATGTATGTCCCGCAGGAGTCAGGTAGTCTAGTCTTATTATAGAGGTTCTACTGTACTTTTTTACAGGGGATAAAGCTAACAAGTTTGATCTTCAGTCAACAAGTATTTTTTTAAGAGTTGAGAACAGTGCTGTATTAGCTGATGCTATTTGGGTACTGAAGTCAACGATGCATCTCTTTAATACACTGTAGCATATTGCTATGATAGATGTAAATATGTGAGTGTCGTGTTTGATGAGAATTTCATCATTTTATGACAGGTTTCGTTGAAGTTATAATGTTGCTGTCTATTATTCACCACAGCTCGGCAATTAGTGTCTACAGCTTCAGTATAATATAGGTTCTTGATTGTTATTCTTATGAAAGAAAACTGTTATTTAAAGTCTATTGTCTCCCTAGTAGATTGCACTAGATTCAATGGAACATGACGTGTGCAGACGTTATATGAGATGGCAAACAGACGATGTTCAATGAGACGGTTTCATGTTGAAATAACACTGAGAAAACATTCAGATAATGGACAATTGAGTTTAGAAAATAAAACGTAGGCCTAAATAAACTAATGCCATAGTGAGCTTATAATGAGTATAGTTAAGTTGAATGGTATGACTACAGTGATAAAGATCATGTTTTAGTATGGCATTCAATGTTGGAGCATTAATCAAATGATCACCTTCACTACCTTAAAATAATTTTCATTGTGGAATTATTCGTTCTTCTGGGGTACAAAGGACATTGTTGAGTATACGGACTAATGGTGCCGTTTACGTTGTGTATTATCATCTAGAATAAGTAATGTTTGTAGGCAGGCACTTATTTAAATATTCAAAATGTGTCTTGTTTACAAGTATAAGGTAATTTTATAGCTTAGAATCATTGTTACTGTTAATTTCCTTTGAGTATTTGACATTACTATTAGCATGTCATCATACTTATAACATGATTAAAATGAAAGTTACTCATGTTGCATGTACTTTACAAGATTGCCCAATAGTGTCAAATACCGTGTCGCAATATCATTTTTTTTTTTTTTTAAATATCTGTTTAAATTTGAACCTTGTGATAATAACAGCTCAAGATTGTTTTAATTGTACATGATTATCAGGTCTTAGTTGTAAATGGGTTTCAGGAGGCAATGATTTCTCAGATAATCCAAAATGTTACTGTATATTGTGAGACAGGTTCACGTCATTTCCGTCCAAGCTGCCCGGCTAAACCTGAAGTGTTCCTTGCAATAGTGTGAGTCGCGAGTAAAGTTGTCTATATGTGGCTCTTTTAAACTTTTCATATGGTCCTAGAAAGTCTACTGAATGAGTCATAACGCCCATGTTCATGATAAGGGTTGGGGGTATAATTTTTCCAAATAAGGTTATATTGGGCTGGGGGGCGGTGATATTTTTTTCCAATAAAGTTACGTATCAAATGTTTAAAGAAACCTCCTTAAAAATTCATTGGTCACACTGCCCGCGAGCAGAAAAACTGACCCCCCCCCCCCCCTTTATAAAAAGCTGAGCACGGGACTGGTCATGGTGTATTCAGGTATTGTCTTGCAACAATGTTTGACTTAGTTAATTTTGCTCAACTACTAAACCATACCAGGTTACTAATGTTATGAAATTGTCCATTACAAATAAAACTGTTATTATGTTTTTCCATGACCTTATGTAATTACTATGTGTGCTGTTTGTCAAATAGATGATCTGACGAGGCATTAGAGGTCTGAAGAAGCTGACATCTTGCAGTGCAGAGCCAACAGTCACGAGTGGAAATGCAGCTTTTCCCACCCATTGTCAATATTGGGTCATTGCAGCTGTCCCTCCCTGCAATAGGCTATTACCGATGTGCAGTGCTCGTGTGGTTTACCCAGTGCTCGTGCAAAGATAACCAGAATTCGTGTGTGATTTGTTTACTTTTGAACTGACAACTTTTTGTTTTTGGCTCCTGGTTACTTAACTGTATATCTTTTGCCCAATTTCTTTAGTGCATGGAAAATGGGAATATCTCTACTGTCTAAGGAAAGTTTCAATGCGCATCTGCATTGGCTGGTTTTTGCCGCTAACTCCGCAATACATGACCACCCCCTCCATATGCCATTCATCCAGTAGAAAATGGAGAATATTATGGCTTTAAACACTGCATTTGGACAATGTGAGCATGAGAATATGTATAGATCTTGATAGGCAACAGATCAATGCATTCTCATGCTTGTTGAAAGCATATACTGAACAAAAATGTAAAAAGAAGTGGTAAGTTGAAATCACCAGTGCTCGTGCGAGCTGCAAACCAGTGATGGTGTGTATTTCATTGATGTTATGTATTTACATGAAATATCTTAAAACATTGTACCTGGGTCAGGGGTCAGGGGTGCCACCCCCAAATCTTCCTGGAAACTCATGATCTAAAATAAGTTGAACATTGTATAATACACCTGACGTCATATTACGTATAAAATAAGGAAAATGTAAGAACAACTGTGTAATTGTGTAGGAGTGAGCCTAAAACAGTCAAGCACTCAAATGAAGAAAGCAATGTGCATTGTCAATTAGAGATATGATCATTTATGGCTCAATTACTTATTGCTGTTATTTCCACTTGATCATCAACAATTCAACAAAAATGCTTCCAATGATGAACATTACGGTATATCAAGTGATTAACAACTAGCAGGCTTAAATGGCCTTCAAAACTTTAAATAGGAATTATATTTAAAATGGAATTATATCTCACCTCATAGGTTAAACCAATTTGTCACTTTCACTTTCGGTTTCAATCACGTGAATGCTGTGCAGTATTCAAAAATCAGAGTACTGAAACATTCCAGCTAGCAAACAAACGTTACAAAAACATTAACCTGAACATTGGGCCTGATTAAAAATTGATGGCATATTTAATTGGAATGAAGCATACCAATCCATATGGAATTATAAATACGTAAATGTCTTTGTATTGACAAGTCCATTAGTGTATGTAAATTTTGATGGTTTCACCCTCAGAAGTGAGGCTGAAAGCAATCCTTGATATATAACATCAATGAAGTACACACCATCACTGGTTTGCAGCTCGCACGAGCACTGGTGATTTCAGCTTACCACTTCTTTTTTACATTTTTGTTCAGTATATGCTTTCAACTAGCATGAGAATGCATTGATCTGTTGCCTATCAAGATCTATACATATTCTCATGTGCACATTGTCCAAATGCAGTGTTTAAAGCCATAATATTCTCCATTTTCTACTGGATGAATGGCATATGGAGGGGGGTGGTCATGTATTGCGGAGTTAGCGGCAAAAACCAGCCAATGCAGATGCGCATTGAAACTTTCCTTAGACAGTAGAGATATTCCCATTTTCCATGCACTAAAGAAATTGGGCAAAAGATATACAGTTAAGTAACCAGGAGCCAAAAACAAAAAGTTGTCAGTTCAAAAGTAAACAAATCACACACGAATTCTGGTTATCTTTGCACGAGCACTGGGTAAACCGCACGAGCACTGCACATCGATTGAACGCCGTGATGTTGGCCAAATGCAAACTAATAATTTGTTAAAGTGAGTGTATATGTACCCTCACCCACCTCAGCCCTGGGCCTAACCCCACTTAATGCCCACTGGCTCTAACACAGTAACAACCTGCTTGAACATGACCATAGACACAAACAATTAGACTAGCTTATACTCGTGGGGACTAAAAACTAGTTTCGCCCACACCACAACCCACTATTGCCCCCTCGCTCCCCACCCTTACACACACACACTATCCTGACAACACCGACCGGTACCCTAACAATGCCACCAGCCCCCCCCCCCCTCATTCGGGAAACTTCCACCCCTGTACTGATTGCACATTTCCACGTCCTGAGAGTACCCAAGCCTTGGGGGTAGCAATGGATAGTTGATTGACCACTACCAACTTTTGAAAATATACCAAACATACTGTAAAACTAGAAATGTTTGCCCACGATTTAATTTTCGAATTTCATGGGTAGGTGCGAAAATGCAAACTTAGATAGTCTGCAAACATTAATAGCCTGTGTAAAGTTGGTCCAGAATGGAGCAAAATCGCAATATTAAATAGTCACAAAGTAATATATAGATGAAAATCGCAAAATTTAATAGTCTTTTACAGTAAGTAAGAATTGCTACAAAGTATACTAAATACACAGAATCGTTGTAAAAAAAACGTATGTCTTTATGAATGACGCTATATTGACACGTAACATATAACAATATTGCTAATATTAAAAGGTTGGCTAAAGTGGTTATCGTGGTTACTATTGTCAATGACTGCTAACATAGTGGTTACTACTTTAACCATTGTATTCAACGCATTAGTCATTAAATTTCCCATAACCACTATAGACGATTTCCGTTTGATTAAGATGGGACGAAGCAGTTTCTATATCTTTTCGAGGATTTAAGTTTGCGTTATGATCAACATGGATTATGTACGAAAAGAAAGTATATTCAGTGACATGTTACATTATGTGACGGATTGTCAGTGCTTTGTGCAGATGTAGATATACACTTTGAAACTAAAATAAGTTTTATATTTCAATGGGTCAATATTCTTTTCAGTAGGAACCTTTGATATTTTCATTGAATATCTTGAGCAATCCAATAAAAAAACTGTTTTGTACCACCGTGCTATCAGAAGAATTTTATCTCTTAGAATATTTTTTTGTGTGTGGTGTTACGTGCGTGCGTGCGTGCGTGCGTGCGTGTCACTATAAAGGGGAGATGATAAGAAAACAAAGTATTTACCACTTATATTGTTTTTTATAAAAGCATGTACACTTAAGTTACATAGTAACCACCATAGGCAGATTCAGTGGGGACGCAGGGAGAGCCCCCCACCTCCCCTTTTTCCAAAATACTTCATTTTTATCGGGGTTTTAGCATGTCTGCTATCGATCGCGAGTACAAAACAAACCCATGATATCCCTTATGTGACCCACCCACTTTTTCCAAAAACCTGGATCTGCCAGTGGCCACCCACTAGTAAACTACCACAACATTGCAATAGATTAACAATGCCACCAGTTGTAATGAGGACCTACCAGTATAAAGACAAAACCGGGTGAGTTTGTAATATGGATTATTTTATAAGGTGTGTTCTTGGGGTGTATCACAGCGAGTCCGAAGGACGAGTGGGATGCACCACAAGAACGAATCCTGATAAGATGATTCATGTTACAGAACGAACCCGGTTTTGTATTAATCATTCTTTTCTAAACAATTACTTTTTTTCAAATGTGATACAGTAGTGCGGCTGAGTACAAGCATGATAACCATTGTATCACCCCTGTTCAGACAGGGGTGATAACCCTCTCTGGGTTTTCGGATACTTTTGGACCATGATAACCAACGAAATTATGTGAAAAAGAATGATTGTCATTTGTCTATGTCCATTGCCAGTCTAAACATGTCAACGAACAAGCCAGTCTTTAACTTCTTCAATATTTGCCATGTCAATCCCAGATCCATTTTGAAGACACTGGAAAATTCTGATTTTCATCCTTGGAATTCCGTTGGGGAACAAGGTGGACGCCGGATTTCTCCGCAACGGGCCACTGTGGATCCAGAGAATCCCAACATCACCTGGAACAAAAAAGCACATTTATGAAAACTCAATACACGGAAGTAAAGGGAAAGGCTGAGGTTGCTTCCCGGGTCATGTGTATGTAAGGGGTTGAACTCATAACGCCATTGTCTTTACTACGCTGTTGTTATATCAGTGACAGGATTTCCTAGATGAGAGTTTGGATGCATTGAATCACGTCAAATCTAAAACCGTGCACTCCAAAATCCAGCGACGTCAGAACCTGTCCAAAATTCATAAGTAATTATGCCCAAACGTGACCATGAACCTTGTCCATAGATCTACCACATAGGCAGATCCAGGGGCGCAGGGGGCGAGCGGGTTTTTAAGTGCGCACCCCCTTTTCCAAAAAACATGGATCAGCCATTGTCCCATTACCTAAAATGGACAATCTATATAGCAACTCTGGCCGTGATTTGGTCCCTGCAGTTGGGACAGGCGATAACTTTGAGCGCACATAAGAGGCAGACAGACTGTCCGTCATGGGCGCATGGCAGAGACACAACGCACACAGCATTCTCATTGCACATATTGCCATAAAATTCATGGGTGATTTTCTCTAAATGACAGCACAGTCTTACCCTGACTCGTGTTTATCACAGGGTGGGGTAGGAGGATTTTGAGGGCGGGCCATTAACTTTTGTCACAATGTTTGTAGGGGGCTATCATTTTTTCACACACTTTTGAGGGGGGCTATCAATTTTTTCACAGAAAATTTACCCCTATTTTTTAGAGATTCTGTACTAAAATTCACTATTTTTCATACTATGGATTGGATATCCATCAAATAGGATTAGAGTTAACTGACAATGATTGCGTTAACTGTTGGGGGTTCATCAATTTCTATCACATGAAATTGAGGGGGGGTACCAATTGTTTCACAGAGATTTGAGGGTGGGCTATTAATTTTTTCACTGCATTTTTTGAAAATCCTCCTACCCACCCTGTCATAAATACTGAATGGTCCATTAGCGGCCTGTTGTTTTTTTTTGTTTTTTTCTTTCAAGCATTACCCTTTAAATCTTGCACTGCATAGGTAAAGAACTTATTCTAACATTTTTTTTTTACTTTTCCATACTACTATGACATTGTATGGTGGCTAACCAGACATATTATGTCTGCTGTAGACTTTGAAAGTTTGCTCGAAAGGAAATGCCGAACCGTTTTTACACGTGATTTTCAATAACATCATTTTACTCCTTGATTTACATAGGCAGATCCACCCTTTTCCCACTTAATTTTCATAGGGGTTTTGGCATGTCCGACAATGATCGTGAGTACAAAAGCCATGAATACCCAGAAGTGTGCCCCCCCCCCTTTCCAAAACAAAAATCTGGATCAGTCTGTGACTTGCAACATGATAATATAGCACGAGCCATTTGGTACATCAGCTGCATCCCAGTCCTGCAGAACTCCTTCTCAATAAGAGCACTTCAGTATAGCATTCTAATATGTGGTAGTTACTTACTGTGTGTACTGCAATTCCTTTACACTGAGCCATAGAACATGTACTTGCAGACTAACCTTGATAACCCTTGAGATTTCTCCCCACAATGGCACTGAGACACCGCGACAATTCATGCTGCTGTTCTCCCTTGATTGACAGCACCACCTGATAAATTCAATATCAGTTCAAATCAAAAACACATTATTTTATAAAGTATAAAATACTACGTAGTGGTCTCGAGGTGCTGGTACTGTGTTGGAGTTTTGTCTATTTACAAACGTTTTAATTATATAATTAAACTTGCAAATGATTGTGTTTTGTTAGTTTATGTATCATATTTCACAAATGGTATACAACACATTACAAACTAAACACCCATCTAACACTTATCGAATAAACGCTGTAAACCAGAAATTGTAGTTATGTTTCTTTCCTACCTTGTCAATGTGTGGCTGACCCTGATATTCCCGGATGGTCTCTGTACATGGCGGTAGGTGAGACCAGACATCCTGGTGGCTGTCTTCATAGTCATGTTGGTACTTGAGACGCACAAACTTCGGAGTCTCACAATCTATAGATATGCATGTAATGACTCCTAAAGTTATCAGGGTTAGCACTATTGTTATATTTCATTATAATTGTAACGATTGTCATCATGGATGTGGTTTAAACATAATTACGGTGCTTACTTGCAAGTACAGAAAGACAAGAAACCCATACGTGGCTTTGTCCCATGGTTTTCGCTACACTGGTTTCTCAACTCCATAATCTGCACTTCTAGGGCTCCCACTTTTGCCTCTAGTTCGTGTGTCTTTGCCTCAGCTTGGAGAAGGCTCGTCCTCAGCCTAGTATTCTCTGGAACCAATCAAACATCCGAACAATTCATAACACTTCCTTATAAACCCCAGAATTGCATAGTATATTATATGCATTTGACATAAATTTACCATTGATTTGATATACGTGTACAAACATATGGATCTTAATTGAATTTGACCTTTTCCAACTGTTCATGTTCAGTTAATCCTTGTTATGTGGTATAAAGCAATGGGTCTCATAATTATATCACTCAATGTTCTTATCCACATTTGTTCAAAAAATAACTCCAAACTCCAATACTTTAATTTATGATCGATTTCAAACACTATGGGTTCCGTTTCAAAATTAAACGACGTATGACAAAATGATAAAACAACAATAAAATTTTACTTTATTTGATTTTGGAGTTATTTTTGGAACAAATGCTGGTAATAAAATTGAGTACTGAATCATGCAATCATATTTTACTTGCCATAGAGACACATTACAACAGTTTGAGATTAAGCCTATATAAAATCTGATTCAGCAGTCAACTTTACACATATAACTTCTACAAACAATTTTACAGTCTTATAAACCATGGAATCTTACTAAAATTGAGTATAATTCGATTTAAGTTTGCGGTATGATAAAATCATGGAAAATGTACGAAAAGAAAGCATATTTTTGGACATGTTACATTATGTGACGGATTGTCAGTGCTTTGTGCAGATGTAGATGCAAATTGAAACTAAATAAATATTATATCTGGGTGGTCAAGGGCGCGCGGTGGTACGAACCTTTGATAGGTTCATCGAACACCTTCACGGTAAACGGTCTAAAAACCATTTCTGAGCACATTTTTGCCGTCCATGCACTATAAGCAGTCTTTCTGGTGTTACTGATGCGATTTATCAACTCACATGGGCTGGTTTCTGCACCCTTAGTCACAATACATGACTACCCACCTTTGCAAAAATGGTGAGGCTCATCTGATAGAAAATGATGACTATAGGTGAACTTCAAAGACGTAATTCAGGCAAAATATGAATGAGAATGCATTTTTAACGATACAAAAAACAGATTACAATTAATCCCATGCTTTTTTAAAAACCACATAACTGGCCAAAATTAAAAAATGACAGTTCAACACCCAATAAACTGTTGATTGTACATTTTCTGTAGATTTGGAGACTTTCACAATATAGTGCTGCCAATATAGATGACTGCAAAGGTAGTTTTCAGTTAAGTATAAGCTACATGCCCGACCCAACTTATGGCTTAACAAAAGTTTTTTAAGGCAAAATATTACTCATTTTCGGATAGTGGACAGCCATGTAATGAACTTCTTTAACTATTTTCTTTAGCAGCAGAAACCAGCCCATGGAGTGGAAATAAATTGCATCAGTATGCCATAACTATTCTTATAGTGCATGGACGACAAAAATTTGTGCTCAGAAATGGTTTTAGACCGTTTACAGTGGAAAATCCAAACCGCTGATTTCAAACTAAAATAAACATTTTCTCACAAAATCTGCTTTTAACTCACAAAAACTAGTATATTTTCATTGAACACCGTGATCTTGAGCAACCCAATAAAAAAACTGTTTTGTACCACCGTGCTATCAGAAGAATTTCATCTCTCGGAATATTTATTTGTGTGTCGCTGTGACGGGGAGATAATGTTTAAATAGTAAGAAAACAAAGTATTGACTGTGTATATTGTATTTATAAAAGCATGTACACTTACGTTACATAGTAACTACCATAGGCAGATCCAGCAGGGATACAGGAAACGCCCCCTCCCCTTTTTTCAACCAAAATACTTCATTTTATTGGGGTTCTAGCATGTCTGCTATCGATCGCGAGTACAAAACCCATGATATCCCTTACATGACCCACCCACCTTTTCCAAAAACCTGGATCTGCCAGTGACAACCCACTAGTAAACTACCACAACATATTACAATAGATTAACAATGCAACAAATTGTAATGAAGATCCACCAGTATATAGACAAAACCGGGGAGTTTGTAATATGAATTATTTTATAAGGCGAGTTCTTGGGGTGTATCACAGCGAGCCCGAAGGGCAAGCCGGATGCGCCACAAGAACGAATCCTGATAAAATAATTCATGTTACACAACAAACCCGATTTTGTCCGGCTGAGTACAAGCATGTATCATCCCTATCATACCATTGTATCCCTGTTCGAAGGAATTTCCTCTGTTATCACCTGTTCAGACAGTGATAACCCTCCTGGGATATAACGTCATTGTCTGTACTACGCTGTTGTTATATCAATGACAGGATTTCCTTAGAAGAAAGTTTGGATGCATTGAATCACGTCAAATCTAAAACCGTGCACTCCAAAATCCAGCGACGTCAGGACTCAGCAAAATCATCATAAATAATTATGACCAATCCGTGACCATGAACTTGTCCATAGATCTACCACATAGGTAGATCCAGGGGCGAGCGCCCCTCCCCCCACCCCCCTTCCCACCAAAAAAAATATCATGTTCTATAGGCTTTTATGCGCACCCCCCCTTTCCAAAAAATATGGATCAGCCATTGTCCCATTACTCAATATGGACAATCTATATAGCAACTCTGGCTGTGATTTGTCCCTGCAGATGGGAAAAGGCGTAACCTATTGAGACTCCATAGGCATAATTTTATAATGGCAGACTCGCATGGCAGAGACACAACGCACATAGTATTCAGGTTAGAATAAATTGCCATAAAATTCATATCGGTGCATATTCAAATCACCCAACAGTCTTGCGTAAGACTAAAAGCCGAATTTAGGGTACTATTTCAGTTTTTACCAATTTGTTGGGTAATCCTTTTAAATGCAATTAACTAGCAACAAATTTGAGGGGGGCTATCACCAGCAACACACTTTTTTCTTCCATCAACACCAACCGTAGAATTTTAAAATATTTTGTTACAATATTCTGAAAATAAAATTCATACAAAGATGACAAGAGGAGACGATTTCAATCATTAAAATAGATATAAAATTAATTTACAATGATTGCGTTAACTGTTGGTGGGGGGGTCAAAAATTTATCAGTCCACATGAAAATACCGGTACTAATTGCGTCGTATGATTTGTAACAGGACAAAATTTTTACAGCATTTCTTTTGAAAATCGTCCTACCCCACCAGTCATAAATAAAGAATGGTCCATTAGCGGCCTGTGTTTTTTCAAGCATTGCCCTTAAATCTTTAAAAATTGCATAGCAAATAACTTATTCTAACATTTTTTTACTTATCCATAGCATTGTGACATTGTATGGTGGCTAACTAGACATGTTATGTCTGTTCAGACTTTGGAAGTTTGCTCGGAAAGGAAATGCCTGAACTGTTCTTACACGTGATTTTCAATAACATCATTTTACTCCCTGATTTTACATAGGCATATCCACCCTCTTTTCCCACTTAATTTCTTTATAGGGATTTTGGCATGTCCGCTATCGATCATGAGTACAAAAGCCATGAATACCCAGAAGTGCGCCCCCCCTTTCCAAAACAAAAATCTGGATCAGCCCGTTACTTGCAACATGATAATATAGCACGAGCCATTTGGTACATCAGCTGCATCCCAGTCCTGCAGAACTCTGCCCTGATAAGAGCACTTCAGTATAGCATTCCTAATATGTGGTAGTTACTTACTGTGTGTACTGTGCTTTTACACTCTCAGCCATAGAACATGTACACATACCGCAGACCAACCTTTGATAACCCTTGGAGATTTCTCCCCACAATGGCACTGAGAGACACCGCGACAATTCATGCTGTTGTTCCTCCTTTTGATTGACAGCACCACCTGATAAATTCAATATCCAGTTCAAATCAAAAACACATTATTTTATAAAGTACAAAATGCTACGTACTGGTCTCGAGGTGCTGGTACTGTGTTGGAGTTTTGTCTATTTACAAACGTTTTTAATTATATAATTAAACTTGCAAATGATTGTGTTTTATTAGTTTATGTATCATATTTTACAAATGTTATACGACACATTACCAACTAAAAACCCATCTAACACTTATCGAATAAACGCTGTAAACCAGTGAAATTGTAGTTATGTTTCTTTCCTACCTTGTCAATGTGTGGCTGACCCTGATATTCCCGAATGGTCTCTGCACATGGCGGCAGGTGAGACCAGACATCCTGGTGACTGTCTTCAAAGTCATGTTGGTACTTGAGACGCACAAACTTCGGAGTGTCACAATCTATAACGTACGTGTAATTACTTCTAAAGTTATCAAGGTTAGAACTATTGTTATATTTCATTAAAACTTTAACGATTGTAATCATGGATGTGGCTTAGCACGATAGTCTTGGAATGGAAAACATAATTACAATGCTTACTTGCAAGTACAGAAAGACAAGAAACCCATACGTGGCTTTGTCCCATGGTTTTCGCTACACAGATTTCTCAACTCCATAATCTGCACTTCTAGGGCTCCCACTTTTGCCTCTAGTTCGTGTGTCTTTGCCTCAGCTTGGAGAAGGCTCGTCCTCAGCCTAGTATTCTCTGGAACCAATCAAACATCCGAACAATTCATAACATTTCCTTATAAACCCCAGAATTGCATAGTATATTATATCCATTTGACATAGATTTGCCATTGATTTGATATACAAACATATAGATCTTTATTGAATTTGACCTTTTCTGGTATAAAGCAATGGGTATCATAATTGTATCACTCAATGCTCTTATCCGCTTTTGTTCCAAAAATAACTCCAACCTCCAAATTTTAACTTTAATTTATGATCAATTTCAAACGCTATGGGTTCCTTTTCAAAATTAAACGACATATGACAAAATGATAAAACAAAAATAAAATTTTACTTTATTTGATTTTGGAGTTATTTTTGGAACAAAGGTTGGTAATAAAATTGAGTAAATGAATCATGCAATCATATTTCACTTACCATAGAGACACATTACCACGGTTTGAGATTAGGCCTATTTATAAAGTCTGATCCCGCAGTCAACTTTACATAGGCATAAGATTTTCTACAATTTCTACAAACATATACGCAGTTTTATAAGCCATGGAATCTTGCTAAATTGAGTATAATTCCCGTGTTCATAAACATAAACATCGCGGACAGATCACTGGATTTAAAGTGGCGACGTCTAGCGGGAAAAGCGGCAGCAATGTAAACATAAAACATTCCATCGTCGGTTTCCACGGCTTGATCACTCACACTGCCTTTACAAGTCCTTGTTCATACCAACATACTGTGTATATAGTCGTGAGATATGACGATGATAACATTCTTGTGCACGATGAAACCACCTACCGGCATGACTAAGCACCTCCAGCCTTATCTTTTCCTTCTTCACTTCTGCCAGCTCTCTCCTCGTCTCATTCAGCTCCGTCTGTTTCTCTTCTATATGCCACATACAGTTCTTCTTCTGGTCTTCCATCTCGAAAACCGCCTGCTGCAACTCCCGGTAGGTGACACGGCCGTGGTCGACCGTCTGGCGTGGGCGGCTCTCCCAGGGAAACATTCTGCAGCACTGCGCAAAAGGGTCTTAAGTCCCGACTAGTAATGAGGTCAATAGTACCTAGGTCTAACAGTGTCCAACGGTGTGGCTTCCATAGACATTTGCACTATAAAAAATCAGACTATTCTATTTACTCTACTATTTACTATAATAATGATGCATACGCACTACGTAAAGTGATAACTGCTAAATAATATAGTTCTCTATTTATAGATAAAAAGAATGATGCATTGTATTTGAAAGATTTATACCGATCAAGACAACGCCCTTTACATTTTTTAACCAGGGCAAATGATTTTTCGAAAAAAAAGAGGTTGGTTGACTGTGGGGGAATTTCGGCTGGCTACATGCCAGCATTTCCCTTTCGAATACAAAGACATACACGTGGCTGTTTGTTTTTAACCTGGGCAAATGATTATCAAAAGTCGGGGTTGGTAAAGCAAGAGAGGCTGGAGCCACTGCAGACACTATAAAGGCCACACGGCAGATTTCCTTGACTCAGGTTGGTTGACTATGGGAAATTTCGGCTGGCTACATGCCAGCATTTCTGAATAATAACATGCACGATGCAAAGAAAGACGTAACATAGCATAATGACGAAAACCAAATCCGTTTTTCCTAGCGTGGTTAGATCTTTGCCCCCTGAAAACCTCATGTTCAACGATCACGATGCAATAACGCATGCATTCTTATATTATTCAGAAATAAATCCCAATACGTTAGACTTATCTGTAATCCTTCCGTTACTTATCTGTTACGTGCATGTGGTGCATTTCACCATTTTATGTATCTTCATTTTATCTTAAAGTAATAAACTATATTCCGAAATATAGTATTGATTTTTTTTAAAAATATTTGTAACTAATTAATAGCTAGCTACTGAAACAACTTGTGCTCGTATCACCATAGAATATTTTTTGCCAACTTGTTCAGACTTATGATTGATCCGTTGCATAATCTACATATTGACATGTTGAAGAATAAAGAACATGGTTTAAATAGTGAATGGCTATTTAATTTATAAATTCATACCATTCTCGTGAAATATCCTCAGACAGTTTATTTTGCAAGTAGTATATAGCTTACCTTTGAAAGATATATTTCCAAGTTCCACCCTTTCACACCTGTATTTTGCAAACTGATAGTCATGGTTGTATAACAATGTAACGATCGCGTGTACGAACCACTGTAACCACGATTCCGATTTCCTAAAAGTTGAGGTAATAAAAAAAAACAGTCAGATATTTCTTTTTAAAATAAACTTCCAGAACCTTTTCTTTCTTATCATACGTCTGTTTTCTACGTCGTAACTGCAGTTAAAAAAGATTGGTCAAAAGAAGGATAAGTTTGAATAAAATTTTCTAAAATTAATTGGCTAAGTACTTTCGAATAGATAAATTCTGATTATATATATGGAGCAAATTGTCGTAAAATGTGTTAGTGTTGGATCACCAAATAAAACATGTCCAATGACTTCAAGTTTCTGGTTTCTCATCCTATTTATCTTGCTGAAGGCTTAAGATTTTGTATGTTTACTAACTTGGTCAGGTGGTGTTTTATTTATATTCATAAAATATATTTTATT
>CM032663.1:32631539-32837398 GCA_019095985.1 Streblospio benedicti | reverse complement strand
GTGATCAAACATTAATTTGCAAAACAGATGATAAGTGATGCAAAACAAATGTGGAACACACTTTAGTCTGTTTAGTAGAGCCATTAGTACGAGGAGGGGGGGAGCGGTGGAGTAACCGGGGGATGTTGGTAACGCATATGATTTTCCACATATTTATACTAGTGTGGCTTTGATTTTATCAATAACTCAATTGTTTAATCAAAACTGAAAATTCATAACTTATGCTCACCTCAGACGGGTCCGGCATTGCGAGTTATAATCTCGAGGGCCTAATCTCGATAGCTGCGTACATGTACAGACGACAAATGACGCACACAACACCGGTTCGTCTAAACCACTGTAACCACTATATATCACGGCTTTGTCAAAAGTCCATTGAGTCTATCAAAATATGCATTGAACGCTTACCATACATTTTATTTATAAATTAATTTGCTTGATAATTTCCTAGCTAGCTGTATGTCACACGTTCATGTTCTATTTACACAAACGCTTCTGCGCTCGTATTTGTAGGTCCGTGGCGGCAAATATTCGGGTCGAAGTGCCTGCTGCCACAACCAGATAAGGGACGGTGCAATATTTAGAGGGGAGGGGGCGGTGCATTTGGTAGGGGGACAGTACTTTTTCAAGGTGCAAAGTAGAGGGACCGGATGATTTTTCATTCTTTTGGGCATGGGACATGTACTTTTATTTTCAGCTGCTGAAATCCCGCCTCGACGTGAGCGAATCGGTACAAATTAATCACGCGAATATTCATGGGAGGGGACGTGGAATTTTTATGAATGGATTACATGGGACATCAGTTTTGTTTTTGTTTTTTCATCACATCAGCGCGTAACCAAATACATTCGGCATTAAGACAGCTAGCTAGTCTTGTAAAGAAGATTTATCGAAATGTAGGCCAGATTTTCGGGTTAATCAGCGCGGGACAAGACCTTTTTCAGACATGTTTTTTATATGCACCGGTCCCCCCCCTGCCTGTTAAATATTGCATCGTCCCTAAGAAAGAAACCAACGAGTAATTTTTCCATTCTGACTTAACTAAAGATCAATAGAGTGTTAAAGCAGAAAAAATAAAAAATACATTCCAAATGTGTAAAAATGTGCTACTCTATTTCGTCTTCGGTTTTTAAGATTTTGTTAAACTAAAAAGAGGTCGATTTAAGACATTTCTGCGGGTATTAATTATTCTTTTTTTTTCTTTTAAGGTCTCTAGTATAGAGTGTTTCCACTGGCAGATCCAGTCTCTCATAAACGGGCACACCTATTTGGGACGTTTCATTTCTTTGCTAATATATACCTGAGCATATCTCACTGTAAACATGCATGGGTTTTCCCGCTGCGCAAACACTGGGCAAAAACCGAAAGCAAAAGCATTTTTGAAAAGGACATCGATTTCAGGGAATAACGATGTCAGTATGTTATTAACGAGTTAAAGATACTGAACTACTTTTGTTTTCTTTTTGTTTTTATCACAGACGTACACCATGTGGATTTAAAAACATCTCATCAGCCATTAGCCATTTGTGATACCACTTTGTGAGTTTATAGTCTTTTGTTATCATGAATTCAGCTATTCGCGCCCCGGTCAGTGACAGTGTCGCCAAAAACCGATACGTCGTACGTCTGTCACTGAGTTGCTGCTTTCCACCGAGCACGTCGCCACCGTTTTATATCGGTAGTCACTGTCACGATAAAGGCAGGATTATATGTTATAAATATGATATGTTTATGGGGTGTTTATATGGTAGTCCATTCTTTCATAAGTTTGTGTGATCCCCTAAGAGTCGAATACCATACGTGGATGTGGACCCTTTATGTAAGCAGCGGACCCTATAAATGTAAACATACCATGTATTTTCATATAATCCAGCCTTTATCGTGACAGGGGCCTATGTTTTATATTCTTATCATCTGTCTAATCATAACATGTAAATGTACTGTACTTCTTATAACCAATGATAGCATGTTACAGAAACTTCTTTTTTTTCATTTAAAACTCATGTTGCATATTAGTTAGTAACATCAATTTATGCAGGTCTAGCTGAAGTGATAGTGGAAATAGACGGTTACGTCACGGGGTCAAAGATCAAGAGGTAAAGAATGTTTATTTGGAGAAGGGTGGGGGCGATTTTGCCCATCAACTATGAATGATCGCCCGTAATCAGATCATGCCTAGCTAGTCACGTTTGGGAAGAGTGCACTGCACAAAGTCCCAAAATTAGTGTATTCACATATAGAGATGTATCTTGAATGTGTTTTTCTTAGTCAGACATGAAGAAAGAAGTGAAGCGATGGTTTGGTGGTGGAGCGAGACCCAAGTCATCAGCTCCCATGGCCCCGGTGGCAGCGGTGCGCCCCCAGCAGAGACCCCCGGAGACCCCACCGGAGGCTCGACGCAGGCAGAGGGAGGAGAGAGGCCTCGAAATGAGGTGAGGAGGCTTGGAGGCAGGTTTATAAAGGAGGTAGAGGAAGGGAGAATATAGAAGTAGGCCAGGGTGGCTTCAGGGGAGGCATATAATGTAGGAAGGGGAAAGGAGAGAGGCCTCAAAATAAGGTAGGGAGGCTTGAGCGGAAACATGTAACTACTGGTAGGCTAGGGGGAGAGGACCCGAAATGAGGTAGGGAGGCTTGGAGAGGAGGTTCTTTTTGCGTGATTTGGAAGGGAGAGAGGATGGAAGTGGGCCAGGGAGGTTTGAGGGACAGCATGTAATGCAGGTAGAGGGAGAGAGGTCTGAAGTGAGGTAGTGAGGCTTGGAGGGGAGGCATATAATGCAGATGGAGGAAGAGAGAGAGGATGGAAGAGGGGTAGGGAGGTTCCAAGCGAGGCATATAATGTAGGTAAGGTGAGTGGAGGAGACCAAATTTGAGTAGAAATCTTAGAGAGCAACTTGGAAGGGAGCCGAATAGGGAGTGAAAGAGAGGGAGAATGGGGAACTCAGAGTGGCTAGGAGAGGGGGGGGCGAAGAAGGAGGTAGGAAGGAGAGAGGTCAGAATGTGAGGTGTGCTAAATGGGTAACGGAGAAAGGTGGTTAACAAGTGGAAGATGAATTTAAGCTAGTAATTAGTTAACCAGAAAAAGGCCATATTAGTAGGGTTTACAAAAGTACTGTAGCATGTAGGGAAATTTTCTGAAGGAATATCAGTAAATGGCACCTACCATAAGATTCAATGTGATAAGAATCACCTGCCTGAGTGTTTGGTTCTACATTAACTTTTTAAAAATCAAACTACTGTTTTTCTTGCAGAGTGTGGAGAAGAGTTTCTTTTAGGTGGGACGACAATGTAAGTCACAATTTACACTAAAAAGATATTTCAAGCTCTATATTGTGTGCATTTCTATAGCTGGGACTAATTTTTCAAGAAGAGTGATTATTTAGCTTGTTTATTTTTCTAAAGAATGCAACAAATACACCAAATATCAAAATACTTGATACCAATGGATCAAATTACATGGACAGAATACAAAATTTCAAAAATCTCAATAGCTACTGAATGCAAAATGTAAAAGTCTGCCTTATCCATGAAATTAAAACATGCAATTAAGGAACTATGACTGAATCCATGAAAACCTATACTTGCTTCACCCATGATTCTTTTGACAGGAATACAATCAAATGAAAAGGGAACTTAAGAGTAGACAGCCCAAACTAAGGAACTGTAAGAAGTACAACATCCTATTGTATGGACCTTCACATGCTGGTAATACATGCATTAATTTCCACTAATTTCAATATGAATTATAATTCGTGTGCCATCTCCTACTATATATATGAGGCTTAACGGACTGGTAACCATTCAATTGATAGCCAATAATAGTTACACAGTCAGATCAAGATTTTGAGAAAAGGACGGGGGCACAAGTAGTCGATTTGTATATGTGAAACCTCTCAAAGATGAAAGAAATAACAAAAAACCTCATGAAACCTATATGAAGAGTTGTGCCCCCTGCACATCTGCAGTGTGTGCTTCCATGGCCAAATGGAGAGGGAAATGGACTCTTCCCACCAAAATACTTCATTTTCATCAGGGTTTTTCATGAATGCTAATGTGAGTACATGTAATTAGCATGTGTGCGCTACAGCAGCTAATGCTGTATGCAGCCAGTATTGTACGCTCCCCAGGGAGTTGAGAAAAAAACTGTAAAGACGCTGCCTGGTGGGAAATGAGTGGGGATGCAGTACTCCTGGATAGTAGACTATAAACTCCAACATTTACATTTACATTTTATTGATAGTCTTGTACATTATCAAAGCAGACAATACTGCAGAAAACATTCATATTTCATGTTGATAAGCAAGAGACCCATGCTAACTTTGAATGTGCCCTTTCCTAGGTAAATCATCCTTTATCAACACCATTCAGTCTGCCATGAGAAGCCAGTTGACACAGTCAGCGTTTGTACTTCAGGCAGACGGGGCCGTCAGCAAACAGGTACTATATTATTCATGACCAAGTTTGAAACTCATAATTGGATCAGCACTAGTTATATTCTACTTTTGAAGGAATTTCACAAAAGAACGGGAACATATTTTTTCAATTATGTTTGTTTCTGCACTATTAAAATATATATATTGTCGTTTGCAGCTACGGAAGTTTTTCATAGGCGATCTACAAGACAGTTCGTCCAATATCTCTGCTTATGACACCATGGGTTACATTGACCACCGCCAGAACATTTTCACCGGACCTGTTATGACTGATCTGGAGCACATTATGGATGGCAACATTAAAGAAGGATACACTGTAAGATTGATGTCCTTATTCTATCTTTTGAATATAATGAGCATCTCAATAATGAAAATTGTAAGTAAAACCACTGCAGTTCAGCCAGCCACATAGTGATCATATTCAAACAATATTCTTAGTCCTCTACAACCATTATGCCATAATATAAATATCTATATCTACCTAGATAAAACATTAATCTGAGATCTTTTTCCAGTTCGACTCTGTGAGTGCCATCCCATACCACAGTGAATTCTTCAACCAGCAAGACCAGCCAAAAGATACGATGCACATTGTTGTCTGCGTAGTAAGTTAGCCAACTTATTGTTTCATCATTTTATGCAACATACAATGAAAGTGACAGTGGCCACGGAAGCACACAATGACAGTTCGAGAATTTTCTGGATGGATTGTGCCCCATGACTCAATAGTACTGGTCTGGGACTGAGCCAAGAATGATGACATACTTGGTCAGATATCTGAAAGAAGCCAGTCCGGCAGCCCCATCCTCATAATCTGCATTGACTTTCATTGAGTGGTTTTTGGCTCTGGCAGATCCAGGTTTTTAGAAAAGTCGAGGTGTACCTTAGAATATAAAGGGATCTGTACATGCAAAGGCTTGTGTTGATGCCATGAAAATGAAATTTGGGGGGATCCACACCCCTTGCGCACCTTCAGTATCTGCCTATGTATGGAGTGCGTTTATGACAGGCCCATTCATGTTGCCTATAAGTATGATTGAGTACTGTAGATGATGGTTGTAAATAAACATTTTATGCAATAACTATTATTTGAAATGTATTGCATTTATTTATAGATTGACAGTACTACTGTTTATGACCTGACCAATGATATGTATGACAAACTGTCAAGTATCGCAAGAAAAGCATCACAGAAAAGTAGGTATATGTATATTTCTGAAGTCTACAATATGAAACTCACCCATCGCAATCATGATACATAGTTAAGATGGGACCTTCAGTAGGTTGAGGCACTTTACTGAGACATTAATTTAACTATAAACCAGCTATGTACCTGGTGCTAGGAGTAAAGGATATAAATTATCTATCATAGGCATTTCATACATATTTCCTAAATGTTTTGTGTTTTGCATTTCAAACATTGTATACCATGTCTTTCACATTTTCTAATATTGACAAGCAAGTTCTAGTCATGAATATAGATGTCAATTTGCAAGGCCGTTGTGTTTGTTCCAGACATAGCCTGCTGTGCCGTTCTCACCAAGTGTGACATCACGTGTGACCTGGTTCGTGCGAATGCGCGTCATGTGTTCGCAAGTTCAGAAATCCATGACATTGTTCAGCATGTCACAGTGGCACTTGGACTACCTAACAACAAGATCTTTCCTATACAGGTACATGTAGCAACTCTTGCTGGCTAATTATAGTTGATGTAGTTGTGTTTTAAATGACATCTTAGTTACGATGTACCAATAAGGCATTGTGTGGCAAAATGAGTGCTGTGTACATATCTAATGTGACTTTATCAAAGCGAAAGTCATTTTGAAACATTGGTTGCCATACAACAACCACATTCATATTGTCCATGGGCAAATATATACACCAAAATCAATGTTTTGATCGGTCCATTTTGTTTGTCCACATACAAACTGTGAACAAAAAATGATCTTACACATTTAAATGACAGGTCATATAAAATGCATTATGTTTCAGAATTACACCAATGAGACAACGGTATCTCTGGAGCTAAATCTGTTAGCTCTACACACACTAAAGAGTATACTGAAGCTTGCTGATGATGTTATGGAAACCAGGTAAATCATTATGTTGGGATGGATGTGTAATTACTTATGTCTTATGTGCATCCTGCTAATGTGTAGATTATTGTCTTATGTGCATCCTGCTAATGTGTAGATTATTGGATGGGTTTGAACTGAGTGCCAAAAACATGGTACACCCCGTATCTGGGTAAATATATGGTGTGGTGTAGTGGTTTCATACATACAGCTTTGCAGTTTCACGATCTATTGTGCATTGTATCATCTTCGACTCCACTCTGCCAACTTTCCTCTAGCTCTAGTGGCTGTTGTACTGGCACAATCTTGCCTATGTGTATATGTGGTTCATTCCCATTGGCTGCTACCTCTATCATGCAGTGTTGGGCTAGCTAATCTAGCCTGTGATGGGTTGGGAATGGACTCTGTACAGCTACCCAGACATCTGTGACATGGGTTACTTTCATTGGCTCTCCTATCACATGATGTTAATTTTTGCGCGGCCGAATACATCATGCCTTGTCCTTGTGATCACACATGTTCACTAATGATTCTGTTTTATTATATCATGTAGATAAAACATTATTACTCATGATCTGCCCATAACAGTGTATTCTCAGCTTAGTCAGGTTTAAAATACAAAACCGTTTGTTTGGTATCATCACATTATGGCTTATTCTGAGTCGGCTGGGTTGATCAAAATGCATAGTGAAACTTACAGTAGGCTATTTCTTTTTTCCAGGTATGGCGAGAATGCAGTTGCACCTCTTTGTGACAAGCCTTGGAGACCTGACCAGCACTTTGACTATGAAGTAAGATTTTGTTTACATGGTGAAATCTACATTCATCCAGATTTTATATCACCATCATCATCATTGTCGTCATCATCATCATCGCGCCATTTATTTTACTCTTAAATGGTGTTGGACTGGCATCATGGTTGTTCATCATCGTCAATTTTCATCATCATCTCCATGGTGTTGGACTGGCATATGGCTGTTCGCAATTTTTCTCTCCACTAATTTCTATCATTCATTATTATAAATGCGAGCAATATACATGTTCAGAATAATATTTCATTAATGAAATGGGAGATAATGTTTTACTAGTACACAGATATATACCAGATCAAAACAAACACAAAATGATATGGCTGTAGTCAGTGAAAATCTTTTCTGTGCTAAACAAATTCACAAAAATATAGAATATTTGTCTAGAAAAGATTTGTGTTCCTGATTCAAAGAACTGATGCATTTTAAATATTTTTGATTATATCTTAACCTTTGCACATTTGATGGTGTTATATTTGTAATGGTGTCTTACTCGATCTGTTTATACCTTTGTTTGCAGACTTTCGTGACGCTGAAAGAGTATGTGCTGAACTTCACTAACAAGTACTCTCATGTAGTGAAGAGTCCAAAGATCCTGCTTGTCGGTCCAACCGGCTGTGGAAAAAGCTCATTCATAAACAGTGTCAATAAGGTAAATTGTAATCGTATTATAGCTGTAGGTTTGAGTCCTATATAGACTACATGTATGTACAGAAAGAAACTTCTTAATGTCAATGTTGATTTGACCTTTTTAATAACTAGATGAGTGTAACCGCTTGAGATATAGACAGTAGAAATGGCTACTTTTAAGCGTGCTGTAACCAACATTAAGATTTTTAAATACCTGTAAACACTCTGGATTATAAAATAACAATTACAGTTATTCTCTTTGGGAATTGATGATTTATTCAACATTGTTGTTGTAGGTGTTCAATGGAAGCAGCTCAGAACTGGCGTATGCTTCATCTGACCAAAATGTGAACTGTATAACTAGGAAGGTTAGGCCTTTGTGTCATGTAATGCCTTGCCAAGATGGTAAATATTTCTTCACAGTTTCATTCTTTTAAATGTGTGTCTGATTCATTTGGTTTTACTTTTCTGCTTCAGTATCAAGAATATAAGATCATCTGTGAGAAGTCTGACAAAACATTGGGCTTCACACTCTGTGATATGCCAGGTCTAGAGTCTGGTGAACATGGTTTCAAAGTAGATGATATAGCAGATATTCTAGATGGAAAGACCCTCAATGGACATGTTGTAAGTTATTACCCTGTAGCTGGCAAAGGTGCAAAAACTTGGACCTTCACGCTTCACATCTCAATATCTCCCTTTATGTGAATGTTTTTATGTGTGTTACTCACCAAATAAAACAGCATATCTGATTTTACAAGCTCCTTACACATTTCAGAAACAGAATAAGACATGAATACAAGAAAAATTATTACTCTGTTTGTCAAGAATTTGAGAAATTTTGAAATATGCATTTAACAAAGTAAATATATTGCATATATCAATCCACAAAATCATATACATTGAACCTACTATATCATTCTTACTTTTCATTTTGTGGAATATGTCAGCCCACTAGAAATCATCACTCCATACTAAAATTGTCATTGGGCACAACCAAATTTGGGCAATTGCATCAGTTGATGTAACTCATATGTATTATGTATAAATTTGAGTGAGTTATAAAAAAGAATTCAAAGGATTTATTCAAATGATTGACGATCTTTTCAAAGCCCCATGTATTTAGAAGATCACATCAACTGATGCTGTTGCCTTAGGGTTAATTTCTCCATTTCAATGCATAGTAGTATAGCTAGTAGGAAGTTAGAAATATACTTTCGATGTGGAATCTGTTAAAGTGAGATTATATAGGAATCCAGAAGCATTGTGAACACACAGATAAAAGTAATAATGCTTGAATAATTATAATATGTATTTTTTATTATCTATTTAATCTAAAACCATTTAAATGTAAACTAAGATGAAATGATTATGATAAATATTATTGTGTTTCTTCAGTTTTCTCAGAATGGAGGTTGTCAGAGACAAAACCCAAAAGAAGCTGACAAAATACATCTAATCACTCTCTTAGTAAGTTGATTTTATCCTCTTGTATTTTGGAAATTAAAGGGTCAAGGGAACATTTTGAAAGAACTTACAAAAATGCAAGGGATTCTTAGTGCTTTAGATACCCTAAATTATACAGCACACAAACATGAAATAATATTGGAAATGATACTTACTTTATTCAATAATCACAAATTTTCTTGACTTCTGATTGACTGATGAAGATTTGGCATCTGATGAAGCAACTGATTTGTGTATAATGATATTACTAATCTTGTGTATTCTAAAAATAAATAAGATAATTTTATTTTAATAAATAATTTTAAAAAAAATAAAATAAAAATAAGATACAAAATGTGTTTAATGAATTTAGTATCATTTCTTTTGTTTGTTTGTACATATACTTAATTGTGGGGCTAAACATTGTGTATATTATGTCTATTTATTTTTGTGTCCAAATATATACTATTCAATTTCATCAGCTTGATGCACTACATATAAATGTATGGCATGCGGAGGAAAACTTAAAAAGGCATATGATGAAGGCAAAGAGTTTAGCAAAACAGAGAGGTAAGAAGTTTATCTGTGTTGTTATAAAACTGTACTAAATATGCCGTTATCTCTGTCTTATTGATACTGCCAATTTCAACTCATTAAACAGTGAGTTTATTCTTTAAGAATTGCGAACATTCTAAATTAGAGATGTTTTTTTTATTTTATTTTACCCCAGTGATATACTGATATGAATACTTTCTATTTTAGTGGATCCCGTTGTCTCATCTGTTATCTGTAGATAACCATTTCGGTCCACTTCTTTATATTGTAAATCACTCTGATAACTCGACCCTTTGGATAAATCAAATATTCTTTTACTTCTTTCAAGTTAGATTGAATTAAGCCTAATTGTATCATGAGGTAGTTATTCGTGGATAAAACTTTGATTCCTTTTTGGAGAAAAAAAAACATTGTCAGTGAATTGTAGATTTTTGTACTTTGCTTGCATAGCTTTCAGAATATTTGGATAAGTTTTTAAGACTATGACTTGCTATATTTTCAGGAATCCATTGTGTTGTTTTATTGACAAACTGTGATGGTGCTTGCACATCAACTTACGCAGATATAAAAACAATGTTCAGGAGTCCATCTATTTCAAAGTCGGTTGCATTAGCAAGTAAAATGTTAAAAATGCAAATTCATGATGTTCTACCAGTGGTTAACTACGAGATACACCATCAGAGTAATGAAAACAAGAGTTTGCAAGGTAATAATTTCTCTAAATCCCTTCATTTCTGTATATTATTATTATAACCACCTAATTAGTAATCACTTTCACAAGTAAAAGATTGATTTTCAGATTTTCATTTATATTTACATCAATATGCCAAAATTCAGAAGCTCATGTCTAATTCATTATTGGTGTCTAAAACCATGTCAAAGGTTGTCATCATTTGTTCATTTAGCTATATAATTGATATGCCTCACACAAAAAAGATTCACAACAATTAGGTAGTATGTTTGTTTTGATAGATCCATATACCGGTAGGTATCCACTACTCTGAGATGGGTATAGACTCTGTCATTGAGTATTTTCACTAATCCCTGCACCTTTGTTCCTCTACATGATCGTGGGCTGTGTTTCAGTGCTGCGCTGCGTCCAGCGGATGCTGACCCTGGTGAACCTGACCCTCACCGAGCGCCTCGCCATGGACAACGCTGTCTTCTCCGCCACCACGTAAGCAACAGCGGCACGGCACCACTTTTGTTATGTTCATTGTCAGTGCCGTTGTCCATGGGCGCATGCATCGTGGAGGGCAAAAACCAACTGAGACTAATGCATGGCCATTCTTTCTTTTCCCCGTCATTGTTTATACAAGTTATACATATTTCTATCAGTTTAGTTATGCTAGTATTTATACTAGTATAGTTATGTATATGTGTGTAAACAATGACGAGGGAAAGAAAGAATGGCCATTCATCAATCTTAGTTGATTTCCGCCCTCTACGATGCATCTGCCTATGGTGCAGTCATATTTTTTTAATCATTTTTGTTATCATTGCCATCATTGTTGTAGGTGTCATTTTCGTCATCGTTGTCATTATCGCACATCGTCATTGCCATCATCATCATCCATCATCGTCACTTCATCGTCATCATCACCATCTGACCATCACCATCATCATTTTTTTTATCCACTTTCATCTTATAACTTATTTTTCATAAGAAAAATTAATCAGGCATAATATTGGTATACTAGATGATATATTGTTATGCTCATAATACAAATGCGATCTAAATTTCCCGATAATTTCTAAGTGTTTTACATACATTGTGAGAAAATTTGAGAGCAACAATCATTGAATGTGAACAAATTAGGTACATGGTAAATATTTTGTGTTAGTCACATATGAGACTCAAGAGCTGCACGATTTAAGGAGACTTTCTGAAGATAAAAGAATTTGGAGGTAAAAAAATTCTTAAAATGTTCTTGTATTTTATTTTAGTATAAAAGTACATTCATTTCCCTTTTTAAAAATGTATAACACTTTAAAGGTTTCGGGAATGGACTTTGGTTTACATGGACCATACAAAAGATCATACAAATACAATAAAAAATTCAGTCCATGTTATTTTTGACTGTACCGAAATTGTATACATGATCTTTTGTATGGTCTATAAACCAAAATCTATTCTCGAAACCCTTAAAGTGTTATACATTTTTAAAAAGGGAAATGCTTGTACTTTTATACTGAAATAAAAAACAAGCACATTTTAAGAATTTTTTTTATTTCCAGAAAGTCTCGTTAAAGCACCTTCGTGGGAAACTAGATGAAGTACCTTACTAA
The DNA here is from genome assembly GCA_019095985.1 of Streblospio benedicti. Taxonomy (NCBI): domain Eukaryota; kingdom Metazoa; phylum Annelida; class Polychaeta; order Spionida; family Spionidae; genus Streblospio; species Streblospio benedicti. Next base: position 32,825,164 of record CM032663.1, on the reverse strand, counting down.
TTGGCAGTTATTTGATTCATCAATAACAAAATCTAGTTCCAACCCCATAAATAGTAATCTTTTTTACATACTTTCAATGTTATAATTACTTTTGTGAATGATAAATGGTTGCTACTTTAGATTACTGGACAAACCGTTCACCACCATAGATTTCTCAGATAAAAAGGTAAGATTTAAAATCTTTTTATATATTTTTGTAATCAAATAAAATGATTAATGGAAGCTACGTACATACAATCAAAATCAAACATGAAATAGTATTTCTATTGTGACTCATACTATGCATAATCAGCTACCGTTTGAAAAATCACCTAACACTGTCCATTACCACAGCTTTGACCATACCTGGCCACTGACACATAAGCACAGCGAGGTATGATTGCTCCTTGGAACAAATGCTGGTGCCTGGAAAGTGCCCGCAATATGAGCACCTCTCTCAATATAAGCTCAAAGCACTTATCATCATCATTGCAGAGAGATGCCTTATTCACATACATCACCCAGTACCGGCCCTTGCCTCCGCCCCCACCCGGGCCTCCATCATCAACCACAGCCTTGGTGGCGCTGTCCGGAGGTGGTGACGACTCCGCCACGATGCGAGCGCGGGTGCTGCTGGTCGGTGCGGCGCTCGCCGGCAAAAGCAGCTTCGTCAACAGCGTGGACAGCGTGGTGAGCGGCCGCGTCTCCTGCAAGGTCATGGTCGACACAGACGACATCGTGCATACCACGAAACAGGTGGGGGCTCACATTGGCAGCCGTCTTTGGTTATAGGTCTATCCCAAGCGATCCGCCAAGGAAGCTTGGTATAGAGAACAGAGAGAGAGAGAGCAACAGAAAAGAATAGAATTGAATTCACAAGCAAACTCGGCAAAAATGCATTAGAATACTCGATATATGTTTATTATGATAAGCATTTCGAGTGATTTACAGTTCTCACATTGATGATGAGCCAGACCTTACAGATTATTAAACCTATGTATGCATTTTTAATGCTTTTTTCAAGGAACATCTTTCATACGCTTCAAGAATGCATGTTTATTTTCTAGAACCCAGACATCTGATGACAGCCAGAAATAGACCACTCGTTTCATTCTTGAATAAGCATCACAGAGACTCCCATTTATGATGTGACTGTCAAATCATGCAGCCATGCTGGTGAATTTTTTCCGAATTTTGCTTATCTGTTTCCAGTATGAGACCCATCACTTTGAGTGTGAGGATGCTGTTGATTCAGAAAAAGCAGACAGTCTGGGGTTTGTATTGTGCGAGCCTCTTGATATGGGCGACCTACACCATGACGACGTCATTCCGCTACTCGAGGGAAACATACATGATGGATACCCAGTATGACACAGCTTTTTATATTGTGTTGTTTGATTAAGGTTCATCTATGAAGCATTCAAATTTGATATATATACTAAAAGAGAATTGCTTGTTACACATTGAGCATTTTCATTTCCACAGCTCAGTCTAAGTAATAAACTTCATAAGACAGCAGTTATTTAGACGTTCAATTTCTAGGCTTTTCCAATGTTAATAGATATAATTAAAGATCCATTTTTTAGCATGTAGGTGTGTCTTTTAGACAATGTTTGATATGCTAAGTTGCTTCATCTAAGATTTTTTTTTTAAATCTTTTCAAGTAGTTTTTTATTGCCACTAATTGAATACACATGCGTCTTGTACATTTTGACACTGAAAGTTTTCTTAAATACTGTTTTAGTTTAACCCTGTGGGTGGCATCCGGCCAGGAGACCAGTATTACAACTTTACGCCTGATCTAAGTGATAGAATTCACGTCGTTGCTGTTATGGTGAGCTCTTTATGTGAATGTTTGAAAGTGTCTTCAGGGTGCATGAATATTGTTAGATTAGAAAGTTGATCACGAGATGCCACCGCTATGTGACTGATAACTTTCAATGCTCATTTCAAACCTCTGTTTATGTAATGCTGTTGAAGTGCCTACTATTCATCATTTACTTGATTCAGGCATGTTTGTAGAAATTATAGTTATATTCTATGGTCGTTTATATTTGCTAGAGATAATGCTGCTTAAATTAACACTGTTGGATACTATCTGAGATGTTCCGACTGTTGCTAGACATTTTAATCTTTTTCAGCTTGACGTTTCCACATACAATGATCTAGAGGATAACATTATTGACTCTATTATATATGTTATCAAGCAAGCAAAGGAGAGAGGTAAGAATTTACAACTTGTATGAATTTGTTGGTTATTAGGTCTTGTTCTGTGCTTGGAGACTTAATTTAGAAATTTAAAATTTAAAATAGACTTTGAAGAAAAGTTTCATTTAATTTATGAAAAGACAGGAAAATCTTCTAATAAATCAAATGAAATTATTCTTCAAAGTCTATTTTAAATTTTAAATTTCCTAAATAAATCTCCAACCACAGAACAAGCTGTAATTACCAACAATGAGACCATCTGTGATGTCTGAAAATTAACGAGTTGCAAACTATCGTATGAAGATTCAAGATTCAAGATTCTGTGGTTAAAACGTGTTGACTGTACTGTAGCATAAATTTTATTTTTGTTTATGATGTACATGTCTTTTATATATTTAGACATCATTATGAGGGATAATTAGCTCCAATACATGTTTCCACAGGAATTTTCAAATTTGCTGCTGTACTACAGCATACAAAGCAACTTTGTTTTATGATTAATGTTTTAGCTGAAAGTGTTTCACCTGGTCATGTTGCAGTAGAAAAAGATTGTAAATTTGATCTGCGTTCAATTGTATTTGTTGTTAATAATATCTTGAGGTATACAAAACCTTAAAATTGTTAAATAAAGGTTTTGCATTGTGAAATACTTCACTTCTATTTCAGGGATCCAATGTATGGTGATCCTAACCAAAATAGATCTACTACAGAATAGAATACTAAATGATGTAACTATTGCACCACGATCTAGAGTACTTGAAGAGGTACTTACAACATTTTTTCTATAGAATGGTATGAGTTGAGAGAATTTCATGTGAGGAATTCTCAACAAGTTAGAAAAAAAAATTCTATATGTAATCTTGAATGTTTTACATTTAAGTTTATGATATTAATTATTTTGTTTGAATAGATTTCTGAGGTTTTTACAGATGAGTATCCAATGACATTTTTTTATTATTTACAAACAGAATTAAATCACTAATACACATTCCAATTTTTATCATTTTCATATTTAATACAACCTGTTTTATATCTTTAGCATATAAAGAAAATTTCTGAAAAATTTAATGTACGAAGAGCGGAAATCATGTTCTTGAAAAATTATGAATCTGAGTATGAATTAGATAGAGACAAAAGCATCCTGATTATGTCTGCGTTAAAGGTTAGTTTAAAATTTTCCATTTGTGCCATATGCACGTGATTGAACTCTTTTTTAAATTTCATTACTTATATTTAGTGAAAAATATTTTCTATCAAAGATAGGTGATGTTTAATTGTGTTGGATATTTAAGACATCGTTCTTATGATTTCTTAATTTTTTGTGCCTACTCACCTTATTTTATTTAACTGATGGTGCAAATAATGATTTCATTAATCTTGCAATTGTTTATAAAAGGTGGATTATTACATCAAAATTCATAAGCTATTAACATTGATTATTGCAGCGTCTGCTGGACCTTTCTAGAGATGGTATCAGAAATGAAGCAAGCAAAAATCAGCTTCAGCGCTATAATGTAAGTGAGGCACAACTTAGTTACTCTTGTAACTTATTTTAATGGTGTTTAAAAATATGAAAATACTCCAAATATGTAAGTAGTACTTGTACATAATACAGATAGATAAGTCTTTGATTTAAAAGTGATTTAAACTGTATGTTACACATTTTTCCAGTTCAACAACTCCTTCGTGAGTGGATCCACTTACTACCCGCAGTACATCACACATGAAAGCCAGTATCCAAACATCTACTATCAGACTACGCCTCATCCACCAAACTGGCCACAACTAGTTCAACAAGGACAGGAATTTTCAATCGGCAATATGGGAAATTCTTTTCAACAGGAACCACATTCATTACAGCAAATGCAACAATATGGGTTACCTCAGCAACAGCAACCAAGTCAGCAACAGCTACTACAGCAACAAGAAATTCAACATCAGAGACCACAATACCAATTTCAGCAGCAGCAGCAGCAGCAGCAGCAGCAGCAGCAGCAGCAGCAGCAGCAGGCAGCAGCAGCAGCAAGGGCAACAACAACATCAGTTACAACTTTCTCAGCATGAACATCTACATACGTATCCCTTCCAGCGGCCTTCCCTTCCCTCAACCCCAGCACCCCAGCAGGAGCAGGAGCAGCATCTCTTCTCTCTCCCACTCACCCAACCACATCAGCCAGTCGAGCTGCCACCACCTGCACAGACACCGCCACCTCAAAACTTTAATCACTCCACAACATCACAGGACTCGGGGTATTCAGCCATCAAAGAAAACACAGTTGCTAATCCAGATGGCCCTCAGCCAGATTTGAATCCAGATGCTTGGGCTTTGGTGCCTTTCACCAATGGCTAATGCGTGTTATATTATGTCATGATTTGATACAGCACCCAAATAAATATATTTACCTGTTACACATATTTCACATATCATAAAAAAGCTGTAATAAACCAAAGTGAGGTTTACCAGATGGCACCTAACATATATATACACATGTAGCAATATACTAGGGGAAAGGGGTTCGATAATTAACCAATATATGCATGCACACATACAACCTATATTCTAACAAGTTTATTTGAACACTTGACTGGTTTCTATCTTTTATTCTTGTTTGTTTTAAGATTTGAGTAAACGTTCTAATTCTTTTCACTACAACCATGAAAGTTTCATAATCTCAGCAAAAATTTCTCCTATAAAATGCTATCGTAAACGTGTTCACTGGCAATGCGCATTATATGTATTATGCATGTATAGCTGTAAATCTTTGTCCAACATTTAAAAAGCTCAGTTTCTGTCCAAGGATTGGAAAAGGTTTTGTCATAAGTCTTTGATAATAGTACAAGCAATACTTTTGAAATTACAACCTACTGGATTTGGATTATTTGTGTATTGTGATTTGGTTTTGATTTAATAGATGGCAAAAAAATATTCAAAATGTCAGAATATGACTTAGTGTACAATAAACCAATTATTTGCATTGAAATAATTTTTGAAAGTCTGCATCTCATGCTTTTCTTTTGTAAAGCATGATAGTATCAATTGACAATTTGTTATAGCTATAATCATTATGTTACTAATATTTTTTGATACATTTGTTATATACATATAGTAGAACCCCACCCCCACCCCATATTAGGACCACCTTTTAGGACCAGTGTTATATGGTCTCAATGGAAAGGTGGTCCCTATACAGAGGCTCATTTTGGTAGCTTTGGTTGAGGGCCATTAAAAGTGATCTTATTACAGAGGTGGTCTTAATTGGAGGTTTTACTGTATATTTTCTCTTTTATATTAAGATAAAGCCACTGAATTATATATGTTATTGCTACATTTTTTTTAATTATTTTTTCATTATAATATTGAAAACTGTATGTATTTGGCTTACAGCACTAGATCCCATTCTACTATAATTTTTGTTTATTTTTTGGCTGTGTTTTTTATTATTAACAAATTGTCAATTCTTAACATATGATTTATCAAAACATCAGAAATATACAGCCATGAAATAAACCAAATGAATCTAGAATTTCCTTATGATACGAATAGCTGATCCCGTTTGATTTTTAATTAATTTCAATGCTGGTTCCCTAGTAGGAAGTTTCAAGTGTTGATAAGGAATATATTGATCATTTAATTTTTTTTAATATTTATTTCATTGTGCGTATTGGTTATGTATTATATGTATTTACTACAATATTGTGAGGTTTATACATACAAATAAACTCTAAATTAAACCATTTTGTAACAGCCAATTTTGACTGCACTTTATTAAACTACTACAAGCACAGGACATCATAATAACAGTACTGCGTAAAATTACAGTTAAACTTCTAAAAATAGAATGTCATCAATATGGTAAACCAAGTAATGTATATTAGATAAATTTTTAAAATTAAGTTGTTTTGTAAAGAACAACTTATATACGTGTAGACATGATAGGGAATGTTTATTCCTGACAAATAATTAAAATAAATGTTAATAGAGAAGTTATTGCCATTGTTTTCTTTCAAGTGCAAGGACAAATCTTGATTTAAAATAGAGGATTAACCTACATTTTTTTGCAAAATAAAGCATCTCAGATTAGTGTTATAACTATCGATTTTCAAATGGAGTAAGTAATTACATGTAGGTTTTCACCATAAAGATACTGCAATTATTTTAAACATAATATATCCAAGTATATGTCATACATTTCTTATTTCTAGATACAAAACGACCATGTCCCTGTGCAAATGTGCAAGTACTACTTTTCTTGAATATAAATAGCATTTTAAAAATTTACCTAATCCATTATCTAAATAACCTAACATCACCAGAATCAGACAGCATCACTGATATCAGCAGTTAATCACATACAATATATTGCACCTTTCCAATTCTACAATGTGCCATATACAACCATCCAAGTGCCCACCCTCCAGCCCTCCCCCCTCTTTTTCTTAAATGTCCATAAGAATTATGTAGTAACTGCACTCTGTGTAACAGCCCACCCCTCAATTTGAGAAAATTTCAATTTAACGGCCCTTATGGTCGTCATGGTGCTCACAACTAGTTATTTCATGGAGTAACATTGATTAAAATAAAATTGACAGGAATGATATGCTATTTTTGCCAGAACTGCATAGAATTTTTGTTATTCCATGAATTAGTTGTCAGTTATCAGTTACAAGTGCATATTTGTACACGCTACAGTTGTTTCTGCTGACTTTTGCATGTACTGCATGCTAAATCAGGTTGCTCACAAATCCATCAGTCTGCAACAACCTCGGAGGGGGGGTGGAGGGGTCTCACATTTTTCCGGTAAGTATGAACATGCCCCGAAACTGGGTGTCTTTTCACATATTTAGTATATCTGTGTCATATTTTTGTCAGATATTGGTATATTATGTCACATTTTTGTCAGATATTGGTATATTATGTCACATTTCTGTCAGATATTGGTACTTAATGTCACATTTTTCTCAGATATCAGTATATTGTGGGTCACGTTTTTCTCAAAATAGGTAAATTGGTTGGTGCCATTTTCAATCTGTCTGTGGCAAGTCATTACCCATTTTCTGACCCTGACTGCTTTCCCCACCCTCCGAGGCAACAACTTTATGCTGTCTTATACAAGAAGCCAATCTAAATCTAAATTAGAGTGCTAACTGGTATCAAATTTGTAAAAATAGCTGAAGTGTACCCTTGTGAAGATGGTCATTCACATGTTGATGTAACATTCCAACATATGAGGCAGGGGAGGCAACTGCCTCCTCTGTTTTTTGGGATTTTTTTTCTCAAATCCTTAATGAAACTGAGAGTTAATATATTTGTTTTGTATGCTCCAAAAGTTACATAATTGTCACGTCAATCAAACTGGATACAAATTTATAAAGCATCTGTATTCATACTTCACAAACATACTCTTTCATTTTTAACATATGTAATTTTTGCTTTCTTAATCAATAACTGTAACTTCTATTTCTGGGCCTCAGAGGCTAATTAATATAGTCCGCGGGCTCCGTATGGAAACACTCCCCCCCCCGTAGGAGTTTTCGCAAACATATTTTTTTAACCTTAGATACTACTCTTAAGGAAAAATGATGTTTGCCCAAAATATTTGATAGCGAAATATATTTTTCGGGGTCAAACAGGGGTCATCGGGTCAAAATGTCATAAATTGCATTTATCTTGATTAATAACAAATTTAAAGTAAAAACGTGTATTACTAACAAATGAAATATTCAAAGCTGCTCATTTCTTTCCTAAACGCAAAAATGAACAAAATTCCTGAAATTGACCTACTAGTGTAACCTTGATGGAGAGGTCAAAGGTCAAATGTGATGTTTAATTTGGATTCCACAAACACATGTTCCTATCAGGTGCTAAGATCAATACAAGTTGTCACTCTAAAATTGTTATTAATCGAGATAAATGCAATTTTATGAAGTTTTGACAACAATGACCCGTTTGACCTTGAAGGAGAGGTCAAAGGTCAAATATGATGTTTTATTTGGATTCCACATACACATGTTCCTATCTAAGGTCAATACAAGTTTTTACTCTAAATTTGTTATTAATCGAGATAAATGCAATTTTATGACATTTTGACCCAATGACCCCTGTTTGACCCCGAAAAATATATTTTGCTATCAAATATTTTGGGCAAACATCATTTTTCCTTAAGAGTAGTATCTAAGGTACAAAAAATATGTTTGCAAAAACTCCTACCGGGGGAGTAGGGGTAGAGTAGACGGAGCCCATGGACTTATAGAAAAAGATATATTGGGGTGGGGGTGCCCCAAATCCACTCTAGAACAACTGCGCGGCTACGGCAATTGCCTTCACCCTCGCCAAACTTCTTTGCCTCCTCTGTTTTGCAATCCTGGCTACGCCCTGTATTTCATACATCGATATTTCTCCAACAATCTTAAAATAATGTGTGCTTTACATGAGAGAAATCAGCTTTCATGATTAATTATTATTATTACTTAGTTCTTTATTAGTAGTGCTAAAGATAGGGGGATCGAATTACGATGGTCATATAATGAGTAATCTTGTTTGACCAATACTCATGGTGATATGAATTCACTGTCTTTTGCTGTGAGGTAGGCATCTGCTTTTCAATCCATCCCTGCAGAAAATCCATACTGTTGGACGGTAAAATCCAGGTCATCTGTTCTAGTCAGCATCTGATGACGGCTGATGTTCCGTTCTGCAGTGTGATTCAACAATACTGAATATACTTATAATAATAGATGTGCATTTAGATTGTTTTGTATATTTACTATAGCAAATTATAACACATTAATACTATCAATGTCATTGAAACAAATCAATTGACAAATAAATTTAATAATGTCAATTCTTAGTCAACAGTTTTCAAGGCAATGTTATCATAGAATGTAAAATTTTTGGTATTGTGGACCTATCAAAATGTTTAATATATAAGAATTAGATCAAAAGTGCTCTGAAGAGCAGAGCAACCATTGACCATGAACCCAAGAAAATGTTTGTTTTAAAATCAAAGCAGAAAAAGTCTTACTTGATGCGTGACTCATCCTACATCTATGTTATTGGCTTTGGATTGCAGGCGCTTTTTCTAAACATGGCTAAAGTAAAATATCTAGTGCCCATGAGTCGACATTAATATGCTAATGTTGTGCTCTCTGAGCACTTTTTATTCCAATATAACCACTATGCCAATTCTGATGGTCATGTTCACAGTATTGAAACTATATTGGAAAAAAGAAAAAAAAAACCATCTGAAAGGTAAACTCTAATTGGCAAAGTGCCAAAAATTGAATACAGTTAATGTTCAGTAGGCATGTAAGCATTTGTACAAAGTTTGAATGCTTTCTCACAAGCATCAACAAAACTATTGCAGAAAATGTTGAAAATGGACCCAAATGGGACTATATAGAAAGCACACTTTAATTGGCAAAGTGCCCAAAAATCAAATCACTTTGGTGTCGCCAGTCATACCAAATAGTTGTGTAAAGATTGAACAAAATCGGGTGAAGCATAAAAAGCTCTAGCTTGTCCCGAGATAAACATACATAGATGCATACCTACATAGTTACAAAACGAACGAAACACAAGGCTTTTTTTGCTTCCGCTGCTGAAGCGACGGCAATTACCAGTATATATGATATATATGAATAAATGAGAATTTCAAACTTAGAATTACCTAAAAGTGATACAATAAGTTCATTTTTCTGAGAGCAAAGTGTTCAACCAGTTGTATCAAATAATTGGAGAGGAATAAAATCTTACAATATGTTCAATTTTATGCTCTTAATTTGATAGTTTGATAACAATAATCTCTCCATTTATGTGGTTTCATATAGCAGGTGCATTTACCATCTGTGATGACTCCTTGCCCCTTCAGATGCTGTTTGGGGTTGAAATACTTCAGGGCGGATCCGCCAAACCAGATGACAAGCAGTTTAACTGGAACATCATGTCAATACATTTTGATCTTCAAAATGGGCCAGAATACAGGCAAAAAGTCCTGCAGCTAGTAACTGCTATACATTTTAATGTTTTAAAAAATATTCATCCAATGATGTCACGAGTCGTCACTGTGCGGCGTGGGAAAGTCCTCGAACTGTATGCCACACACCTCCACCCACACACCCCTCATGGGTCAGCACGTTTGTCCATATGTGCGTCTCCCCAATCCCTATTCTGAATGGCTTCCTTGACTCCTCTTTCAAAATACTTGGGTTCAACACACAGAATCTTAGTCTCATCAAGTGAGATACCATGACCTTGTTGGTCAATGTGGATATGACACAACACTTCTGAGCCCGTGGAGCTCGGGCTTCTATGTTCTAAGAACCACGTCTGTACAGATCTCTCTGTTTCCCCCACATATGAAGCATCACCGTCACTACACTTGATCTGATACACTGGCCCAATCACTCTTTCTTTGTCTAAGGGGTTCTTAGATCTCACCAACAACTGTCTCAATGTGTTCACTGTTTTAAAGAACACTTGAACCTTAAACTTACTCATCACCCTTCTAATGTGTTCTGAAATAACCTTGACATAGGGTATCACAACTGGGGTCTTCTCAAGAAGTTCAGGTTGAGGTTGAGTGTTGCGCCATATCCACATTAACCAACAAGGTCATGGTATCTAACTTGATGAGATTAAGATTATGTGTGTTGAACCCAAGTATTTTGAAAGAGAAGTCAAGGAAGCCATTCAGATCAGAATACTGAAACCGTCCCTAATTAGTGATGGGGGACACATAGACTACAGAACATATGGACCAATGTGCTGATCCATGAGAGGGGTGGGGGCCAAGCAGCTGGGGACTTTCCCACGCCCACGAAGATGACTCATGACGTCATTGTGATCAAGATAGGAGTTCCTATCGAAAGCTCAATGTAAATAATTGGACTATTATCCTTATTAAAATATATAATTATGTATGTATGTCTATTACACATACATGTACTAGTTTAAAAAATTGTTTTAGCACCAATATTATAAACAGTAACAAAGAGATATGATATGGACAGACTTTTCAGAAAATATGATCACCCTCATGATCTTTCAGCACTTTGAGAGTTCTGCTTAGGTTTGTTCTGTAATGCTTTCCCCCGATGGGCACAATCACTTTGTGGTATGCCTTGTTTTTCACATGAAAATCCAACAATTTTCCAAGCTTGGGTGAAAGCTGCTTACGAATCTGTAATAAAAATGACATCTAAATAAGATAAATGCTATCGTATCAAAATCAAACAGTATAAAAAACATCCATATATGTTTAGTTACTTTTACAAAAGAGAGTTTCACTAATATAAAATGTCCTGAGCCGCATTATAGCAGACATGAAGATTTTAAGTCATTATTGGTCCTGTATTTTGGAGTTAGTATACATAAAATAACTTCATGTGTAAATTGCATTACTAAACTTGTACATAAATACCTGGTCCATATAGAAACACAGTTTTTCATCATTGCTGGAGAGAAGCACACACACTTCTCTTGGGAGCTTCTCTTCTACAATATTCATGCTTTTTAGTTGAGGTTTAATTATGTAACTATATTACCAACACATCTTTATTGCAGTCAGAAATTGAAAAATAATTTTATACAATAAATCAAATTTAACTGCTTTACTATAATACCATATGACAAACAATCCCAATTTTAGCGATCTATCTCTATCTTATCCTGATTCATTTTAGACACACTTGAAATAATTCTCAATTTTAGGATGCAGCCTTGCTGCCTAGATGGGACAAGGCCGTTGCTCCCCATCTCTAGCAATTCTCTATCTCTTGTCAAAGCATAATCCCATTTCATACTATTTTATACATTATAATGCAAATCTGTAAATAGTATTTACCACCCTTGTAGAAACAAATGGCAAACAAGTAATTTAAATTAGAATCATCTCACAGTACAAGTATTTTTATTGCAAATACACACTATCATTAGCTGCTGTCTATTCAAAGCATATGTATATCTTTAATCTTATGGCATAATATATATGTAAATTCATGGTACACACCTTGCTGATCATCCTCATCCTTTGACAGAGCTCCTGGCATGTCATCACCAGTTTTTACCTTCTTGGCTTCTGAAAACGATCTCTCTTCTTCAAGGACTTCTTGGAGGGCAAACTTCTGTTGTCTCTCAACAACTACCTGATCTTGAAGGTCATGGACTTGCTCCTTTAGCGCTTTGATTTCTTCATTTTTCATAATCTCATTGTATGTAAGATCTCTGTCATACTCCTGAAGTGAGATTTTTTATTGTTGAATTCTATATACTAGTACATGTATATAGGTTTCAGGTTTATCCGTTTCATATACATTATAATGAATTTATGGTTTCTATGATGCGTGGCCATGGATTTGAATATCAATTACTATGCAGTAAAAGAGTAAAATAAAACATTATGAATAGTAATCATTCTTAACCGAATTTAAGGATGAAAAAAAACACCACATAGTGTTTCTTTTGTATGCTTTATAATGAGCGTATCAAACTTACCTGCTCTGCACCAGACTCACAATTAGACTGCATAAGTTCGCCATCGTACTGTGTCTCATCTGCCGAGGGTATGGCGGCTGTACACAGCTCAGTTCCGGGGCCGGATGCCATACCCCCACCCTTTTTCACCTGTATATAGACATGTAGGTATCATTTGATCACGTGGATATGGGATTTTTACGTAAATGTCTGACATTCACTCATGTCAGTGACAGATTAAGGGGTGGCTGTTGGCTGAGCGGACTGCAGCCAGGGGCCCCCAAGATTGACGGGGCCTATAAATTTTGGGAAAATGTTTACATACATAAAGTTTTTATGCAAAAGCCTCTAATAATAAGGGACAACTCCATTATATTTTTAGAGGGCCCCAAATATTACCAGCATTTTTACACGAAAAATGTTTTTTGCAAAAGCACCAAACCAGAAAAAGCACTACAGTATATATATTCTATAGTATATATATTCTATATAAATTTTGAATTTTCAGTGGCCGCATGCTATGTTAAATCTGATAAACACCCCAAAACCTTAAATAATAATGGGCCTTAGTAAACAATATTATGAGTTCCCAGATCTTGCCAACATGTTTACTTGTAATTCTTTTTAAGCACAAGCACCAAATCAGAAGTAGTAACAAGTATATATATTTTCAGGAGTCCCATGTTATGTTAAATCTGGTAAACACACCAAAGCACTATATAACAAGGGGTCCCTATAAAACATTCCAAACAGATTTTGCCAACATTTTTACACCTAATTATTTTTGTGCAAAAGCACCCACCAACACCCAGCAAAACTGGGGCACATCACTTAGCTCTTTTCATATATATGTATAATGCCACAGAACTGGGGTGCCACCAAAGACGTTGCCCCAAGAATACTAGTATACATTTTCAGGAACCCCAAGCTATGCTAAATCTGGTAAGCACACAAAAGCCTTGAATAACAAGGGGCCCCTAGTAAACATTATTATGGGGCCCCACATTTTGCCAACATTAAAGCTAAAGTCTTTATAGCTACCTTCACTATTTTCACCTATATACCACCTATATAGTGGGTACTTGGTGTAAAATTTCAAAGATGAGTTTTTATTCCTTGTTAAAAGGGTGTCCTAACATATACATTGGTAAGCATACATCCTACATTTGCAATTGTTTGGAAAGATAACGTCTGCATTCCACCACCTTAAAGATGTTTCACTGTATTATGTATTGCGCAGTTAGAAAAGACACACCGACCACTGTAACCAGTGGTAACCAACATGTCCACATATATTTTACTTATTATTTGTTGGAGACCTCTCCCTTTTCTTACATTGGTAGAATCTATACATAGATCTAGAGTATTATAACGGAATAAAAAAACTAACCTTTTCAGTTTGAGTTTTAAGTTATTCCTCTTGAAATAATGCATGTATAAAAATAAGTAAACGCTTGTAAGGGTTAAGGTAAAACAAAAGTAAAACCGGCAAGATAGCCTCTCGCTATTTTTCCTATAACCACAATGACGATGGGTTATTTTTCCTATAACCACAACAAGCAAGCATAATGTTCAGAGCGTGTCGGTAAGATATAGATCTCCCCTTGAGATAAATGTCCATAATGCTAAAACTTTTAGAGTGAATAAACAATATGGATAAGTGTTATAACTTTACTGTTGTCTTTATGTCCATTTTGCACATGAGATTCTGTATTTTTTGCATAATCTGAAAGTATGATGTCAATAGACATTTGACTAGCTATTATTAGAAGTAACTGAGCTATCATGTCTGGTCTCCAGTCATGGCAGATCCAGGGGGCGCAGGAAGCATGCCCCCCCCCCCCTTTCCCTCCAAAATATTTCATTTACATAGGGGTTTTGGCATGTCCAACATCAATTGCGTGTACGAAACAAATGAAATCCCTTAATAGTGCGTCCCTCCTTTCAAAAAACCGGGATCTGCTATTGCATGGTGCTAGCTAGCATTTACTTAGCAACTGGTCATGTGGTCGAAAATACACAATATTGGGACATCATTGCATTGCTTCAGCAGCTGAAGCAAAGCCTTGTGTTTGTTGTGTTTGTATGTCACTAACTAACTAACAGACCAACTAACTAACTAACGAATTACTGAACGAACAAACAAACCAACTAACAAATTACCAAATGAACTAACCAACTAACTAAACTAATAAATTACCGAGCAAAATAACTAACAAGCAAGTAGTTCAAGCAAACAAACAAATTACTGGTCACACTAAACTAGTGGATCGAGTAAAGCCTTGTGTTTGTTTCATTTGTATGTCACTAACTAACTAAATAACTAATGAACTACCGAACTAACTAACTAAATAACTAACGAAATACCGAACTAACTAATTAATGAGATAGCTAGCTAGCTAACTAAATAACTAACTAAAATGTATGTATGTATATCATCGTCATATTTCACGGCTATATACGCAGTTGGTATACCAATCTTTATCGATGACCCAACTTTTAGTATTTATACTGCATAAACACTTTGATTCTTTTGGTAAAAAAATATATTTATGATATGAATTGATGATAACGAGATGTCCTTCTCCATTTTAAGAATTTAATAAAAATGAAACTAGATGGCTTCAAGATGCTCTCGCTCTCTCGCTCTCTCATTCATAATAGGTATGAAACATTTATCACTATTAGGCATGTAATATCGTTTGATTTTGAAAGCCAATAATCTGTATATTTTCAATCAATCTTTTCTTTAACCACTTTTCAAATTTACTCTTAAATAATCATGATTTTGAGCAAACCATATATTTGTGCTGTAACGAAATAGCAATCTAGAAGGTCCATCAGAGCAAATTATATAGTTTTATATTTTATATTTGTGATACAACAAAAAAGAAAGAAATGTAGCATGACAGACACACTATTATTAGACAGTGGCACAGACTGTTTGTGGCTGATTACATACATTGTAATTCTGTACTTTAAATCAAGATTTTCATAACATTTTTTTAAAAAAACACATCTTTATTGCCCATAAGTCAACGTTGTTCTTGAGCCGCTGTGCTCTCTGAGCACTTTTGATCTAGTTGTCTAAGAACGCCTGGCTGGATGGAATCAATTTAACTTATTAGCTCTGCAAACATTATATCCCCACAACATAAAACCAGTGTAAAAGTGAAGCAATACACTGAAACAAGTATATGTGTATCTGTCATCAAATGTTTTTAAATCTATATATCATTAGATCTAACATTATCGTATATTTCAGGCTTTTAAAATTTTATCATTATTATTATTTATTCACTTCACAATTGCAAGTTATAGAGAAATCGCCAATTACAGAATTAACCAAAATAGAATCAGCTAGCATGTGGTCTAGCGGGTCGGGTGCGGGCATTCTCTGCCACAATACAGATACACTGCGTCTGTAATTGTTACAAACATGAGCACTTGCATCATACAAGGCTTATACAGTGAGACCTACAATAAATGATTCTTTTCTACTAGAATGTTTACATATATAAGAGACTCTTATATATGTAAACATTCTAGTAGAAAAGAATCATTTATTGTAGGTCTCACTGTATAAGCCTTGTATGATGCAAGTGCTTATGGTTACAAACGCGTGTCATATAAATCAATTCTCACTGCATTTTCTAGATACTTTCTTTTTCATGACTTCACAAATTATACATGTCTCCGCGTGTTCTGAATTTTATCTTTTTATTTTTGGTTTATAAATTTAAAAAGTTATTGTGGTCAATTTAATGTAATAGTGCCAGGAGAAATGCACATAAGGGTTATATGAATGATGTCAGTCGTTTTTAAAATTTTCAAATAAAAGTTTTAAGTGTAACAAGCAATATCTAAGTGCTTTTGTCTTTATTATTTGAGCACATGGTATGGTAAGTTTACATCAATGAGTAATAGGTAAAATCTAAACATGCGTGTAAAATTATCCACATATTATTAAGTTTCACTGTTTCGTGTGTATCAAATGTGGTCAAATGTTGCAAATGCCTCTATACTAAAACGTTCTTTTTTATTCAAAAGTTTAAAAAGATAGAGAATCTTATCTTTAAGAGAGAGTTTAATAGTTTCTGAAATCGTCATATATACATTAACAAACATATAGTGTGACTCTATATGATACTCTATCTTGTTCCCATCATTCAATGATATTACTAAGGGAGCGACCATCATTAATTGTATGGGGGGACAGTCATTTGATGGGGGGGTGCGCTCAATTTTCTTTGGTCACAGAAAGTAGGGCGCTCAATTTTAATTCAAAGTGAGAGAGAGAATACTCAATTCTCAAACTGAAAAGGTTATTTTTACGCATTTTTGTCGCAAATTGATGCATTCCTACAATATGCATGCTTTTGGATTTAACTGTATTGTAACGTCAACAAGTCAAATAGATTGCTAAATATATAGTTATTGACCATTGACAGTGAATGATTAATTGCAATACACTTTAAACAGTTTTCAAGGAATCTGTCCAATATCAAACTGGATAATAGGAAAGCAAGTCATTGTTCATATTTATCCGTGTGTGTGGCGGGGGCCGGGGGTGGGGGTCAGTTTCTTAATGTTCATACGGGGAGGGCGTTCAATTTTAACGCAGAGGGTAGAGTTAGGGAGGGCATTCAATTTTTTATTTCGTCAATGCCAAATGACCCCCCCCCCTGTACAATTAATGATGGTCACTCCCTAAATAGTGTTAAGAACACTCATCTTTTTATTATCGTATCATATGATTTAAAAAAATCTCTAATGTAATCATTAATTGTGCCGTATCTGTATCTGTGTGTATCTATGTCCGTCAGTTTACTTTGCAAAGCCCTTCTGGGTATGACAGAAAAGGAATGGGGGTTTGGGGTGGCACTGCTTAAGTATGGGCAGTCACCTACTCGAGGTCGTAGCTACAACCGCCCTTTATAAGTTAATTCCACTCTGGAATAGTTTGTCGGAAGAAAGAATTCTTTTTAATGGATGTTTTTATTGGGATATGGTTAAATCTGTATTGGTGATTTGCTAACTGAGCCCTTCGTCTTGAGACTAGTGACCATTTTCCTAAATGGAAAAAGTTTGCTGATCAAAGCTCTAAAAGGCCTTTGGAGGAGGAGGAATGAGCATATTGCAAGAAATTTTACGACTTCAATTAATGTCTTGGTAATACTGTTCATAATGGGATTTTGTAGAATGAATATCTACATAGGGTAATAATGTTTGCGTGTTGTAGAATTACTTTTTCTCTGCATAGATTTAGCTTGCGTTTTAAGCGCATAAATTTCCTTCAAAATCCCTGTTTGGAAGACAAGAAGTGATTGGAAAAACGCAAAAAATAAACTGGGAATCAGCCCTTATCACCTAGTGTTGTAAGTTTGAAGTTGAATGTTGAATACATTATAGAGGTACTTGGCAGAAAATGCCACACGTTACTTCAATTGGCTCTGTGATAGGCATTTGTTTTGCCAAGTGCCGTATTTGGACACGGATGGTCATTAGATACATAGGAAAATGTTCTTCAGCTGAAGCTTTTATTTTTATTGATATTGAATTTGTTGCTGAAAATTAGGACACTGGACTTAACATGTATCACCATGGACTCAGTTTAATATTGATACAGGGGCCACTGCTTCCCTGTGTTGCTTTCTCATACGAAATTTTTACGGTAGTTGTGTAGGTGAAATAAGCTAAGTGTTTTGTGTGTAGATGTGAATTACGTCAGGTTATAGTCTAAGTACAATGATAACAAGACAGAATTAATTGCAAGTCCAATATATATTTCAACTTTCAGATACATCGACGTCAATTTAAGAAGAAAAGTTTTTATTTCCATGTTGAGAGTTTTGCTATTTCTTTTTCGAAGTGGTCCACTTTCATCTGCGTTTCTCATATATTTTATGGGGCACTAATAGACCCTTACACTGTAAATTTTCACATCCATCAAAATTCAAAGATTCCAGTTGTCTTTGTATCTGTGTTCTTGTTGGTTTCAGCAATGCTGGTGTTGCCATTATAGGTCCAAGCCCCAATATTCTACAAAAAGAAATGGAAAAATGTGTTTACTGGTTGGACATTAATAGATTTAATTACACTGTTAATATCAAACAACATATAGATGATGCTTTAAGTATATGGGTTGATAAAAAAAGAACTGCAAATATCCATTGTCCATTTATCATTAATCATAATTATGATCCAAATGTGTCACAATCAAACACAATGAAACAATTTGATAAGACCTCCAATTAAGAACATCTGTAGAGACCACCTCCAGCATAAAACCAGCTTTCACTGTCCTTTCTCCAGAAACATTTAGTCCTTGGCCCAAATCTGGGAGTCCACTTGGTTTGCAACTTTTGGGTGGCAAATTTTCATTGGTTGTATCATGTTGCTGGACCATCAGGCCAAATGAATCCACTTGTTGGCCTTGAATCGGTGGTGGCCAAAGTTTTCAAATCGGTATTTGAAGCGTTATCTTGATAATATATTATGTAAAAATTAAAAACAATGATATACCACAATTTGGCTGTTCAAGCCTTTATCACTTCATTAAACATGCAAATGATGGTTCATGTCCTATCCCAATAGATGGCTTAAAATGACCAATGAGTTAAAATGGCTTCTTATTACCACAATAATGAAATATTTAGCTTAATTTCGAGATTTGGGGGGAAAATGTCTTCAGTTTGAAAATATACCAATATTTGCGTGGAGTCTAATTTCAAAACTAATAGTCTGATTATGTTCTTATTAAGCCAAAAGTGTCTCTATATACTCTTTTTGATATTCCTGAAAGGAAAATGCCATTACCTTGATTTGTTTTCATGCATCAGGATATCAAATAAAAATGCATCTGCCCTACCCCTAAATGACGTTTGACTGAAAATTCAAATATCTAAGAATATAACCCCTTTTTATGATAGTCATTGCCCTTTTCTTGCTTGGTTTTCACTGAATAGGCTATCCATATAATTCTTCAACATTTTGACCTGGTGTCACCTTCACTAGGTTTGAAAAATCCAAGATGGCCGCCATCGAATCGAACGAAATCTTACATTTGCTGGTAATTGTTTACTTAACAGCCAAATTATGGTAAAACATTGTTTTTAATTTTTACGTATCAAGATAACGCTTCAAATGCTGATTTGAACACTTTGGCCACCACCGATTCAAGGCCAACAAGCGGAATCATTTGGCCTGATGGTCCAGCAACATGATGCAACCAATGAAAATTTGCCACCCAAAAGTTGCAAACTAATCCTTAACGAAGCTAGCTGTGAGTTTGGGCCCAAGGACTAATTGGGCACTCAAAAGTATCTTTTTGTCACCATCTCAAAGACTAGACAGTTATAGTAAAATTGCCAAGCTCTCATGTTGCCATAGATGTTATAATGCCTACCTGACCCTTCACAATCGCACGACACATGGACGCGGATGGCGTAGTCACGGTAGCTGGGACTGTTTCTGTTCCCGGCAGGCGACTTTTTAAAGCCAGACAGCGGTTCGCCTACCTCCGGGAAGAGCTCGGCGAAGTTTTTATCGTAGGTGCCGTGGTAACAGTAGTTCCTGCAGGAAGAGTAGGCACGCTAATGTCTAGTTTGGTTATAGGTGTGGGTTTGTAAGAGGTCAAGAAATCCCACATCCCTTTTTTTGTGGCCTTATTTCACACATTCGTATATATTTTTGTTTTCCCCCCATATCCCACGAATTTTAAGCCTTTTATCCCACATCACACTTCTTTTAGATACCACATCCCTCTTTTGGGGGGACTTTTCTCCCACATTCTTCTTTATTTATGGTCTTTTTCTCCATATCCAACTTCCTTATACGGCCCCGCCCAAAACCCAACTCCACCCCACCCCCAATACGGTTCATTACTTGGACCATCTATATAAGTTAAAATGTAAAAGATCCTTTAAAAATAATGAAGACAGTACGATTATTTCTAACATTAATAAACACCATTACGTTTTTTGCTATCTCTAGTCTCTACTCTACTTCATAGGTACAGAAGTTTGCATTAACCCAGTAGCGGCCCTGCTATTTGGCATCATTACACTTACAAGGTGTCGGCGGTGTTCTGGCTGTCCTCGTATTGGTCGTAGGCCACCACGCCATACTGTTTCCAGCAGAAGGCGAAGTGGTCGCCCTTTTTCACCGGCATCTCGCCGGCATTCATGTCAGCCAACACATGCTAAAGAGATCAACAGATACTCACAGTCGGTTTACAACATTTGTAAACAGGGCGACGCTCATTCCTGGCTCTTGAAAATTGAGAGTAAACGCCTTTTGTTAACAGTTACTCGGTTTACAGAATGTTTCCAATATCATTTAAGCCCTTGTAACTTTATATTCAGCAGGCTGTCTCCAGAAAGTGTGTTATAAGTTAAATTGATTGTGACTTTTAATATATATTCAAAATAGATAAACATGTTCAACAGCCGTCTTGTCAGTCCATTGACTGTAACCATTAATAGATTGTTAACCCAATTTTTACTTAAACTACACTCAGTCTGTTCATACCATTTACTCTGATCCACGCATTTGATCTCTTAATCCGCATTCAATGCAGTGTATTGAATTATGTTTACATTACAGTCTATTCAGTCATTTTACCTCCTTGGGTCCTGGTTCACTATTCACGCTGGAACCCCAAATTCTCCTCCCAGTCGTATTGGCAAACTCACAAGAGCCTTCCGAATCCTGTCCATGAAGACTGAAAAACTGGAACACACAAATTTGTTTTAGTATCTTTCTTTTTAGTTTCGTCCACATGTGCCTTGGAATTTACCATTTTAAATTGTTTTTATTTTCCATTGTTTTCTAGTTTACAAATAGAACAAAATATATAAAAACAAACCAATATGAACATAATACTGCGATACTAATGATGTTGTAATACTTCATTGGTGTTTTATATATTTTCAGCTACCAGACATTTAAACAGAAGGGCTACAAATGCTGTAATAAATCTATAGCACCATATATACAGATGCTAAACTTTTATCCACGATCTATTTTGTCACACATGTAGAAACATTGTGGGTCGTGGGTGGTCTTGGGTGGTTGTGGGGGTAACATAAGTATGAAATCCAATTTCCATCTAATGTCTCATGTTTGTTTGCACTTACGAAGAGTCCATTGCCATGGTAATCGCGATCGTTGTCGGAGCCTTTGGCCTGGTAATCAACCTGCGTTATCTTTCCATCACATGGCATCGGGTTCCTATTAAAACATAGTGTATCAAATCATTCATTGTGCACCCTTCTTGTATTGATTAATTGGTTTTGCACTCAACCATCTCCTCTCTCCATACCGCAATGCAAGATTTAATATGAGTGCAGGTGCTTTATAGCCTTTATCAACAAGAGCACTACATTGCTGCACGGGTTGAACATCCAATGAAAGCGCGGGGGACAAAGGCTGTTGATGAGAGAGGAATAAACATTGGGAAACATCCCAACGATTTGCATCTCAATTTCAAAGAATTGCATGTCACATGCTATATATCACTTACTATCAAAACGAAGGGTTACAGGAAATTTATTTTAGTTTTTACTTCGCTTTTAATTCTAAAATATGTGTAATTGATTATTTAAAGTATACTTAGATTCAACCATCCTTACAAGATGTTGAAATAAAGAACCTTTATTCTCTACTTTGAAGGATTACTTTGACTGTCTATAGAAGTTCCTGGAATAAGGGATGATGTACATTTTGTCCCGCTCTGCAAAAGCGGAACATTGTTCTTTATTTTCCCCCCCGCTCCTAGTAGATATTCAAATATTACTGATATTATATATGAGGAATATCAGTCAAAATATCGGCTGTGTATCTGTTTAATACCACATTAAAATAGTAAATAGTGGAATACTGATATGAACATTTTTAACCGGTGCGACAAACTCTCACCCTGAATATCAAGGGCTCAAATATATATGCTCAAAACTTGCAGACCAGGAACCGATATTACATAGAGTGCAAAATCTAAAACCACATAAAAACTAGAACATTAGAAACTTTACTGGAACCCCAATCCCATCTCATAAGTGGACCAATGTCGAGTGTGACAAAATGTACATCATCCCTAAAACAAGTGTGACAACGTACTTGAGGTCGAGCTGGCAGTACTTCCTCTCTGTGTCGTGCTTCAGATACTTGGTGACGTCAGCGAATGAATCCTCTGAGGAGCGCCAACAGTCACATCACCCATGCATGGCCCTATGTGAGATCAATCTCTTACAATGTAATGTTTCCATGAATAATTCTGTGTGACTGGTAATATATCATTTATTTTATAATGATGTTGTAAAAGGTTCGGTTATTCCGTTTATAATTATGGTGTTTCTATAACTTCATGACGTCACCAATTGCTAATTGACTGCAGTAGACATGAAGTCGTTGTGAAAGTAATTTATTTTTGAAAAAAAATACACGTGAAAGACCTATGGTATACAGTTTGCCTGATTTGTTAAATGTGCTAGAAGCGACACATATGCATCATGAACTCGGTCAGACATTAAGATCCTCATACATTAGTGCACTTTGAAGAGATGAAGTCATAGGCCACGAAAGCTACATCTGGAAGTTGGGTGATAGTAGACAGGTATGGAAGCGACGCTTGCCAAGTGTGACTTACGTTTGCACATGCCCACGTCCTGCCATGTTCCACTCGGCTGACACGTGCTGGTGCGTGTCTTTTCCGCGGAGTCCTCCGGTGAGAAGCTGTAGCCTTCATCACATGTGTACGTGACCCAGTCATAAGACACGTAGGGGCTACTGTTGGCGGGTGACACCGAGGAGTGGGGAATTGAGGGTGGATCGTCGCATGACACTTCTGTTGGAGCAACAGTAGAAATCACATGATTAAACCACCTCTCTATCGAGGCCACTTGACAGTCAAACCTATGGGTCATTGTGTTTCTGTTTTGTTTTTGTTGTAGTATTTTGTGTGTGTGTTTTTCTTGCTTTTTGGGTGTTTTTTTTTCATACAGGATGGTGGAGCAGCAGCAATAGTAGCCTTTGGTTGAGTGTTAATCACATTATGAAAATCAGTACACTTTCAAAATTGCTGTCTATGTTGTTTAATAACATTTGCAATTTTTTTAATATTGGTGATTGAAAATTATACAAAGATGTTTCTTCTGTTGTAGATCCGATCAAACTTGCTAAAGGTGTATAAAGTACTGTGGCTGACATTGAATTACTCTTCACTCTTGTTGTGGCTTACTAAAGAATAGCAATGCAATTTTTGAGAGATGCATTCTAAATTCTGAAATTTGCACTGCTATTCTTGGTAAAACAAATAGTCTGAAGAATAATCCATCCGACTGAACAAAAGAAGGATGTATTTGGATATTATTGCTGGTAAATGGTTTGAAATGTTGTATTAAGGCTGATAAAGTTTTTTATCTGTATATATTGTATTTATCTATTTTATTAATTCTATGGACTGGTTTCCGAAATAAATTACTTATGACTTATGACTTATGACTTATATATAACAACACACGTTCAAGTAGTTCACGTTCAAATTACTATCTATTAGACATGCTTATAGTTATCTTTTATATTTAATTTATATTTATAAATTTTTTTGCAATACTAGTAATGTTCCTTGTACCCAGTATACAATATATCTCAGGCCAATACGTTTTTCTTTTTAATGTTTCTTGACCAAAAAACAAAGCAGGCGTCGCTCGCCAAGTGTGACTTACGTATGCACGTGCCGTCAACCGGCGCCCACGTCCCGTCCGCCTGACACGTGCTCTCGCGTGTCGTGTCATCAGCGTCCTCCGCCGAGAAGGTGTAGCCCACTTCACACATGTACGTGACCACGTCTCCATAATTCTGGCCATTGTCGTAGAGAACCTCAGCGTTGGACATCGAGGGTGCATGGTTGCATGTAAAGCCTGTTGGAGCAACAGCACCAATCACATGACTAAATCACCTCTCTATCAAGACCACTTGTCAGTCAATCCTATGGGTCGGTGTGTTTTTGTTTTGTTTTTGTTATAGTTTTTTGTGGGTTTTTTCTTGTGTGTGTTTTTTTTTTTTTTTTTTTTTTTTTTTTTTTTTTTGTTTTTTTTTTATTTTTCATTTCATACAGGATGAACGTATTGGACGAGCAGCAGCAATAGTAGCCTTTGGTTGGGTGGTAATCACATGTAAATCGGTACACTTTCAAATTTGCTGTCTATGTTGTTTAATAACATTTGCGATTTTTTTAATGTTTTTATTGAAAATTATACATAGATTTTTCTTCTGTTGTAGATCCGACCAAACTTGCTAAAGGTGTATAAAGTACTGTGGCTCACATTGAATTACTCTTCACTCTTGTTGTGGCTTACTAAAGAATAGCAATGCAATTTTTGCAAGATGCATTCTAAATTCTGAAATTTTCACTCCTATTCTTGGTAAAACAATAGTCTGAAGAATAATCCATCACACTGAACAAAAGAAGGATGTATTTGGATATATAACAACACACGTTCAAGTAGCCTTTCTAATCATATCAAATCAGTATCTATTGGTTAGATTGTATCATCAGCTCTCACTGAATCTAATTCAAACGTTCTTACTCAGGTGCAGTGCACCGGCAGAAAACATGCATATAGTTATCTTTTATATTTAATTTATATTTATACGTTTTTGCAATACCAGTAATGTCCCTTGTACCCAGTATACAATATATCTCAGGCCAATACGTTTTTCTTTTTAATGTTTTTTGACCAAAAAACAAAGCAACGTCGCTCGCCAAGTGTGACTTACGTATGCACGTGTCGCCAATCGGCTCCCACGTCCCGTCCGCCAGACACGTGCTGTCGCGTTGTACATCCTGAGCGTTATCCACCGAGAAGCTGTACCCCCAATTACACATGCAATAGGCAGAGCCTCCGTGCACGGGGGGAGGGTTAACGGACCAGCAAAAGGCGTTTGACATCGAGGGTGCAAAGTCGCATGACACTTCTGTTGGAGCAACAGCAGCAATCACATGATTAAACCACCTCTCTATCGAGGCCACTTCACAGTCAAACACACAGGTGGTTGTGTTGTTGTTTTGTGTTTGTTAATATTGTTTGCATTTTTTGTTGTTTTTTGTTTGTTTTTAGTTTTTGTTGTTGTTTTCCCATACAGCATGTACATGTACATGCAGCATCAGTATAGTAAGCTTTGGTTGGGTGGTAATCGTGTTATGTAAATCGGTACACTTTCAAATTTGCTGTCTGTGTTGCTCAATAACATTTGTGATTTTTGTTTCATATTCTTGATGAAAATTATACATAGATGTTTCTTCTCTTTTAGATCCAACCAAACTTACTAAACTTGTATAAAGTACTTTGCCCCACATTGGATCATTCTTCACTCTTGTTTTGGCTTATTGCGTCGCTTCAGCTCAGCTGCTGAAGCAAGCATTGTGTTTCGTTCGTTTGTAACTAACGAACTAACTAACTAACTAACTAACTAACTAACTAACTAACTAACTAACTAACTAACTAACTATGTAACTAACTATGTAACTATATAACTATGTATGTCTCCGGACAAGCTAGAGCTTTAACCGTTGCACCAATTTGGTTCAAACTTAACACGACTATGAGGTATGAGGTGACACCAAAGTGATTCGATTTTGGGCCCTCAGCCAATTAAATTTTGCTTTCTAGAAGTGCTTTTATGACATTTTTAATGATATTCAATGCACTTAGCCAGCAAGAAAAAATCAATATTCCAACCAAGCAGCAAAATTGATTATTGGATTTGAAACTAATATTGATTATCATATTGTTATTCAGTATTATTGTATGGCAACACAAATATCTTTTTGCTGGATATATTGATTCTGATTCATTCTGATGTTTTCTCATCAAATTCACAAATTTCTTGATTGTAAAGTATACATTATTTCAGTATATATCTTAACGAGACTTGCTGGAGATAAAAAAAATATTTTTAAAATGTCCTTGTTTTTTATTTTAGTATAAAAGTACAAGCATTTCCCTTTTTAAAAATGTATAAGACTTTAGGGGTTTCGGGAATAGATTTTGGTTTATGGACCATACAAAAGATCATGTATACAATATCGGTACAGTCAAAATTAACATTGACTGAATTTTTCATTGTATTTGTATGATCTTTTGTATGGTCCATAAACCAAATTCCATTGTCATCGTCAGATTTTAACGATATGTGTCACCTTAGTTCGTTTACAGAAAACGTAGAAATGTTTAGTGAAACTGAAAAATTACATTTTGGTACTGTAACGATATCGTTTCAGTACGTCCGTGAATGTAAATAGCTTAGTGAAACAGGCGTCGCTCGCCAAGTGTGACTTACGTGTGCACGTGCCGTCAACCGGCGCCCATGTCCCGTCCGCCTGACACATGCTCTCGCGGGTCCGGTCCGCAGCGTCCTCCGTCGTGAAGCTGTAGCCCACAGCACATGTGTACGTGGCCATGTCTTCGTACAGGTTGCCGGCGATCACCAAGGCGTCGGCCATCGAGGGTGGATCTCCGCAATTCACTCCTGTTGGAGAACAGCAGCAATATCACTGTGAATTTGATTAACGGAGGGGTGTGGTGTTCTTTTAGTTTTAATTTATTATGTGTGTGCGTGTGTGTGTGTGTGTGTGTGTGTGTGTGTGTGTGTGTGTGTGTGTGTGTGTGTGTGTGTGTGTGTGCGCGCGCGTGCGCGTGTGTGTTAATATACTCAGTATGAACAGCAGCAATAGTAGCCTTTGGTTGGGTGGTAATCATGTAATGTAAAGAGGAAACAAAGATATAAAGACGGACGGATATAAAGACTAACTATGTAACTATGTAACTAACTATGTATGTCTCCGGACAAGCTAGAGCTTTAACCGTTGCACCAATTTGGTTCAAACTTAACATGACTATGAGGTAAGAGGTGACACCAAAGTGATTCGATTTTGGGCACTCAGCCAATTAGATTTTGCTTTCTAGAAACGCTCTTATGACATTTTTAATGATATTCAATGCACTTAGCCAGCAAGAAAAAAATCAATATTCCAACCAAGCAGCAAAATTGATTATTGGATTTGAAACTAATATTGATTATCATATTGTTATTCAGTACTATTGTATGGCAACACAAATATCTTTTTGCTGGATATATTGATTCTGATTCATTCTGATGTTTTCTCATCAAATTCACAAATTTCTTGATTGTAAAGTATACATTATTTCAGTATATACCTTAACGAGACTTGCTGGAGATAAAAAATATTTTTAAAATGTGCTTGTTTTTTATTTTAGTATAAAAGTACAAGCATCTCCCTTTTTTAAAATGTATAAGACTTTAGGGGTTTCGGGAATAGATTTTGGTTTATGGACCATACAAAAGATCATGTATACAATTTCGGTACAGTCAAAATTAACATTGACTGAATTTTTCATTGTATTTGTATGATCTTTTGTATGGTCCATAAACCAAATTCCATTCCCGCAACCTTTAAAGTGTTATACATTTTTAAAAAGGGAAATGAATGTACTTTTATACTAAAATAAAAAACAAGAACATTTTAAGAATTTTTTTTCCTCCAAATTCTTTTATCTCCAGCAAGTCTCCTTAATTGCCACGATAGCTAGGCCAGGAAAGCTACATCCGGAAGTTGGGTGATAGTAGGCAGGTATTGAAGCGACGCATGCCAAGTGTGACTTACGCTTGCACATGCCCACGTCCTCCCATGTTCCACTGGGAGCACACGTGATGGTGCGTGTCTTGTCCGCAGAGTCCTCCGGTGAGAAGCTGTAGCCTTGATCACATGAGTACGTGACCCAGTCGTCCATAGACATGTAGGGGCTACTGTCGGCGGATGACCACGAGGCGTGGGGAATCGAGGATGGATCATCGCATGACACTTCTGTTGTAGCAACAGTAGAAATCGCATGATTAAACCACCTCTCTATCGAGGCCACTTGACAGTCAAACCTATGGGTCATTGTGTTTTTGTTTTGTTTTTGTTGTAGTATTTTGTGTATTTTTTTCTTGCTTTTTGGATGTTTTTTCATACAGGATGGTGGAGCAGCAGCAATAGTAGCCTTTGGTTGAGTGTTAATCACATTATGAAAATCGGTACACTTTCAAAATTGCTGTCTATGTTGTTTAATAACTTTTGCATTTTTTTTTTAATATTGGTGATTGAAAATTATACAAAGATGTTTCTTCTGTTGTAGATCCGATCAAACTTGCTAAAGGTGTATAAAGTACTGTGGCTCACATTGAATTACTCTTCACTCTTGTTGTGGCTTACTAAAGAATAGCAATGCAATTTTTGCAAGATGCATTCTAAATTCTGAAATTTGCACTCTTATTCTTGGTAAAACAAATAGTCTGAAGAATAATCCATCAGACTAACAAAAGAAGGATGTATTTGGATATATAACAACACACGTTCAAGTAGCCTTTCTGCTCATCAAATTAGTATCTATTAGTTAGATTGTATCATCAGCTCTGACAGAATCTAATTGAAACGATCCTACACAGGCGCAGTCCACCTGCAGAAAACATGCATATATTTATCTTTTATATTTAATTTATATTTATACATTTTTTGAAATACTAGTAATGTTCCTTGCCCCCAGTATACAATATAACTCAGGCCAATACGTTTTTCTTTTTAATGTTTCTTGACCAAAAAACAAAGCAGGCATCACTCGCCAAGTGTGACTTACGTATGCACGTGTCGTCAACCGGCTCCCACGTCCCGTCCGCCTGACAACTGCTCTCGCGGCTTGTGTCATCAGGGTCCTCCGCCGAGAAGGTGTAGCCCACTTCACACACGTACGTGACCTCGTCTCCATAATTGAGAACCTCGGCGTTGGAGATCGAGGGTGGATCGTCGCATGACACTTCTGTTGGAGCAACAGCAGCAATCACATGATTAAACCACCTCTCTATCGAGGCCACTTGACAGTCAAACCTATGGGTCGTTATGTTTTTGTTTTGTCTTTGTTGATATTGTTTGCAATTTTTTTAGTTTGTTTTTAGTTTTTGTTGTTGTTTTTTTCAATCAGAATGTACGTGCAGTATCAGTGGGCTTTGGTTTGGTGCTAATCACATACCGTATGTAAATCGATACACTTTCAAATATCAACGAGCATCGTCAGATTTTAACGATATGTGTCACCTTAGTTCGTTTACAGAAAACGTAGAAATGTTTAGTTGAAACTGAAAAATTACATTTTGGTACTGTAACAATATCGTTTCAGTACGTCCGTGAACGTAAATAGCTTAGTGAAACAGGCGTCGCTCGCCAAGTGTGACTTACGTGTGCACGTGCCGTCAACCGGCGCCCATGTGCCGTCCGCCTGACACATGCTCTCGCGGGTCCGGTCCGCAGCGTCCTCCGTCGTGAAGCTGTAGCCCACAGCACATGTGTACGTGGCCATGTCTTCGTACAGGTTGCCGGCGACGTTCACCGAGGCGTCGGCCATCGAGGGTGGATCTCCGCAATTCACTCCTGTTGGAGCAACAGCAGCAATATCACTGTGAATTTGATTAACGGAGGGGTGTGGTGTTCTTTTAGTTTTAATTTATTGTGTGTGTGCGTGTGTGTGTGTGTGTGTGTGTGTGTGTGTGTGTGTGTGTGTGTGTGTGTGTGTGTGTGTGTGTGTGTGTGTGTGTGTGTGTGTGTGTGTGTGTGTGTGTGTGTGTGTGTGTGTGTGGGCGTGTGTGTGTGTGTGTGTGTGTGTGTGTGTGTGGGCGTGCGCGCGCGTGAACAGCAGCAGTATGAACAGCAGCAATAGTAGCCTTTGGTTGGGTGGTAATCACGTAATGTAAAGAGGAAACAAAAATATAAAGACGGACGTACGTTGACATGCGAGAAAGGATGCGGACGTCCACGTCTCGTCCCAGTCACAGACGACCGTCTGGCTCTTGCTGCCATCCAGGTACTCGTATCCGGCCAGGCAGGTGTACGCCACCTCGCCCTGGAACTTCGTATCCATCACCTCTCTGCTGCTGTGAGGGATGTCGGGAAGGTCGCTCAGTTTACACGCTGGAGTAGAGCAAAAAAGTATAATATATGCTACTATACAGCCTGACATTCGCGAGCTTTCTCTTGGTGCTTACAAAAATCTACTGCTTGTCTGTCGAAACGCCCTCAACTCGTGTTTCTGCTTCTGCCAGTGAACATACACAAGTGCGGCGTGTATTTCAAACACCGTGCATATGATTCTAGGCTCCTTATAGTTCTATCCCAGCTTTACCATAAATGGAAACTTGCAGCAACAAACATCACCATGTGCACAGTATTTTCCTATAGACTAACATGTGTTAGTCATACTGTTTAACAGGTTTTAATCTCTATTTGTTTCTGCAAGATTCTATTTATGGTAAAGCTGGGATAGAACTATTAATCAAAAGCATGGCTAGGCAAGGAGCACCACTATATGTCCTCCAACGCAATGCTTAATCATGAGAGAAGAGGATTTTTTGTAGATATGTCAAAATTAGCGGTCTTCAAAAATTGCCCTATGTGTGAAGGCATGTGTGGCTAGTGGCCCTGGGACTGACTTATGAATGTTGCGAGTAAACAGTTCAAACGGAAACAGCCTTTTAAACACGCAAAAAGGTAAAACGGCTCTTAGAATATTTTCATTAAAGGGAAGCCGTTATTGCGTCAATTCTCATACTGGTGGGATGGGGCGTGGAAGTATTGAATGATAATTTTGTTGTCGTCGGTCGTCGTCGTCGCCGCCGCTGCCGCCGCCGCTGCTGCTGCTGCTGTCGCTGTCGCTGTCGTTGTCGTTGTTGTTGTTTTTTGTTGTTTTTTTTTGTTTTTTTGTTGTTGTTTTTGTGTTTTTTCTGGCTAGTTCCGACTACCAATTGCCCAAAGACAGAGCGTGCTCAGCGCGCGCCCTGTATAAAATGACAAGTGAAATCCCTCTTTAAATAAAAATGTCTTATGCTGATGTTTAAACTAAGTGACAGTGTCACAGTCATAATTGGGCAGTTTATGGGAAGGCAGCCAGACAACCAGCTGGTAGTCAATCAGACAAACACACAGACAGACACACACACGAACACTTACTTTCGCATGTGAAGCAGACGTCCAACTCATGTCCGCATCCGGCACCTTCTTGGGGGCAGTGGCGTGTGAACAGGTACTTCACATTGCACCCAATGTCGATCAATGCTAGGGGCATCTGTGGCGCAACTAAAGTCCCAGTGCAGTACCACCCCGCCGCCGCCCTGCAACAGTAGCACGCTATAGTACAACCTTGCCACCGCTGTGCAACAGTACCACACAGCAGCAACAGCAGCTGCACAATAACACAGTAAGTTCCGTACCTCTGGTAACCAGCCTCCCTGCAGAAGACGCTGGGCCAGTACGCGAGATCGTAGGCAGAGTCGCAGATTGTGCCCCACGTGCCGTCGTCCTTCTGGTACTCAGCGCGGCCCTCGTGCGGGTACAGGCCGCCTGCCAGCCGCGTGCGGGGATCTACAACGGCGACACACGGGGCACGGTTTAGTCAACTGGCACGGTGGAATATAAACTCCACTCTGCTGGAAAATCTGGCAGGGAAGTAAGTGAGTGTGGTGCACACTCTTTCTAGGGAACAAACATGTAATGTATGCAACATAGGGAATTGGGGATACATTTCATTATTTGGTCCCATGTAGAATTTTCAATGATGAACGTAGACTATTTTAGCCTATTCTTGCCAAATTAATGTTGTCACAATAAGAACGCTGATAAATATCAGTTCAAACTTGAGTTAATTATGTAAATTAGTAATAATGTCAGAATTTAGTTAATACTTACTTCAATTCTTTAAGTCTTCAATTGATACTACTTGTGCTGAAGTACATTACAATAGTTTGAAAGAAAATATTTTGAGAATGTTCACCATTAGCCTATTAGAATTTTTATATACAATACACTGGCAGATCAAGTTTTTTTTTAAAGAGGGGCGCACTGAAGTTATTTCATGCATTTTGTACGATGGCGGATAAGCCAAAAGTCCAGTGAAAATGAAATATTTTGGTGGGGAAAGCGGGAGGGGGGCCCTCCCCCTGCGCCCCACCCCCACCCCTGGATCCTATACAATACCTCACATAACCGTATAAAGATAGGTTTCGGTAATTTGATCTGTCATGTATTGTATTTGTACATTGATGTAATTTTGGATGAGTTACTCACTGAGAGGGCGTTTGTCATATGTGACAGTGTTGCTCGAGTCTTGGACGATTGCACACGTGGCCTTAAAAATCCGACACCGGGCTGCAGAGGGAAAATACATGGCAGTTTATACATTTACATGTAAATGTCTAGTTTATAGTTTAAGTCCCCTCTAGCCAGGATTAGACGACTCCACATCCTCACCAGCTTATTGGCATCCTTTTCACACTACATCGTTCTCAACACCCCATGCATTATTGATAAACACAATCAGGGATAATAACGTTTTTGAAGAAGCCAAGCAGATCAATATGTCTGTGAATAGACTATTTTAGTAACGTTTTCCATTAGATGTTAAAATGAATTACATCTTACTAGAAAGAGGTAGCCCCCCTCCGCCTCCCCCCCCCCCTCCTACACACACACAAACAAAACAAAAACAAAACATTGTGGTAGTTATTCAAAGAGGTACGTGCGTATAGTGTGTATACTTATGCTATCATCCCACCACCCCCACCCCACCCCCACCCCCAATTGACTCTGCGCTACTCACTATCAGTGTTAGCGGTGACTTGATAGTCGAACATGACGCAGAAGGCATTCATGTTACATTCCATGACGCAGGTCTCCAGGCTCCGCTGATACATAGTCTTTATCAATGAGTTCCCATCATTGGGCAGACCAGAGCAGTACCCGCCCCGTTTGATGTAGGCTGCCAGCAGCTCGTTCGGGCTTGGAGCTGGAGAGGACACGGCAAACGGTAAGGCTAGTGCCAGGTACAGTAGAACCTCTCTATTAGGACCAGTATTCTCAAGTGGTCTCAATAGCGAGATAACAAACATAATCACTTTCTAAGTATCAAGCATAATTCAGGGGCAGAGGTGTTCAGAACCATATAACATCAATCGGTGATTATAGGAAAAGTCAAGACACCAACCGTCCACGCGCTGGCAGGTTATACCCATTAGGGCGATAAATCAGTAGCAGTCAATATAGTCATATACGTATATTATACGTATGTTATTACAAAACAATGTGGTGATTAATGATACCAAGATTCGACTTCAATGTTATGGACTGTAAAGCCTAAGCTTTAATCGTGTGATGAGAACCGGTTAATCAGGCCTTACCCAAACTCAGTGTATTAATATATAGATATATCCGTGTCATGAGCTTGAAAAAAGAAAGAAACACTATTTCTGATTATTAAGATGGGTGTGTGTCACACACTGATGCTCTATCTATCCCACAAATTTACAGAACATTGCTCAAAGACGAGAAATGAAAATTGAAATATTGATATTTGCAGAGAAAAAATCATGGAGACCTACCTTGAGCAGGAGCCTCTGGAACAGGAGTCGTGGTAGGAGCATCATTACAGCGGCAGTATAGTGGGAAATAGTAGGTAATCAAATTTAGAAAAATTAATTTGGTAGCACTTTACAACATCCAATACATAGTCTAATTGATTAACATCTACACCTACTGACATGTTCACATGACCTATTTTAAGCTTCTGCTGTTACTTTTGTGACAGTATACTTTTTAAACACACACGCACGCACGCAGGCACACACACACGCACACACACACACATTGTACATATTTATCCATTCTATCGCATATTTTATATTTCACATGCGATTCATTGATCAAATAGGATATTCTAATTCTTATTCACAAAAAATATTCCAAGTGACAGTTCAGTTCTATAAATCAACGTCTCTAAAATAACTATAGTAGTTCAGTTCTAAACCAATAGCATAAAAAGTGAATTTAAACACTCTACAACTCAACTTATCTTCTCTCCAGACGGCTACTAACACTGCTACCTAAACTAATAACATCAAAATATGCTGTTGTTGTGTTTTTCTGTGTGTGTTTTTTTTTCTTTTTAAACTCTGCATCTTAACTTACCTCCTGCGCTCACTACTGCTACCAACGCGAGCAACGCTCCCAACATCATGTCGTCTACAGTCGTCTGCCTTTTCTGAAAGGAAGTCTTTCAAGAGGCGTGTTGCCTGATGAATTCTTTTTTTCGCTGATCTGAGGTGTGGTGTGCTGCTGATGCTGCTAATGCTGCTGATGCTGATGCTGCTGATGCTGCTGATGCTGCTGATGCTGCTGATGCTCCTGATGCTGCTGATGCTGCTGCCAGGTGTCGAATGCCACTGTGGCCGCGACTTATATGCACGTTGCGGCTGTGATCCGTGCGCTCATCATTTACCTCGCTGACGTCTCGTATAAACCCCGCCTCCTGTGACGGAAACTGCCGAAGAACACGATCGACCATTTCCGACAACCCACGCAAAAATCAATGTGACAGAAACGCCGCCGTTAAACTATGTTATGATAGTTGTTGTTTTACACTCAACGTGTTCACGTTGAGCAGTGGGTGAATAACTTTGTTGTACCCGGCCCCGATTCACTGCAGGTCACAATTGGTATATAAACGTTGCACTGAAACTATACTACATAATACAAACTTTTTAAAAACTGAATTAAAATGCAGTTTACGCGGGCACTGCACAACCTGGTGTGCAGTCTCGTGTGGTCGTGAGTGTGGAGCATAGCATCTCAGAGCAAAGCACGTTCAGGTTGTATGGTGATTTGCCGAGGATAGTAGGCCTAAGTATAGAGTACGCCTGTATGGCGATCACGAGAGTGTGCCTAAAGTTCGTATGGCCCTGGCGTTTTTTTTTACACCACCCACCCGAAGGTTGAAACTGTGCAGGCCAAGGTGACACTTACTCCACAGAGGCATCTTCATCGCCCATATTTCGGCGTACATTGATTGGGAAAATAGACCCTATATGATATTTTATGCGCAAATAGTTTGCAAACAACTGTGAAATAAAATGCCTTAAAGTGTCCATTGTCTGATACAACGAACATGCTGCATATGCTAGCAATAATTGCTCACGAACGTCAATTGGACTTCATTGCGTAAACAGGTGAGAAAGACAGTTCAGGCACAAGAAAGGTTGGAACAGTTACAGTGTACTACCAAATATAATGTGTGCGATAACTGTTTACTTTTTAACTTGTAGGGTAAGTCCTGCACAACGACACAACCTCCTCCCTCAACACCCACACACCCACACATGAACATCCATTATACGTTAATGAGCATGACATTTTAACGAGACTTCAGTGTACTCTAATAATTAACATCGATGTCAGTGACGTATCGGTAGTTTCGCACAACGAAAACATCATACATCAAAATCTCCAAGATCTCCATTGCTTTGAAATTTAAATAAATATATTTATGTACATTTTAGTATTTTTGGAATAATAAGCAGTGACAGAAATATACAAAGAAAATAATAAGCCTAACAAGGTTTGTGCAGCCAGCTGTAGTTATATACGTCGTCGTCGTTGCTGCTGCTGCTGCTGCTGCTGCTGCTGCTGCTGCTGCTGCTGCTGCTACTACTGCTGCTGCTGCTGCTACTGCTACTGTTCCTGCTGCTGTTCCTGGTGCTCTTGCTGTTCTTGCTGCTGCTGATGCTGCTGCTGCTGTTTTCTGTTTCTGTTGCTGTTGCCGTCACCATCACCGTTGCCGTCGTCGTCACCGTCGCAGTCGCCATTGTTTGTTATTTTTGTTGTTTTTGGTTTGGTTTTGTTTTATGTGGTGGTCACGCTCTGATGTTGAGGTACTTTTTTGAGAAGTTGTGTAGTAATGAGAAGTGCGACAATGTTTTGTGGATTGGGAGGTTGGGGCTACTGCAGCTGATTTGATCAGGCGGGTCACATGTCGGGGTCAGGCGATTAGACTGTGACCATTGGATGGCAAAGGAAAAATGGTGTTGAGAGATGAGACTAGTGCTTGTTGCACGAGATGTTGCATCTAGAATCTTGCACTACTTATGATATTTTAAAGAAACTTTTGTACATACATTTAATCTGCACATACGTAGGATGTGAAATATTGACTGCAAATTAGGTATGAGTTGTGAAGAATGGGTAAATCATTGAAATATATCAACATTGATAAATAGTGCTCATTTGTCGTTCTTTGATATTTGCTTCGCCTGTTTATTGCTTATTGATACTTGCCTATGGATCCTATGATTTTGCTCATTTATTGTCTAGGCTATGTCTTCTAAGTTCAAAGACTAATGATATGTTGACAAATGGCTTCATCATTATGTAAGAACAGATGTTTGTATAAACAACTTCATCATTTTAAACTTTCTTTGTTTAAAAGTTTGTGAATCATGAAGAAACTTTTTGCATTTAAATTCACATTCTTTTGTATGCTAAAAATTAATGTAGCAGTTATTTAATAGTTACTACCCTATATTGTTGCCTGTTGTATTCCATTATTCTGTTTTTGTTGTTGTTGTTTTTTTTTGGGGGGGGGCACAAATTCCCCCTGCTGACTTCATATTTAGCAGCAAACAAGTTGGAAATTTGCATAGGCAGATCCAAAGGGGGCACAGGGACGCCCCCCTTTACACCAAAATACTTTATTTTCGTAGATTTTTTTACACGCCCACCGTTGATCGCGTATACGAAACACATGAAATCCCTGAGGTGCCCCCCCTATTTCTAAACACCTGGATCTGCCATTGTAAATTTGCATTCGATGGCGTGTTGCAGCTTTAGTCATATTCAGATTCACTGGTGGTTGGCTATGCTGACTTGGATTCGTCAGAGGGCTGTCCAAGGCACTGTCACTGCGAGCTTGGGGAAGAGTCCAAACGTGTAGCGAAGGGATCAGAAGGGGCCTGCCCTCTGATATCCAGGATCACAGAACCCTATTTCCCAGGGGCTGTAGTGCTGCTGCAAGTCCTACTCCTTTGGGGGAAAAGTTCGAGCCGTTATGCAAGATGTCGGATGACCCTCTTCCAAGAAGAGACACATCACGTCATGTGCCGGGACACGAGGATCGACCAGGGATAGCGCAGAGACCGGGTGTGAGTTTCAGCCATTCCATAAGCACTTGAGCACAACGATAAGTGTTGACCCTGGCATCATGGTGCATTCGTCTAAGCTAGTGTCGATGATCTGCCATTGAGAACGAACTACCACCGTTGAAACCCGCTCAAATAAGAACTATCTGGAGCTGGTCGTGAGTCTTCAGATGTCATGGGAGCAGTGGAAGCATGATTCGTCCACTCGCTCCTTAGTCTTGACTAGTATAACTTGTGGAGGACGAGTAGAATGTTTTAGCAACTCATCCATTTGACAAGTAGCGATTCTGGTCAATTTGGCAAACAAATATAGAGCTTTGTGTAAGGAGAACAAGTACATTTTTTGCAGGACGAGTAGATTTTTGACGGTTACTAGTCCTGCCGATGAGTAGCACTTTTCAACCTAATCCTTATCCTGTCATGGAACTTCCTATAATTACTATGGTCCTTATGTGCGGACAGCAGTGTAGCTGCCATGCTGCAATGAACCCGCACAACTTTTACAGTTTTGTTACAACATTTTGGCGACCATCTTGGTTTGATAACCTAATATCTAAAATACAAATACTTTCTTGTATAATCAAATTCCTTGACCCAGAAAACCTATTCATGGACACTAAAAATCAATGTTCTATGTAGAATAGTTATTTAGTTATCACCAAAAACAATATTGACCATAATGATGGCGGCCATCTTGGATTTGAAGGGCAAGGAGTGAAAATATTTTCCGGCATACGGCAGATTTGAATTCAGCATACCCACATTATCTGAAATCAAATATATGCCAAAATCTAATATATAATGCCTTGCACTTTTTATAGAAGCATCTTTTCAGAAAATCATCCCTGACTATACTTTGATCCTAGGACCTAGTTATTTTAGCGGTTTCTTTGTCTTATCAATACCTGTGCCTTCCCCTATGAATAAGATGTAATTCTCTCTTATGGCAATGTGGTCGCGGTGTGGATGTGGTCAAAATCTTGTGGTCGAGGTGCGGATGCGTACACAGAAGTGTAATTTGGTGCGGTCACAGCGCAGATGCGGTCGGAATGTTGCAGTCGCGGGGCGGATAGACTATGCCAAAAGCTGACCGCGCAGAACGCTGCAACGTAGATGTATGGGTTGACAGCTACTTCAAAGCAACCTATTGACTGGACTGGGGTAAATAACGATTCGTGCTAGACTGGTAGTTTACGCAATAAAACGTAATTGACTTGATTGTGTGGAGCAATACAGGATTTCTCCACAGTGGACAATTTTCGTGATTTCTCTCAACTGTTGGGATGTTGTATCCCCTTCTACATATTATGGTGGTTATTAAAAGAAGCATTGGGCAGATCCAGGGAGCGCAGTGGGCGCCCCCCCTTTCCCCCACCAAAATACTTCATTTTCATAGGGTTTTTCATTAAATCTCTTAAGTGCGCCTCCCCTTTTCCTTAAGTGCCCCCCCCCCTTTCCAAAAACCTGGATCTGCCTATGAAAGGTACGCAGGATGGTGGTTATTCAAAACGCAGCATGGCAGTTATTCAAAAGTACACACGTGTATACTGTGCCCTTTATGTATTACATAATATGTAACCTCGCTGACCAACGTTCATATCAGAAACCAAATTATCGTGAAAACAATAGTTATATAATTTTAAGTGATTGACAAATGACTTTTTATACACCTTTGCTTCGATTATGCTAATACACTACACATATAATAGTTTGTTTTTAATAACATTGTGGCATTACACGTTTCTGTTTGCTTTTGTGTCTTGTTTTTTAGAGTTGTTCATTTTTAATTTGTTTTGATAGAACACTGAGATTTTATAGTAGGATACAATTTACCTCGTACTTTGTTATTTCAGGTTGGTTTCATGAATTGCCTTTCTTCTAAATTGATTTTTGCAACAAGACATTAATTTAAAGCTATCAATCATATTATTATTGACAAACAATTTTGAAACACTGTATCTCTCTTGTAACAGTTAAGAAAGGAGTTTACAGAGCCAACACCTTTGTGCTTTATAACCAAACGGGTAGTTTTGAGAGGGTTATAATTTTACTAATTCATTATTCTGAATCAGTTCCAAATTTTTCAGATATCACGGCAATGAAGTCACACACATAGCACCACACTAACTATTTTTAATTGACGACAATCGATTTTTTTTCTTCTTTTTTCTTTTTTGCGATGCGATTCTGCCAGTCAAACGCAAATCGCCACTGCAAATGTCGTTTGACTTTATATACTTGATGACAATGAAGCTTGTGTGAACTTTTTGATATGTACACACTGTCAGAATACATGTTGTCGTTGTATGTCTACCCTTTTACATCTTTTCAAATCTAAACCTCAATTGATGTGAAATAGTGACTTACATACGATGTTACAATGTACAGTTAGTAGCACCTCTCTATTAATGGCCTCCATAGAGAGGTGGTCTCTGTACACAGGTTCGTTATGGTAGCTTTATGAAGGTTTTGGGACCCTGAAAAGGTGTCTTGTGAAAGAGGTGGTCTCAATAGATAGGTGATTTTATTTTACTACACTCATTGTGATTTTCTCATTGGCTTTCCATTCTACCTTGACAACAACTTTCCTGTTAAAATCCTTATTTGAATGGACTGTTGGCACTACACCCACCGTTTTCACGTCAGGCATTAAAAACACTGCTCTCACAAATTAAATGCGCGACCTCTGAGGTGGAATTTGTCTTCATGCAACATTTGAAATCAAATGTTTTCGTTGTTGAGAAATGTGTCTTGGCCGTGATAAATTGACGACCATCGATTTCTTACGCAACGCGGCCCTGCATCTGCTGTGAGGAGTGGCAGTTGACGTTGCCACTGGCAAATGTCGTTTGTTTTTAAAAGTGTGAGCATAATGTGTGTGTTCACGAAAAATTCAACATATTACATCAACATTGCCCTCAACTTGGAAACCTCATGTGACGCCTATTGGCTCCTTCAGCCATGGATATACTCTGTTATCGCAACTGCGCAACCGGAAGGTCCACTTGCGATGTCTCCGCCTCCAGTTGAGCCAATTGCACATCTGGCGTTCTGCATGTGCAAGGGGAGCTGAGAACCTTTCTGGAATCAACTGTCAGCTAGTACACTCACCACCGTGACATGACCCTAAAGCATTCATACGCCATGTTGGCGTATGAAGGCGTGTGTGTGCAGTATGTAGCTGTCAGGGGCAGTTCCAACCAAGTCTGAGGTCGTACAGACAGTTTCAGTGCTGTGTTGAATTGATCTTTTTTCACTTCTCCATAACAAGTGCCCTGGCTCTCTAGCTTGGGCGGGATGCTACTTTTGTCTCTAACTATTACAAGCAAGGGCACCAAGAAATGCTCGTCCCTTGGATTAGGCGCGAGACGGGTTGGTCACCAGACGAAAATGATTCAATTCAGTTGCAGCGGCCTTTAGCAGAGTGATCAATTGATTGCAATGTCTTTTCCCAAATTCCCATTTTAAAGAGGTCCCTAGGTGGTCCAAAATGTACATCTAGACTCGAATGGGCCGCATCGGGTGATAATTCCCCTTTCAAATACCGCAGTTACGACCCTGGTGCCCATTAGTTGCATGTGGTAAGCGGGCCTCAAAGTCACTATCAGAGTCATCGATATTTTGTCACAGATTACATCATATAGATCTAAGGGACCATTCAGTATTTATGACAGGGGGGGTAGGAGGATTTTAGGACGGGCCATGAACTTTAGTCACAATGTTTGGAGGGGGACTGTCAATTTTTTCACACACTTTGAGGGGGGGCTATCAATTTTTTCACATAAAATTTACCCCTATTTTTTAGAGATTCTGTACTAAAATTTACTGTTTTTTTTATATTATAGATATCCATCAAATAGGATTTTAGTTAACCGACAATGAATGCATTAACTGTTGGGGGTCGGGTGGGGGGGGGGGGGGGGTCATCAATTTTTGTCACATGAAATTGAGGGGGGGGTATAAATTTTTTCACAGAGGTTTGAGGGGGGGGCTATTAATTTTTTCACAGCAATTTTGGAAAATCCTCCTACCCCACCCTGTCACAAATACTGAATGGTCCCTAAAACCTCAAATCAATGTAAAAATCATCTAACTCTGACATCAATAATACTACGCATAGTGCTTGAGTGATAGTGACACGGGTCAATTTTTTTTTCACCTAGACACTTTGTTCATTTCAATGGTCTAAATAAAGATCAAAATTTTACAAAACTGTTTTCGTACATCAAATTTGGCCTCTCTACTCATGCACCAATGTCTTGATCGTTGACACAGGACGCTCACGCTGAAACAGGACAGTCGCAAATTTATGAGCTCGTTGTAGCTAAATTTGTAGACGTAATAATTTGAGATTTTCTTTGATAAAATACTTCATAACTCATGACGAAAATATTTCTTAGTTGTATAATTTAGTTTTAATTGGAAAATTGCATTTTAAACTATTCTTAATCCACTTCTAATAAGTAAATTAACGCAATTAAAACGGTATTTATCAATGGGATATAGTATATAAAGCTATGATCTACAACCTGTGTCAGGTGGATAAACAGAAGTGTTGACTGTAAATACAATTTGGTAATGTCTTAATCATGTATAATCCTAATAGTAACATCTTATATATTGTGTATACTGTGTAGTTTGTACGAAAGGATTGTCTTCGGGATATAGCTATACTCTGAGATAGTATTTAGTACATTTGATAGAATAGACGTAGACTAGATCTAGCCTACTGGACTTTAAAATTTTCATCGTCTCATACTCATAGTCTGATTTATAGTATTATACTATAGAATTGGCTAGATCTAAATTCCGACTTCAGTCTATAATATTATAGTGCCAGTGAGCCATAAAACATACCCTGCGCTTAAATATTTACTGAATGCTCAGAAAATGACCCTATTCATTGGACATGCTAAACAAATATCTGTGGCTGGGTTTGGTCGACGCAGTCACAGGAGCAATTTATAGAGAGATATATTGTTGTTTTGCTTGTTCAGACAAACCTGAAGCGTATAGCTTCATTTATAGAGAGATATATTGTTGTTTTGCTTGTTCAGACAAACCTGAAGCGTATAGCTTCTGAAGCTATACGCTTCAGGTTTGTCTGAACAAGCAAAACAACAATATATCTATAAATTGCTCCTGTGGACGCAGTGATAGTGAAATCAACGATGAAAACACTCAAAGGCGAATACGTTAGGTTATGGACATGCCAACTACCTTTACATTTTACTGCACATCCTACCGGTTTGCAAAGTATATTAAACCACAAATCAGCATCACATTGAATTATTTTAGGTTTGAAGATGTTGTCTGAGGCTGCCTTCCTCGTGCTCTGTTTTTTCCTAATTGCTGCCACTGCTAGTAAAAAACCCTCTTGGAATTATGCGGACAAAGGACCCAAAGAGTGGCCGAAGATCTTCCCAACATGTAATGGAGAAAATCAGTCGCCAATTAACATCGAACCAGAAAAGGCATGGTTGGTAAAAAATAATCATTTACTTTGCAAGATACAAAATAATGAAATTAACTTTGAAACTTTTGTGAAAGAAAATGTAATCAGAAACGTTAATTAATGTTATACACAGAGTTCAGAACAAATTATGACGTCCAAAAGGTACTAAATTTTATTGAAATCACAAATTTTCGCATCTTCAATACTTTATCACTTGATAAAGCATTGAAGATGCGAGAATTTGTGATTCACTTCAATAAAATTTAGTACCTTTTGGACTTCATAATTTGTTCTGTTTTAATATAATATGGTACGAGCAGCTCCAAGAACTTTTTGTACAGAGTTCAGACTCAGCGCATTTTGAAAAAAATATTGCATCTAGACTGCCCAACACAAAAACACTGGGAGATTATCTTTTGCAGAAGGATATTCGTACCTGGTTGCAAAGTTTGATTTTATGTCGTTAACACAATGTTCCTTATTTTTGGCCATTAACAAATATTTCCTAGATATTCATAGAGGTTAGTAATAAGTTACTCTACTTCTCACAATTCAACAACACACTGACGTCATGGCTTCAATCTCGGAGCCTTTGACCGAAGTGACAAATCTGTTGTAGTGACGTCACATTGGCGCGAATTTGATATCCGCCAGGTGGAGTTCCTGGTAGAAAGCGCCAAATTCGCACCAATGTGACGTCACTACACCAGATTTGTCACTTCGGTCAAAGGCTCCGTGATGGAAGCCGCAACGTCAGTGTGTTGTTGAATTGTGAGTAGTAGAGTAACTTATTACTAACCTTTATAAATATTCCTACTACTAATAATAGTCTGCATAAAGACATATTCGATATGGAAACAAATTCATTCTACTTTGAATACAGTAATTTCTAGCCATCGTAGAAAAACATTCAAGATGTTACACATTATTGAAAGCATTGTGTTTTTGAATCAATATTGTAGGTAGAAATACTCTTCTCACAGTCCTTAAATCTGTTATTTGTTTTTGACATATTAATGCACAAAAATGCATGCAGTCAACCATTACTTTAAATAATAAGACGTTGCTTTGACATTTTTTTGCATTGCAGGTTTGACAAATCACTCACTGCTTTTGAGATGGAGGGCTACGACTCAATCCCTACAGGTGCCAACTGGAGACTGACGAACACAGGTCACTCAGTGCGCCTCGTGTTCACAGGCAACTACCGACTCTCCGATGGTGGACTCAATGGCATATATCAGCCAGCCTTTATGGAGTTCCACTGGGGCAAAGCTGGTAGGAAAGGGTCGGAACACACGTTCAACAAAAAGTCGTCGGGATTGGAAGTGCAGATTCACCATTTCAATGCAAAATACAAGACTTACGAAGCAGCTGTGAACGTGCCTGAGGGCATTGCCGTCCTTGCTTTTATCTTCGACACGGATCCGTATGAAAACATGGCATATCATAAGGTGTTTGGCGCTCTGCCCAATATATCGCATGTAGGCGATTGGGTGGATTTGCGACCTATGCCTCTGCTGTCGATGCTTCCAGTGAACCTCAACGACTACTACCGTTACCATGGAAGCCTCACAACACCACCGTGCTCGGAGAATGTCATTTGGTCGATTTTCAGCGAGCGTCTCACACTGTCAAAACAGCAGCTTGAAGGATTCCGACAGTGGGTGCACACAAGCGCCGCGAAGAATGAAGGCAAAGATACGCTGCTTACTGCAAATGTAAGACCGACACAGAAGCTGAACAGCAGGACCATTTACAGCAGT
This sequence comes from Streblospio benedicti, assembly GCA_019095985.1. Taxonomy (NCBI): domain Eukaryota; kingdom Metazoa; phylum Annelida; class Polychaeta; order Spionida; family Spionidae; genus Streblospio; species Streblospio benedicti. Next base: position 32,780,214 of record CM032663.1, on the reverse strand, counting down.
AACCCTGACCACGCCACCTGGTGGTCTCACCCTTTCCAAAATCCCATGAGCATCACCTTTGCGTGCTTCTTTGGTATTGTGATTATTTTGCTGTTGACAAAACCAGTTGAACCGTCTGCTACTGAAGAAAAGTATTAGGATGCATGACGCACCACGCCGTAACCTAGGATCCGTTTTACACCCTGGGGTGGCGTGAAATGTACACCCCGGTACCGTATGCCGTAATGCCCTGGTTCTCCCGTGATATCTGTGAATAATTCGGCACATTACAACATTACACATGATCGCCATACGTGAATGAAGGCAATATGCTGTACATGTAGTACTCTTTATACATTCAAGCATAGTTTTACGTTCACTTTACCTGTTCCGGTACAATTTCAATAATACAGACGACATACTAATCATCACAACGCGTTAGGGTTTTGGTCGTGTGAAAAATAATTAGCTGAAAATCTAATGTTTTATTCTGGTCATGGGGCGGGGCATCACGATAACCCAGGTTATGGCATGGCGCATCACATGTATGGAGATGAGAGCTTGAATAGATGACTGGGTCTGGCACATTGCCTTAGTGAAGTATTCCGGATCTGATAACACTATGGATATTTTAGTCTAATGATTGGATTTTGATAGCTTTTTTATTTTGAGAAAATATAGATCTGATGCAGTATGCTATGCAATTCTTAATTTTTCTTGAAATTTTTTGAATGTGCAGTGGTATGACAGATGTATGAATATTTTATCTGTTATATTAGTTGTGATTATGTGTCATGAATTTTGTGATAGACGCCACCAGGACTTTGTCTGAGAGAGTTGAGAATTACAATTTAAAATCAAACTTTAGGTTTTATAAATGTCATTGTAGTAGATTAAATTAATTGTTAGCAAAAAATGAGACTTCATACATGGATATGTTATGCACAAACAACATGGAGTTTTTTGATAAATATAAAATCAAAGTACTTGTGTTTCACAATTGCATTATATTATAAATGCTTTTTTCCCATTGTATGTTTTATTGTTGGTATAAGACCTTGTTAGAAAAATTATATCAATTTCTTATCCTTCCTAGAAATGTGATCATGAAAATAATGCTTATTATTAAGACAAATTTTGTACTAGTAAGCAAGTTGTCTTCATGAATCTAATATGTTGGATATGAATGAAAAATGTAAATATTTCAACGCAATCATGTGTTGTATATAGTTGTGAAAAATTTTAGAATGTGAAGAGTCCTTGTAAGATTTATTGTCAATAATAGGGACTTCATGTTGTGTTTTTTATGTTGGACACATAGTGTCGATTTACAAAACGTGAACCCTTGTAAGGACATTTTACTCCTGATTCCAACACTCCTTTTATGTTACATGCATTGATATTTGGGTTTTAAAAATTTGCACATTGATACGGTTGACACAAAAATTGTGAATACTGAACTGATGTATTTTGAATACATACATGTTTATGTTTTGTGGTTGGCTTTAATCTTAATTACGTAATTACCCTTGTCATTACTGATCTCATACTTGTCATTGTGACTCTTGATCTCAGGTTTGTTTGTTTTTTAATTCACAAGATTTGTTTAGCAACATATAAGTGTGAAATATAGCAACAGTTGTATTATGTATCTTATCCAATTGGCCATCATTATCCAGGTAAAAATCAATCGAAATCTTTTTTAAATATATTTTGTAACTATGTTCAAGTCTCAAATACTCCTATTTATGCTCTTTTTGTGATGTCAATAACAGTCAATTCTGATCAGCCAGTTTATTAGGTGAACTTATTCATGTGAATAATGTAGATTTTGCTGCTAGTCAAAAGCCTAAACCAGCTCTAATAATAACGTAGTTATTTTGATTTTTTGTCTGTTTTTATATAGTTAAGATGAAATGACAATGTTACATGTATTTACCAGTAGTTGTTATTTCTTGTTTACATGTTTTATAGTTATGATTTGTTTCAACAATTTTCATCCAGTATTATACAAAAATGCTTGCAGTTTTCTGTAAAACATTGTGAACTTTGTATAATATTTTATCATAGATTTGCATTTGTTTTTGTTTGACAATCAAAATTCTTTGTCTATTATTATAACGTTTGTATTTTTGTAGTTGCTCAAAAATGTTTAATAAATCTAAAAAACCTTACATGTTCTTTTCTAGCTTAAGTGAAACATACATGTCAATGCACTTTCTCTGCACGTTGAAATTTCAGTACAATATTCTACATGATAGACAATTTTCAATTTGAAAGATTTAAAATAGTAATTAAAATGAGCACCAAAAAATATTTCCTGATAAATATTTGTTATGAGAAACTGATGGCCTGTATTACAATAAGAAAAAACATCCAAACTAAATAACATTATTAGATACTTGAAGTCAACATTTCCACAATTACACAAGTGCAAAATGAAAGAAATCGAGTACCAATTGCACAATTCGGCTGCGTTATAACCATTTTTATTTCCCCACACTATTGACTAACCACAATTACACTAATGTGAATAAAATTCTTTTATTCAATTCATATAATGAAAATATTTTGTCTTCGAGAATTTGACATGCACATGATGTAATTATACTATTTGAAACAACAGGTTATACTTACAGCTGATGTATCATATTATTTGTTTTTATTTCTCTTCAAATATAAGCTTAATTTTTCCAAATGATATACTAAATTAATAAAATATCCAAAATATTTGTTTTTAACGTTTTCAACCTCTGTCCTCTTCAGAATATAACTCAACTAAAATTACAGTATTTTGCACATAGAGAAAGAAACCTAACTAGATCAAAAGTGTTCAAAGAACACTGCGTCGCTAGAACGATATTGACTTATGGGCAATTAAGATATATACTGAAATAATGTGTACTTTACAATCAAGAAATTTATGAATTTGAGGAGAAAACATCAGAATGAATCAGAATGAATATATCCAGCAAAAAGATATTTGTTTTGCCATACGAATAGTACTGAATAACAAGATGATAATCAATATCAGTTTCAAATCCAATAATCAATTTTGGTGCTTAGTTGGAATATTGATTTTTTGTCTTGCTGGCTAAGTGCATTGAATATCATTAAAAATGTCATAAAAGCGCTTCTAGAAAGCAAAATTTAATTGGCAGAGCACCCAAAATCGAATCACTTCGGTGTCGCCTCATACCTCATAGTCATGTTAAGTTTGAACAAAATCGGTGCAATGGTAAAGGCTCTAGCTTGTCCGGAGACATACATAGTTAGTTAGTCAGTTACAAACGAACCAAACACAATGCTTGCTTCAGCAGCTGAGCTGAAGCGACGCAATAAGTAACAAATCCCATAAGGGGATTTTATACTCAGCATTATATAGTCTATCATTCCGTGCAAAAATGTAACAGATTAAAAGACTATTGTAACACTATTGTGACAAATTATCAACCTACACAGTACTTTTGGATATTTTATTATTTTAGTATAACGTTTGGAAAAATTAAGCATATATTTGAAGAGAAATAAAAACAAATGATAGGATACATTTACAATATGCAATGAACCTTAATTACCAAATATTAAATACTTACAGCTGAATTGAGTATAGGCGAATTGTGTGATGGATGTTCTACTGCTTTGAGAGTGAATGAAAAGAGTTCAAATGTGCATCTTGTTAAAAAAGTAAAGGTTGTGAAATTAGTTTGTAATTTAAGTAATTTGGCAATATTTGAATTTTCACCTAAAAAAATAATTAATTGCTATGCATTTCTCAAAATCTAAATATCCACTACTGTACATGTTCTCACAATTATAGCATATAAATTACAAAAAATTATAATTTGATATCATAAATCTAATCTTGTGTGAATTAAAACAACGAAAGAATGATTTTTGTATACATCTTCAACTTGTAAAACTTTTCCTACATTTACACAAATTCAAGGTATCTTTTTTTACATTTATTCCTAAATATTGTATACTATTTTTAATAACCCAATACAGTGATGCATTTGTATTTAAAAAAAATATATATATAATATAGATTGCATTTAAAAAATCATGATCATTCATATTTTCTGTGAGATCTACCAATACCCATGAACTACAATAATGAGATTTTTATGTGAAATACAAATAAAGCATTCATCCATCTTTTTCATTGTCACTTTCATAAAATCTTACATTTATCCATTACAATTCCTTTACCATTTATCAATCACATAGTTATAAAATTGTATGTTTAAGTATAAAAGAAATATCAACATCTTAATAATGTACAACACAGAATCTAAAAATAAATAATGTAAAGATCATAAAAGTAATAAAATACATTATAATAATGAATACAACATCAATAGTAAGCTGGCTACACAATAATCATGTAAGGCACATAATTATATGATTGTTGACTTAAACTTTACATATAAATAGAAAATTTTCATATTAATAAGATCTTTATAAAATAGTGTCACGATAGGTGGTCTTATCTTAAAAATACTGGGTACTCAACAAATATTTGGTATGTATATTTACCAATATTATAATATTATGTAAATCATTAGAATACTGAATGTACACAATGGCTATATAAAGTTTATGCAATAATGCCAATTATGTAATTATAACATAACACATATTAAAGTATTACCCGGTAGATCTAGTACAAAGGTAAACTATCTGTGCATGATCTTGAAAAAGTTAGTTTTTGCTAGGAAATAAATAGCTTTGTAAAATATCTGCTATTTACCTAGATAAAATAAAATATAACCTACTAAATGGAGTAAAATAAAACAAACAACATGTCTCCTTGTATAGTTGGATTCATTCATCTCAAACTCTTAGAAGTCAAATTAATGGACAGCTCATGCAAAATATCCATTGCATTGCATTTTACTTTGAAGTGAAAATCCCTCTTGATATTATACATTTTGGTGTCTCTAATGCATGTTTTTGGTAGAAATTCCTGTTTTGCAGTTTATCAGTTCAGCACAATCCCTTTGTTAACACTACATTTTTACATCTCCATTTTTTTTATTTGTTAGCAAAGTTCAAGTTAAATGCTTCTAATTGCACAGGTAGAAATTTAGAATTAAACATTCCAAGCCAGTAATTACACATTTAAAAAAAATAACTGATTTTTACTAACAGCTTTGTGTTGTTTTTTCATAGCCAATATAATACATCGATTTTGATTATATTAAATAGCAGTACATGTATAATCACATTCTATCATTCCTTGGTTTTCTGCCCATATTTCTCTGCCTCTTCACAAAACCTATGAAATCCTCCATGTTTGACAGTTATATTACTCTGGTCTTCTATAGGCATTCATAGAAATCTGAACTTATACACCCCTCATCACAATGGATTGCCAACTTTGAATTAACACATGCTCCACATGCATTATTCTCATAAACTGTTCATTGACATTTAGTGATATCCATATGAAAAAGCAAATATCTTGTTCACATCCATTATATCAACACTCATATCACACACACACACATTCCCTCCACTTTCTCAGCAAGCATAGCATCAGAAACTAGACTCCTGTTCTAGAGTTATGGGTTTTTGATAACATATTTCCTTTTCATGCAAAATATACCTTTGGAGACACCTGTTCACGTTTTTGCATTTCATAGCCTCACAAAATGGCAACTTTAATGGCAAAATGTTCAAACATTAGATCCAATTATGGTATAGCTTTAGCCTTTAGATGTTACACCATACCCTAGACCAAATTTTCCCATTATTTCACGTCTGCTTTCCAATTTATGATAATCATATTTCTGATGATCCCGTGAATGGTAGATATGGCGGGGGAACCCTGTAGGTTGGTGGAGGACGCTGGTACGGGGTGTTCATAAAGTATTCCGGTGGAGGAGACTCACTGCTGGTGGAGGCACCGTAGTCAGGTGAATCAGCACCATCCTGGAATATACACACAAAACACTTAGGACAAGCTAGCATGGCAATATCTCCAGATAAAGAGAAACAACTACAAAGGACATTTTATGTTTCATAGCATTGACCCAAATGATGCAAATCAATACGTACAATTACCTTTACATGTGTTTAAAAAGCGTTCAGCAAGTCAGCTCTACAATTAGTGTCTGGGAATACAAACCTCTTATAATATACCCAGCCAAATCAAGCTAGGTTACACTAGTAGAGGACGAACTAGGATAATGGATAAAAAAAAATTTGTAAATCTTCTATTAACAGCCGGGCAGCGTTTATTAGCGGTGGGTGTTCGATGGAAGTAGGTGATTAATAACATAGAAAAGACATAGGAGACATGTTTTAGGAGCTTTACAAAATGCAACCTCGATATAATGCGCTATGAAATCGAAACAGACGCGCACATAGATCGGCAAATGCTTGTTTTAGAGGTAGAGGGGAGGGCATTTATCTAATAGAGGTAGGCCTTTAACAGAATACCTGCCAGCTCGGGGAAGCATTTAATAGAGGTAGGCTGGTATTAGAGTTAGGCCATTATTAGAAGATACAGTAGAACCTCCAATTAAGACCACCTCTTTATTGAGACCACCTCTATAATAAGATCACTTTTCATGGCCCCAAACCTTTATAAAGCTACCAAAATGAACCTCTGTATGGAGACCACCTCTCTATTGAGACCACCAAACACTGGTCCCATAGGTGGTCCTAATAGAGAGGTTCTACTGTATACGGTATGTGACCAGTGAGGTGGTGCGCTTACCGTGTCGTGGCTGGCCGCACGACTTGGTGGCCGCAACCCGTATTCTGGTGGTGGGCGTCGCTGCTGCTCAAGGTCCGGGGTGTAGCCAGAGTTGGCGTACGCAAATGGCGCCTCGTTGTCGGTACTCAGCAGCACCGGCTTCCGAGGCTTACGGATCGAGTCCTGAAACAACAACAGCCGCACATCATTATGACGGATTCAAAGTCAAAACCACTTTTCTAGATTCTCCAATGCATTTATTATATAATTTTTGAATATTACGGAAGATTTGTTAGATTTTATTGATGCTTTCCTTCAGCTTTGCTTACTTGTTTGCCACTATAGATAAGTGGATTCACCTTGAATAGTTTTAATGTTTGAAAGTATTCTTTGCTGTAAATTCAACATACACTATGATGAGTATGGGACCTGCTCTTGAGTATTTCATTTACATGATCATACATATAGTTTAAATGCAAATAGAATTTGGTTCATCACAAGACAAATCCATCTATGACTCTCACCTGCATTTCTAGCTCATGCTCCATGAAGACAGGTTTCCGGTTGTAGCCAAAGATGGGTTTCTCATCCTCTAGCATCCACCTGTGGTAAGAACGAAGAACAGCGTTATGTTTACCTTTGAAGGATTTCAATTGCTTCAATACAACTCCTTTAGATAAGAGAGTAACTTACTATTTTTACACACATGGCTAGTTTATTGACCATTTTCTATTGCAAGCATAGAATCGAAAACAAATTGAACTTAATGACACCTTCAGATAGCTATTTTTCAAAAAACTACTATGTGATGTTGTAAAAAGCAAAGCGAGCGTGTATACCGTCCGGCAAGTTCTTTCTGGCGGCGATGATACAAGCAGCAGATGATGATTATGAGGAGGATTATAACGGCAATGAGGATGGGCAGGAAGATAGCCAGCCACAACGTCACTCCCTCCTCATCAGGCACTGAAACAAGCAACATTGAAAAGTTACTCATAAGTCATATGTATTTTTTTTTCAGAAATACATCCATAGAATAGATAAATACACTATATATAAGTTAAAAATATGACACGGAATATTACTTATTCAAGAGTTCATTCCGTTTACAGTTCATGTTACTATTGTAAGTGATAAATTGGGACGACAGTCAAGCATTGACCAAACAACAATATTTAAAATACACTACTATCTAAAACTGAAAATCGCTTTCCTAATAAGTATTTGTTACTCGCGAAGCACACATACTAAGAAAACAAGTTACATTTGTACTGATAAGTCTAGCCATAATCAAGCAAAGTAACAAAGTCATAGTTGGGATTTGTCACTATATCGCTTAATTACAGGGCTAGTATTTATCACAATTAAATAAATGAAAATAAAGAATACATCAAATAGCAATAAGTCAATGTACCACTGGGTGCAGCAGTGGGCTCTGTTTCATTAGCCTCTATCACACAGGCTCCCAGCCATTGGAAACCAACTTGTTCCACTGGATAGTCAGGCTGCATGGCACGCCAATAAGCAGTATTTACAATCTGTAAAAAATTGAATTCTGTCGCTTAATGAGGAGACAAATTTAATTATCTATAGTGAACAGTAAAATCTTTATTGAACTGACTTGAGATTATTTCGCAATAGTAACACATAGGAAATGAAACTTTAAACCTTCTGATTACAGGGTCGGTGGAAATGTTTAAGTGATCAGAGAAACCATGTACAAATTACTACAAAATGTTTTGCTATTTCCACACAAACATCTTAGCATATTTGCCTCCTTCGCACAATAACACCAAGTTATAAGAACATAGTACAATCAAAACAAAACTGAAGCCAACCTTGACTCCATTATACTCCGTCTGTATCATTGAGAGCTGCTCCAATATAGTATCATTGTCACAATAATCCTTTGCGATACTTGAATTTGACCAAGTCAAGTCTACAGATCCATTTGTAATACTATTCACAGCAATATATCCAATTCTAGGATCATCCCCAAAATATTCAGATATCCGTGTAACCATGCCAATGATGTTTTCTGTGTCTAACATGAAATTAGCATAATCCAAATTGAATTTACTATAGTAGCTATGAGATACTTCCATCGTTATAGATTCATCAATGACGATTTCAAATGCATCTTTTGCAGTGAGTCCTCCTGAATCTGTCGCTTGGATGAAAAATACTGACGCTGGGTTGGTCACATCTTTGACCAATGGAATTCCGTAAACTGTCTGAGTGCGAGAGTCAAACTGAACCCATGAATCTTTGGTCAGGTTCTCATTATTGATGGTGAACATGGTAAGGTGCAGGTTTGGGGTAAATCCATCCTCACTGTCATAGAATGTATCATTCGGCACATTGTATTCAAAGTACGTTCCGATTTTGGTGCCAATTCTGTCTATTGGATTTTTAAGCTCAGGGGGGCTGTTGGGTCCAGCTATAAAAGAAAAAAAAACATTCATAATGATACAATACTCTTATAAACTTAATTTGAAATGAAATATCTTAAATGTATGGTCACTACTTTTAAAATCAGATCATATCACATCATATCATGTTGAGTAGAACACCAATATTAATCAGAGCATGAATGGAATAGGAGACATTTCTCTACATTCAGAAGAACATTGATTAAAACCAATTGTGCATAGAATAAGGAAGACAAAATCCCTGCTCTTACATGTGGTCAAGGTCTTCTGCGTGGTCAGTTCGACTGTTGTGGTCACTTCAGGCGTGGATTGTGATGTTGTTATTGGCTTTGATGTAAAGATTTCAGTCGTCTGTCTTTCTGTGGTTGTCATTTCTGGTAAATGCAATAATGAATATGTTATATAAGAATACACACTTGTTACAGAGCAAATCAATTGTAAATTAAAACATCTGTTACTCATAATAACTCATCATATCCTGACACCAAGTTCATGGGGTAACATTATCTGTTTATGACTAAAAAATGATACTGAAGGTACATGAATGATACTGATGATATACCGTATACGACCTTCCAAGTGCCCATACTCGTATAATAGCCCTCCCCCCCTCTTTTTCTTAAATGTCCTTAAGAATTATGTAGTAATTGCACTCTGGTGTAACAGCCCACCACCCAGTTTGAGAAAATTTCAATTTAACTGCCCTGGGCACTTGGATGGTCGTATACGGTAATGTGCTGTTTGTGGTTCATATGCCTAATTAATGGTTTCATGTATAATATGTCCGACTGTCCATGCAGAGAGGTAAAATGCCACTTTCATGCAAGAGGTCATTCACCATGATGCATAATAATCACATTTTCAACCACAAAAGCTATGTAGTTCTGTTAAAAAATAGCTTATTCTGATAGAAAAAAATATATTCAGAACCATTTTTACTTATGATAGAAAATGTTACTCCATGAACTAGCTCTAAGCTATCAGAACATCAGCACCCATGATTTTGATTCCATCAACTTGATGATTATGATTACTTATATTTTTCATATTATACCCCATAAATATTGCTGACCAATAGAATTTCATTAATCAAATAAAGCGTGTACATTTATATCAACTAAAAGTACCTGTGGTCATTATTTCAGCTTGCGTTGTTGGAGCCACTGTTGTTCTTCCCACTGCTGTGTCAGATTCAGTGGTTTGTTGTGGGGTTGTTCCTTCTGATGTTATCACCAGTGCATCTTGAGTGGTTACCTCTGATGTTGTGGGTTGGTGTGCAGTTGTTTTTTCAACAGTTGTAACATCTTGCATGTTTGTTTCTGATGTTGTTGGTTGCTCTGTTGTCATTTCTTGTGTTGATGTTTCTAAAGTTGTTGGTTGCTCTGTTGTCATTTCAAATGTTGTTTCTTGTGTTGTTGTCTCTAAAGTTGTTTGTTGCTTTGTTGTTGATTCAAATGTCGCTTCTTGTGTGGTTCTCTCTAGACTTGTTATATGTTGTGTTGTTACTTGCTGTTCTGAAGTAGTTGTCTTTAGTGTTGTTCTCTCCTGAGTAGTGATTTCAGCACTGTATCCAGAAGAAGTAGTTACAGGTATGGTTGACTTTTGAGTTGAAATTGCTTCAGTAGTTCTACCACTGGTTGTTTTGCTTGGCTCTGTAGTAAAGAACTCCTCAGGAGTTGTTACGTCATTTTCTGTAGTATATGAAAATGTAGTCTGTTCTGTTCCTGTTTCTTCAGTAGTCATAGGATTAGAAGTCATTTCTAAAGATGATGTGGAAAAACCCGACTCTTCAGTTGTAACATCAGGCTCAAACGTCGTATCCACTATTTCTGTTGTAATTTGTTCTGTTGTTGCCTTGTCTGAAATCGTTGCATTGGTAATTGATTGTTGGGTTGTAATTGGACTAGGAGTAGTTTCCACAGTAGAAACTTCTGTAATTCTGAATGTTGTAGCTTCAGAGGTAACTTCCTCTGTTGTCTGCTGATCGGTTGTCACGTCTGTAGTTCCATGTGCACTCGTGGTTACTTCTGAGCTAGTAAATATATAAGTCGAAGTAGGTAAAATAAAAGACGAAGACACAGTTGGAAAGGCACTTTCTGTGGACTGAATAAGAAAACTGGACGCATCAAAAGTTTGTGTAGGCACAAGTGTTTCCGAGATATTCAATGAAGCTGTAGGTTGAAACATTTCTGTCCCAAAAGTAGAGGACGCTACGGGCACTTCAGTTTTGATTTCACTCATCATAAGAGTGTCAGTTGGCACTATGATAGATTCAGTGGACATTGGAATAGATCCCGTTGGAAATATGGATGCTTCTATTGATTCACTCATACTCCAAAAACAGACTGTCAGAAGATGATGTAAACAAACCATCAGTAAAAGGCAAAGATGGCGTCATAATGGTAAAGCTGGATTCAAACGTTGAATCCGAGATACTTGACATATCCATGGAAGATAAAACGTAATCTGTGGAATAGGAAAGACTAGAATCTGGAAAACTTGTCAACAATTCTGTGGCGATTGCTGCCGATGAACTAGTGGATGGAATGATTGTAGCGAGATCAGATGAATCAGCTGGAATGGATGAAGAGGGAGCCATCATTGACTGTGTTTCTGTTGGAAGAATCTCTGATGAGAGAGTTGGCACAATATCTGATGTTGGAATGGAAGTCTGTGAAGGTACTGGCAAGTCACTGATATAACTCGTAGGAAGCCCTGGGATTTTCGTTGGCAATGAGCTGTATATAGAAGGCGTGGCTGTTCCTCTTACTGCCCTTCGTTTTCGAGAAACCTCTCCAGGTGGCATTGATTGACTAATATGCCATCCTAGCACTAATAGGCCATTGAGTTCTTTCCGGAGCCTACCAGAGGCAATGTTATGCTCCATCACCTGTGCGATATCTGCAGTTTGTGTGAAGTCACCACACGCTACAGTCCATGATAGTTCAGCAAGTGGCAAGGTTGGACTAGTACGATTCTCCCCTGGACCAGCCAGAAGAATGTGTGTATTGAGCAATTTAGTTACAGTTTCACTCCGCTTTGGACCGAGTCTAAGTTCACGAAGTGGCCGTGACACAAAGGCAGCCATATTGTATAATAATTCCACTTTTTCCTGAGGGCTAACTTTTAACAGATCAAGACCCAATATTAAAGTTGTTCTCACTTCATTTTCACCACGTTTGCACCATCGTGGCTTAGTTTCATGCATTGCATTGGTATTTGCACCATTCAAGTGTAACGCTATATCCATATCATCACTAAATGGCACTACTGTTTGTGACTTTTCAGTTTTGACTTGTATGAGAAAGGCAGTGGATACGGAGCCCTGCCTCCTGCCATTTTGCATTTGAACAGTTTGTTCGCTTCTCTGTGTAGCAACATCAATTTGCTGGAGTGTAGTTTCACTTTTTGCATGTAGTTTTGAAGACAGATCGTCTTTTCTGTCTTCATTTTTTGGCCTAGTGCTGGCAATAACCTGCAACAAATATAAACAGTAAAATATTCTTCTCCTTTGTATCAAAGACCATACAGCTCAAGCTATCTACCATCATGGGTCTATTATTAGTAAAAATATTTGATTTTCTAATAATTTGACACTTATTAATGACAACCATATCAGCTATATACATGTATTAGAAATTAAATAAAAAGAAACTTATTGAAACTAACAAAGAGCATTCTCACTTTTTATTTACTTACTCATTGCACTATACTTCATTACTCATTCCAATATCTAATAATAATGGCCTCTTTCAAAACTGACCTCAATGAGAACGGATCCCTGGTCAAGTGGCGTGGGAACACCATAGAAAGTAGCTGTTGTGTGGTCGAAGTACATCCATCGAGGGAGGGAGATTGAACCAGCCTCATGCACCTAATAGAGGGAGCAAGCATGTAAAGAATATAGAACTTGAAGATGCTAATACTAGCAATCGAGTCTTACCCGGTAATTATTCCTCAATTTGAGGGTGTCGCCAGGCTAAATACTAATATGGTAGTGTGCAGTGTGATAAATCATATAATTATCCAAAACAAATCTATAACGTTTCGCATAGAAAACTGATTTTAAGATTCACCAATATATTGTATATTTTCATTTATAAATACTACATGAAAACTTATGTATACTTAGTATTGAGAAATATTTTTTCCTAAAAGTTTAAGGGTGGGTGGGGGGGTCATATAGTAAATATGTGATTGGTGATATGCCCTAAATCTCAAGCGTGAATTGCCTGTATTTAAGTGTGTGAAATGTGATGCCACCTATTCAATTACAATTCCTGGGGATTGGTGAAAGACAATAAAATTTATTGGTGACTGGTGATTTAGCAAAAAATTGTTGGTGAATGGATTTTCATCAAGGCGTAATTACCTCAAACTGCACATCTTTCCTGCTGAAAGCTTGGGCAGGAATGGGGAGCATGAATACGTTTCCAACAAGCGCTTGAGTGTCTGGTATTCCCCATGTCACTGAAAGGGACTCCAGCACAGGAGAGGTGACTTCCTTATCTGGAAGACAAACAATAAGTGATCCAACAATCTTGCAAGAATATAATTGTGGATTTTGTTAGCTGACATGAACATTTTCTTTAAAATGCTGGGCAATATAGTAGTACTGAGTGATGCAACCTCTCACCACTCAACCCCACCCCCCAAACCCCCCTTCATTCTACAGGAATCAGCAATCTATTACCTATTCTGCATTTCCCTGGCAAAAACTGAGTTTACATAATTAGCAGTTTAAATGATGACAGATTATCAAAGAGAAAGTGCACTACAAACATTATTAAAAACATGAGAAATACACATTATCAAGTGATAATACAGTGAGAGGTAAACATAAAATGGCAAAACATCCATACATTATTATAAAAACTAGCAATGTAAAATTTGAGACATGACATACATGTGTATGGGAGCCACCTGAGCAGTGAGCCCGTGAGCTGAGTGAGCCAGGCCGCCTGAGCGATAGGGAGCAGGAGGACCAGGAGCAGCAGCCTCCAGGTCACCCACGTCATCTTGCAGACATTATATTAAAGAGGACCGTCGCTCATCTGAAATGGAATGTGATATCATTCAGATCTTATGTTTAACATCAGGGGTTTTGGGTCACAACTCGCCTCCTTTGTTGAAAATTCATTCATTTTGCACAACTACCCTTGTTTGCTGTGTGCGCTTATAAATGCTGCAATTGGATTGATAAATCAAGCTACTCATGTCTGAAGCCAATCAAAAACAAGCTTTATAAACAAAAGTCGATGACAATATAATATACTGTGCCAACCATTTAGGTGCTCCATAGCAGTAAAGAATTACAATAAATTGGGTAAGGAATAAGTTTGCACAACACATTCAACACCAAATATTATTTCTTCTGAAATCTGTGACTAGTATGCTAGTTTCTCATGTATATGCAGGCTATAATTGTTGGTATAGTCTTTTTAGTATGAAAATTTATATCTACAAAATCTAAACCACAAAATTAACGCTCATTCATTGTTAGCGGGGAAGGTCATTAAAAAAACTCAGAAAGTTCCCTATAGACTAGTTATGACACACACCCTCTTCTGTAAATAATGGCATTGATTGGGCGAGTTCAACTGCATAGAAATTAATTCCCACCCTTTAACATATACTGTCTTGAACTTTTAACGTCTATGAAACATTCAACTGTCTAATACTAAAAGCTAGGAGAGTTACATGTACACACTTTGTTTGCTGAAGAATGCATGCCTTCAATACAAATAATCAATAATAGATCAATGACCGCATTCTTTGATCTGGTTTATTTATATTGCTTGTAAAAACATCACATTCTTATCTTGAGATCCAAGTGTTAATGACTGAAAAATAATCTGGCATTTCTACTAAATCCAGTAATCGTCTTGCATTCAAATATCAATAACCTTATTGCATCACCTGGCATGCATCAATTACAGATTCAATGCATAGCGGCAAAAACTCAATACACACCTGAACACTGCAAGTTTGAACTTGGTAATTATCTCTTTCAACGGGCATTTCTTCTAAATAAGAGCTTTAATGAGTGTGGTAACAATGCATTTCAAATAGAATTAAAATAGGAATTAATCCAACGTATCTTACTAGTTGACAAATTTGTAAATACCGCCAAATAAAGCAATAACTTACCTTATCATCTTTCCTTATCACTATCCCAACTGCCATGCTTTAACCAATCATGCAAGGCAGCCTCGGTGCAAGACTTATGTCAATTTGACAGCCTCTGTCATTTAAGGCTTGAAACGTGAATCAATCACTTGGGTGGTGTTAAAAGAATTCGTTTGAGGCTGGATTAGCCCTTTCCTTGCTAAGAATGAGTTAATAGTAAATTACAGTGCAACTTCTGGTCCTGTATCTACCTGCAGGGTATCACTTTCATTTTCATACAATTGTTGCTGCACTCTTCAAGTTCTTTTTTCCATTCTGAATTTTGTCCATACATTTTGAGCTGTGCTGTGGAATAACGGCTAGGATGTCATTGTGGCCAGATATGGATGAAAGTTCCCGTGACCCATTAAAAGTTATTATTATATCCTGATCTCTCTTAAGTTTGTTTTGAGGCGACGGGTGGGCATAAGTAAATGCTCATATTGTCTAGATTTAAATATGCTTTCAGAAATTAAATCATTATATTGAAAACTATTATTCGCCATATATTCAAGTGTTTATCCGAATCATTAAATTAAATTTGCACATTGTATGAACATTTTAGCTGCAGTGCAGCCCCATCACCCAGCAAAACCAAGGGTACATCACTTAGTTTATATTGCCACAGAACTGGGGTGAACCTCATAATTTCTACAGACTTTTTTGTCAACTTTTCATGTTTATCATGCATGGTAGGATGACTAATACAGAACAAAACATAATCCAAGACAAATGCAGATCTAAACATTGAATCACATTTGATATCAATATTCTCAACAGATACAGCTAGAGTATTGAAAGTAACATATAGGAAAGCACACAACTAAGGTTAAACACAATAGCTGAAATATGTTACAATGTCAGGCAATGAACTCTTTAGTAATTTCAGTTTAACCCATTCTTCATATTAAGTGAAAATCGATTTATGGATGTAATTGTAATTGTAATTGTAATTACCAGTATAAATTGACCCTACCCTAAACACATCAAATCACCTGTGGTTTTTGGTGTTTTGGGACTAGACCTGCGGTGACCTACAGTAAGATTTGAAACTAGACTCCTAAAATAAAAATATACGAAAAAAGTGTTATAATTGTTTGTTAGACCATTCTATGCTGTAAATTGTTATGTAAGTATGTTTCAGTTAATATATTTGATAATAAAGAAGTACGTAGAAGTGTTGACATGTCTTTTACACAGTATATTTGCGGAATCTCAAACCATTTTTCTAAACTACTGAGCGACAATATAAGATAATTTAGGCGACCCTTAATGTTGGGGTGTTAATTATGCCATTAAGGCTTTCCCGTAAGGCTCAGATGTCAGTAATCGCCTGCCCAAATAAAGTGTGGGGACTCAAATAAATAAAATGATAGGTAGTAACATTTTCAAGTCAACTTACTATAGAGAAGTTGGTTTTACTAGTAGATGCAGTCTCAAGAGTCTCGACATACGTCAGAGTCTTGTCACAGCACTAACATGTACATGTGACGACTTGCCAACGTATGTCGAGACTCTGGCAACCGCATATACTAGTATTAAGTATGATCAAGTAATTAATGTTTGATATAATGAATGTCAGTGAATGACACAAGTTTTTTTTCATACTAGCCAAAATTGGCTGAGTGAACGCCCATAGCCAAAAAGTTTCACACTAGCCAGATGCTATTTTTTGTTTTTTTACACTAGCCAATTGCCAGTTGTTAATTGTCTTTATTAATTTAAGATTCTGATATGAATAAAAAATAAAACATGTTATTAAGGAATATAAATACTAAGAAAAACATTTATAAACTTTACTACATTTTGTTCAGGATGACCAATGACTGCAGGGATGATTTTTGAAAATCATAAAAAGGGTCTAAAGGCCACCTTAGATTTTAAATAGTGGTCAATAATTTCTTAGCGGTGCTAGCCCAAAAAATGATATTAAGTACCCAACTTTTCTGTAAATCATACACTAGATTCCAGAAAAAATGCATCACATTTTTAAAAGAATTTGGGGATAGTCCCCCCCCCCACCACCGCCGTGTCATCTTCCGTGCACTCTCACCCCCTGGTTACAAGCAAAATAACACTGCCACTGGATTACTGACAGTGACAGACACAGATTTGAAATATCAGACTGGATGTGCAAAATCGCCTTTCAAAGCGAAACACAAGTGACCAGTCTTATTATTGAAAGTCATATATATTACCTACTTCAGATCTACATCATTAACATTCAATGACACATTGTTAATCCATGTAAATTCAGAATTATTTCATATTTTTTAAGAGAAATGTAACCGGTCACCATTTTGTTATTAGAACATGCTATTCTGGCGACACCCGTGCATTTATCACACAACAGCGCCAATTCCATGTTGTTTACCTCCTCATTCGAGACTCCGACAAGCCACTGCCTCATTGCAGGTGTCATAGATAACAACACAAACTACTAATTATTTGGTCATGATCCATGATTTCGAATGTGCTTTTTAGATTTTTTAAATGACCAAGTCGAATGAATTTATACTAGACTTTCAGTTGCAATTTCTTACAATCGCCAAACATGTTTTAATCAATACACGCCCGAACTTCTTCTATTATCGCCGTCGGCGTTTTGGCGACTTGTGTCATTCCAATGGGTTGATTTATCTTGTCAACGATATTCTACAATGTTCTGAGCCAATGCTACTGTGAGTAATTAGCATGTCTGCGCTACAGTTGGGATATGCTGGATGCTTCCCACGGATATGAGAAAGATATACATGTAGTGTGACCAGGATGCCAATGACCTGGTGTAGATATAAAGTCCATAGAGTACGGCAAACTGTGAATTGTGACTGTAAATAAGCACATTTACATTTACATTAGTTCATGATTCTACTTTGTTATACTTTCATTTAAACCGGGATTTGCACAATTCAGCTGTGCACACAATTCATGTGTCAGACTCCTTAGAACAGTCACTCTTTCAGTGCTTGAGTGCCTTGCGTCGAAAGTCAGCTGGTGGCTGTAGAAGACACTAACTGAGTGTTTGTGGTGCATGATGTAAAGACACTTGAAAGATTGACTGTGATAGGAGTCTGACACATGAATGGTGTGCACAGCCGAATGGTCTGATTCCTGATCTGACAAAGTAACCATAGGATTGGTCATTGTTTTACACTGACATTGCTTTTGTGATTGTTATAGTGCAGGTGACTTTTGCAAAAATCTGGCTTTGCTGTTGAATTCAGCCATGGAATGTTTCAAACCGGAGGATGCAGACTTAGATTCAAATGAAGATTGGGAAGCTGCCTGGGATTTTGCATCTGTTGGTGAATCTGTTACCAATCGACAGCAAAATAATGTGTCGAATGGATATCAAGGTCCAATTCAGAAAACTTCAAGCTCAACACCAATAATCCACACTGACAACATCGTGAAGACAAGCAGAAATGGGTCACTTTCAACTGATCCAACCGAGCGGCACATGCCTGAAAGTGCTGGAAAGGATAAGTTGGTTACAGAATCGTCAAAGAAAGAAACTTTTGTAAGCAGAATGGCTCTTAATGATAATAAAGCTGGGATGGAGGGCCTTGACAAAGACAAGATTAATGCAATCATATATGAAGCATCCAAAGGTAAATATCTATTATTGTTATAGTATTATGTACTTTCTATATCCAAGTATTGGTACCACTTATTAGAAAATTTTATTTACTGATTTTGAAGTTTTTGTCCAGGCTCAAAATATTTTGAAAATGAGAAGAGGAAAGAAGAGCAAATGAAGAAAAGGATCAAACATCAGCAAGATATAGTCGATAACCTAACAAAAGCACAGATAGATAATGGGTGTAGAGAGGTAAGATTTGATAAAAGTAATTTGAACAGAAATTGATCTTGCATACATGTACTTAGACTAGAAATTCCTCATCAATAAAACAACGATTATAATTCATTAGAAATTCAAGCAGTTTTCCACTATAAACTTGTACTTAATTTTACATGTTCTTATATTTTGTATACTAGGCTGATAAGATGTTGCTAGAAATCGAAGCCTCCCGAGACCTGAGCCGCTGTATTGTGCACATGGATATGGACATGTTCTATGCCGCTGTTGAGATGAGGGACGAACCATCGCTACACGACAAGCCGATGGCAGTTGGTGGCACCAGTATGCTTGTAAATACATTTTTATATTGTGTGATATACATGTATGTCAGTATTCATTATCTTGAAGCTGTAGTGAAAACAGTAAAATGATCGAAGTAGCTTGTATTCAAGATACCAGACTATTGATGAGACTAAATGTTCATAATGTTGTTAACAGGAAATGAAACAGACCTTGAGAAAACAGAAAGTTGGAGATAAGCAATATAAAGAAGACAAGATTCCTCTGTATATTGTGTCTTGTGAATATCATGTTTAGAGTTTAGAGTTTCATAGTTAGAAAATACAAATGTAGTCTTCACCAAGTGATAATAAAGATCTGTCTGTCTGAAAGTAATATTTTTCAAACTCTCCTATCAATCACAAGTAAAAATGTGATATTAGCATTGATTCAGAAATTATTCATTTTATTCCCTTCAACGAAAGAAAGCTGTAATATCAATGTGGTCATTTTTCAGTCTACATCAAACTATGTTGCTCGTCGATATGGCGTACGAGCTGCCATGCCGGGATTCATTGCACGTAAACTGTGTCCAGATCTCATCATTGTTCCACTCAGCTTTGACAAGTATACAGCAGTTAGCAGAGAGGTTTGTATTTCTAAGCTAACATGTGATAGATCTAAACTAACATGTGACAATAATGACGTTTAAAAAAAACAAATTCGTAGCTGACTTAAAATTTAGTTGGCCTTGACTTTCAGACAATCATTAAAGTTATTTTCAAGTACTTTTGTATGACGAATAATGGAACCTTACCAACACACATCACAAAGCATTATAATTTCTGGCACAACAATCTAAATGAAAACATAAACATACTCTACTTTACTTTATAGGCCATCTCTTTACAAGGGGTTGACTAGACCAAAGGCACCATAATCATTCTTTGTAAACATGTTTTTTGAATAGATATGAAAAGATATTTGAGTTTTGAATGACCAATTCTTTCTTTTATTTAGGTTTTGAATGACCAATTCTTTCTTTTATTTACGTTTTCAATGACAAATTCTTTCTCTTTTATTTTTTCATTATAGTATAAATATACCAGTAGTTATGTCCGCCAACACTGACATTGCTGGTGCCAGTGGCAAGGACAAGGATGTCGATGAACTGATGTAGATATAATGTAGTTTGAACTGGAGATGACATTGAATTGTGTCTGTACATAAGCACGTTTACATTGTTGTTATTATCGCAACATGATGTTTTGGCTACTATTTTCAGATCCGCAGCATTCTAGCAGAGTACGACCCTAACTTTGCGCCAATGAGTTTAGATGAAGCGTACCTGGATTTCACTCCACACCTGACACTGAGGCAGCACACTAGTGTTGACCAGCGAACCTACCCACAGGTATGGTTATGCACTTATTTTTATCATTTGTGTATGCATCCTTGAGTAATAGACAAAAATTTGGATGCTCTGTGATTATTCGTCTGATTTGAGAACTGGAGCTGTCAAATAAATGCTTGAAACAAAAAGTTTTTTTTCCAAACTAAGATGTTTTATGTATGATTTATTATTTCCTCCACTTAGATACATGAAAATACATTACTCATGAAAATACAAAACATATGGATCAGGGTTGGGTTTCATAGTGGCATAAACATGGCGTGTACTGTCCAAAACCCTTTTAAGCCAGCCCGAAACTGGCAGAAACTGGCGAAACTGGCAGAAACTAAACTAGGGGAAAAATTCCTGTCCAGAAGATGCTATATCAGGGTGTTTGATAGCCATGTGTTTATGTTTTATATGAATTTATATTAAAATTATTATTATGTTTATTGCATTTATATAAAAGAACAGAAAGTTTTTAAATAATTTTACAGCTTTTATTTTGAATCGACTGCACATGCATATGGAATTTTATTATTACATCATGTTACAATCTATTGCATTGCATTGCGTTTTGGCAGGAGGTGGGGATGCTGATCGTTTCTTTTGGTTCCTGTAGGTGCATCTGAAGGATCGAACCTTTTATTGCATTTATCATAATGGTTTATCATTCTTGCAGGTTTAGGAGCTTGGATGTTGCCACATGTTTTACATTTTGCATGTACCTTTTCCATCTTTGATGGTTCTAAAAAATGCTGCCATACAGCATGTTTTGGCCTTCCACCTTTAAACATTTTGCATATCTTTAAATAATCACAATGAATTCACAATCAGCTGTTCACAATGAATGCTGGCTACAACTATGATTTGATATCTGTATGGCGAAACAATTTATAGCTACCAATTGTTCTAACCAAACCCTTACCACAACAATGTCAGTAGTAACATTAAAAAAAAATTCCAGTTGTATTCTCAACCTACCACAAACATAATGTTAGTACTAAGGCCAGCTTCAAACAAAATCATGGTAGGCCAGGTTGTGACTTCAAAAAGGAAGCCACCTTTGAAGTTGAAATTCTAAAGGTCAGTTAATTAATGATTAAGTGCTTGGAGTCCTTTATTGACTTTTACTTTAAAGAAACAGTTTGTTGTACAATAATTACAAACTTTCATGAGTTTATGCCACAAATAGGGTTTCCGCCGCCTGTCCAAAAGTGTTTTTTCAGATGGATTATGTCAACTTACATATGATAATATATGTTTTTTTTAATTCATAAAATAGTTGCATATGATGTTATTTGCTTTAAAGTAACATTGCCATGTAAAATATTGACAAAACTAATAATTTTGAGGGAGATTTTGAGTTTCTGCCGGTTTAAGCCGCCTGTCCAAAAGTGGTTTTTCAGATGGATTATGTCAACATACATATGATATTATATGTTTTTTCTTTCATAGATTAGTTGCATATGAAGTTATTTGCTTTTAAAGAAACAGTTTTATGTAAAATATTGACAAAACTAATGATTTTAAGGGAGATTTTGAGTTTCCGCTTTTTGGGGTTTCCGCCAGTGGCGAAAATAAAAACCGCTGGATTAAACCGTGTTTAAACCGCCAGCGGCGGAAACCTGCCAACCCTGATATGGATATCAAATTAACCAAATGTTTAGTAAACAACTCATAATTAGACAAAATATACCAGGTGTATGTAAGTGTCTGTAAATTGAAAATACATTTTCTCCAAAATGTTGTCAGTATTCTTTATTCTATTCTTCAAATTTTGTTTAGCGATGTATTGATATCTCAAGTCACTTGTTTATAGTTCTGTATTATTACAAACTGCCATGGTACTTGCACTTTCCGGTTTAAACTGTATCATTACGATCACATAGGAAGCTAGCACGCCGATTAACTGAAACCACATTTGTATAAATTACATGGAAGTTTATTCCGTAATTATGTAATCAAATTGTTAATATTACACAAACCAAACGCAACTGCATCAATGGATTTGATCTTCTTTTGAAAGTGGCTTTTAAAAGATTTTTAACTATTAGAATGAATTCCTTCTTCCATTATTAATTTTCTCAAAGCTGCTTTCAAAAGACATGCTCTTTAATTCACATCCATTGCTGCAGTTGCCTTTGACACAAGCTACGTAGAGCTCACTTAGTTCAAAATGTTTATTTAACTACTTAAGTGAGTTTTGTATTATTCATACGAAATTTTGAAACTAACTTTTTTAATGAAAAATTATTGACCCTTACTCTATTATGCATTGTGTTTATGACTTACGGTGAGAATAGCTGGTCTGTCCATTACAAACATCCTCATGGCCGAGAATCCAATGGGCCGTGTAGACAGCCGGTTCAAGAAGATGCACGCCTGAAAGCAGCAGATGTTATTTCTTTCTTTACAATCCAAAACCAAATATCATGTTAATCAATTTTTTGTAAGGTATTTACTTAGAAATTAACAAAGAATACAGAAATAAATGAAGATTATTACTTTTTTCCAAAAAAATATTACATTTTCTTAACCTCTAATACTGATTTTCTTCATCAAAAGCTGGCATCATTGATAATAATCCAAAAGTCCTGAGCAAAAATGCATTTGCCTTGGTTGAAAAAGGTTAAAACTGAGTATGTAACTTTTGTCAATTGTTACCTGAGTGATGTGTGTGGTGCTTTGTCCCTGGAGGTTGAGCCCGTGGATGGGGGTGTAGAGAGCATGTGCTTTGGAGTTCAACACTGCACCTGTAACATAGTAGCGCCTCTACCAAATTTTCCTTGTGAGAAAAATTTTTGTTGCCCCCAGAAATCGACCAAATTCCTAGTGCAACCGTACCTGGTGCTGAACAAAGTAAAAATTATGACAAATTGTGCAATCATAAAGCCCCCTCAGGCCCCCATCCCTCTTCAGCTGCTAATGACTGTCATAACTTTGTTTTTTGTGACCACAATTACTTACACATATATCTTGTGGCCTGACCATAGGTGTAGCATCGATAAATAGTAGTGCATTTTGACGCTATAGATCCTACTTCATGAGGTAAGGTACATAAAATCTGTTTAAACTAACACAGTACCTGTGCCGCATGTGAGAACCAGGTTGGTGGTGAACACTGCGATGTAGTAGACATTGCTGGTGAGAGAGAGCGGGGCCGGCCCACTGCTGGGGAAGTAGATTAGGCTGTACAGGAGCAGGCAAACCAGCCCGATCATCAGCACAAACGTCACCGACGTGAACAGCTGCAACACGCACGAAATGACATCAGATACTTATTGTATCTGTGTTGAGTTGCATGACTTATGGACAAGTATTCTGGGTCACTTCAGATGGGCAGATCCAGATTTTTGGAAAAGTTCGGGGGAGGGCACTTAAGGGGTCTCATGAGGAGGCTTCACACTTTTAAAAGTAGCATGGTTTTCTTTGTCACATGCCATTTTTCCACTTTGACTGTCCTAGAGTGATGTCTTATTCTACAACATCACAAAAAAACGGGAGGTTGTTCTTAACACATACAGTTTATCTTTCTCAAGATCTCTATGGATTATTGAGAGCTTGTGTAAATTATAAGATCATATTACACTTTAGTCCTAATGAGATTACATTTGTATGATTTAAAAAAACACAGTACTATTATATGGAAGTGATCGCCAAAATGCAGGAAGACTTTAATCAACTAAGAAAAACTGATACCTGTATGAATGAATCCGCATGATCAATAATTTCGCAGATATCATTGTGTCTCTGACGGAAAACCTCAATTTTAGAGGTCTGTTTCTTGGTAACAACTTCATCCTGAAACTGTTGGGTGATGAAATCACACATTTTACCGAGGTGGATGCTGAATATGAGGATGAGACCTTGAGGGAAAATTCCAGCAGCTGTTGATCGTAGAGTGAAAGCGAAGAATAAAAAGGCTTTAATGAGAATTATGTGTGGATTTGTTGGTTCGAATGGAACCACAGTAGCATCAAAGATTGAGGTGAAAAAGATACAATAGATTATCACCAGTGATGTGAGTACAAAAACAATCCAGCACATTGCCACAATGACCATGACACTTTTCTTTAGAGATTTTTCCACTTCACAAAGTTGTGGCTTTAAATCCATGAATTTCACGTCCCAGAGTTGTATGTAATCCGCAAGGTACGATCTTCGAGTAAACGTGAGAAAAACAAGGGTTCCACAGAGCATGCAGTAGATATTGTACAGAACAGCTGTGATAATAGACACCATGGCCATGTCAAGTGTCAGCTTTTCACCCTCAAACATCGTGAGAAGTCTGATGCTATTTCCCCATTGCAAGAATATGGAAATTATGGCATAAGCCAGCAACAATTTCTTTCTAATTGTGGTTTCTTTATCTATCACACAAGGGTGCGCAAGACCTATTATGCAGAGGCTTCTAATCATAGGCTTGAGATAGCATTTCACTGACTCCTCTTCCTTGCCTGGTTCAGAATGCTGAGTGTCTAATGGTTCAATTTTTATTCGCTTCATAATGTATGGATCCAAATATTTCATTTGCAGGAAACAGTGATAGTCTATTGATCAAAACAGTTAATTTGACAATCCTTTTATCAATTACTATCCATTGGTTAATTGTTCAATGGAAATTATATCTTCAGCATACTTTCGTTGACTCGGCTTTTATCTTGAATGTGCTGCACAAAGTTTGTCTTTTGTAGCGTGTTAGACTTGGGGATTTGGGACCAAATTTCATATCCCAATTCTCACATTTGATTCAAGTCCATGGAGAGCTCTCAGGAAACTTCCTGCCCAGACAGACTTTCCTCTCACCTCTTTTAGTTCATGTACACATCATTAGCACATTTTTATTTTTTACTCATGTTCAGTTTCCTGTGGCTATTGATTACTTTGTACGTTTGAGCCTAAGTGATGTAACGTCAGACAGTCATATCGAAGTAGACAATAATGGGGAACACATTCATATTTGTTAACTCATGCCATGCATTAGCTTTGCTGTAATTATTGTCTTTGTCAACCATTTTTGTGGGAGTGCATATGTGGGCTTGAATTGGTAAGTGTGCAAATGCAATTGACAAGCTGTTGCATAAAAGTGAAACAATGTTTTAGAATGTCTCAGAGATTGAGTTTGTAAATAAAATGAATTTGGTAAATGAACTAACCTGTGACACCAACTGCCCTTTAAACTTATCAAGGCCAGATGATCAAAGATACTGATTGGCAATAGAAGTCTAATATTGTAAAACCTAATGTATTTTTAAAAACCAGTTAGTGAATGAATGTGAATGTGGTTGTTTACAGTCGCAATTCACTGTTATCGTGCTCTAGCGACTTTACATATTTACACCAGGTCATTGGCATCCTTTTCGCACTATATCCTTCTCAACTCCCCGGGGATCATACAGCACATCGCTACCGTAGCGCAGACGTGCTAATCACTCACATTAGCGTTCACTCGCCTGACCTGTACCTATTTAACGTGTAGGTACCACGGAGCAGTGTGCAACCTGTTAGAGGTGGGTTTGCTCAACACCTACCATCAGACCCGACCGGGAATCGAACCCACGACCTTCTGGTCACGAGTCCAACTCCCTATCCACTCTGCCACGGAAGCACTAGAATGGAGCAATGTGTGTTAGAGCTTGGATTTTGTGTAAATCTATGCGCATACCGGTAGTTAAATTAGTTATTGTCTTTGATATTTGGGAGGAGTCAATACAATTTTGTTCATCAAAGTCAATAGATAGTCAATAGATAGTTAGTAAGCAAGAAAATTGGTTGCTTTACTGAGGTGGTAACTTCATAGAGTGCATTATATTTTCGGATTGTTTTACTAGCATCGAATATATCGTGCTTTCAGGTCGTAAGCTGGAGAGATGACTGCTCGTGTAGCCTCAGCACCAGGAAGCAGCAGCAGCAGCAGCAGCAGCAGCAGCAGCAGCAGCAACAGCAGCAGCAGCAACAGGAGCACTCAAACAACCGTAGAGATATTGAAAGTAGCCTTGATACCCATGGGCCGCTTTCACAAGAGAAAGGACAGTTGCTGGAGGCTAAGGATGGATATATTAGTGTTGATGTCATGACTCAAGAGGCTGACTCTTGTGTTGTTGACGACAACGATGCTGAACTTTCTGATGTTAGCAAGGAAAGTAAGTCGCTTATAGCATTTGTTTACTGGAGGTTTCAATGGATATGTTTTCATCCGGTCTACAAAGTCAATTAATCTAATTCAGTACAAGAATTGTGAATATGACACATTTATTGTTCAATTATTGGCTGACGCTAATCTGGGCCAGACTCCAAGTCACAGTGACTGTGGTCATCTATTGACTTTGATGAACAAAATTGCATTGACTCATCCCAAATATTTACAGCAACAACTATGCACATAGATTTTCACGAAATCCAAACTCTAACACACATCACTCCATTCTAGGCCCGGCGACGACACCAGCAGTGCCTGTGTGTGGTGTGTGTGGCAAGCAGCTGAGGCAGCCCGTCTGCTGGCAGCAGTTTGCCACCGATGTGGAGGAGGCGGTGCGTGAGATGAGGTTCCGCATACAGCAGAAGACAGGCCTCACAGCCAGTGCAGGTAACACAATCAATCAATCAATCAATCAATCAAAATCCTAAATTCATTTGTGTACGCCCTTAATTAGTCCTCATTTAGAAGGTGTGGCCTGGCTGTCCAGTCTACTTCTCAACCGTCCTCTCCAAGCCTTTAGGTCACCAGAATCTACATTGGCTTCTAAATTTATATGTGCATTGTATGGTTATTGGTCCAAATTGTGTGAGGTTCTGAGAGTGTACCTTAGAAAGCATTTGAAGTAATATCCATGTTAATGCATTTATACTGATTTCAAAACAAATACATTGTAGAACAAGTCGATCCTTGTCAAGCTTGTTTCACTACTAGTGTTAAAAGAATCTAAAATGGGTAGATTCTGTACAAGATTGTGAAGCATCTCTCAAGATTAAGATTCGATTCAGGCATTTTCTTCTAGTATGATATCATCTATTTCCAGGTATAGCCCCAAACACTATGGTGGCTAAGGTGTGTTCTGACCGGAACAAGCCAAATGGTCAGTATCGCGTGCCCCCTACAGTGGAGGCTGTGAAGGACTTCATGGAAGATCTGCCCATACGCAAGGTAACAACAAAAAATAACGCATCTCTTTCACCAATGAAAATTTCAATTGACGGATTGATATTTGTCAATTATCATACCTGGTATGTAATAGCTGTTTATGAATTGCAACAATGGTAAAATCAATAATAAATGGTAGAGGGAGTTTATTACGAGTCATAGAAAGTGCAAAAGAAACGCATAATATGACCTTTCTTTTTTTTCATATTAGAAACTGCAAAGTAGACGCCTAATAAGACCACTTTTTTTGACCACCTCTATGTACTGCTAGTACAAAGCTACTTAAGACGGACCTTTCCATCATTAGAAAAGAGGCACTGTACCCAGTAGAACCTAACAAATAAGACCACCTCCTGTGTGAGACCACCTCTATAATAAGAACACTTTTCATGGTCCAAAAAATGGTCTTATTACAGAGCATGCTTTCCAAGAGAACATCCCATATAAAGACCATTCTGTGTATAGGTGTGTGGAAAAACTTCATAAAGCTACCAAAATGAACCCTCCATATAAAGACCACCTCTCTATTGAAACCACCCAGCACTGCTCCCAAAGGTGGTCCTAACAGAGAGGTTCTACTGTATTCTCCTCTCCTGTGTGTAGGTGGTCCTAATAGAGAAGTGGTCTCTATACAGAGGTTCATTTCGGTAGCTTTGTGAAGGTTTTGGACTGTGAAAAAATGGTCTTAGTACAGAGGATGCTCTCAATAGAGAGGTGGTCTTATTTGGAGGTTCTACTGTACAGTACACCTCTTTTCTAATAGAAATACAATGTACTAGCAGCACATGAATGAAAAAAAAAAAAAAAAGATCATGTTATGCATTTCTTTTGCAGTTTTTAAGACTCGTAATAAACTCAATAGAGAGGTGGTCTTCATTAGAGTTCCACTGTACTCTCCTCCCCTGTGTGTAGGTGTGTGGTATCGGGCGTGTGTCCGCGTCCCTGCTGGAGGCGCTGGGTGTGCGTGTCTGCGGTGACCTGGTGGGGCGGCGGCGCGGGCTGCTGTACCACACCCACTCGGAGGGCGCTGTCGCCCACTACATGGCCGTGGGTGCCGGCGCGGGGTCAACGGAGGTCAGCGCCGGCGGCGACCGCAAGAGCATCAGCGTGGAGAGGTGAGGGCGCGGTTATGCTACATACATTTGCACGCTTCTTTGGAACTCGTAAAGATACAAGCTTCCCATATTGAAAAATCAATCTCGAATGTGAATCCTGTCAACCTTTTAATATTCAGAGCATGATTCAAACTTTTATCATTGATTGTGTTTGTCTGTATTTGTAGGACATTTAGTGAGATTTCTGCCCCTGATGACTTGTATAAGCGATGCCGTGAGCTGACCGAGTCTCTGGTGTCGGATCTTCATGATGAACACATTGTTGTATGTTGACTTTTATCTCTTATTTCGATTTGATGAAAAGATATAATAGAGAGTGTACAAACCCAAAAACAACGTATAGAATATTTCAATTTACTTTCAATTTCTTTTTGATTTTTTAAGTGGCTTTCATTATTTTCTAATCTGGGAATATTTAAGTTATTTTCATTGATATAATTACATCTGCTAGTGTCAAAAAACATTCCGTAAAAATGGGTGCTGTGTATTTTTGTTTCAAGTTACATCAATCACCGAACTCAGTCTTTTTAATTACTGTAAATGTGAATTTTATCATCTAAATACAGTGTCTTTCTTTTCCCAGGGCAAGACAGTAACATTGAAGATAAAGACTGTGACGTTTGACGTTTTCACACGAGCGCACTCACTGCCGAACGCAACAGACGACTTGGATGAGATCTACACAACTGCGAGGGATTTGCTCAAAACAGAGATACAACAGGCTCCTGGGGCAAGACTGAGGCTCAGGCTCATGGGTGCGTTGTGATCCGTATTAATCTAATTCGATTGTTTATTTTTGTAGCGTTTTAAAAATTTCAAGGGTTCAGATTAGTCGGAGATAAATGATATATGTAACTTATAAGTATTGGATAAAAAATTATATAAATAAACCTAAATATAAGGTAAATATCAAATCAATATTTTCTTTAAGTACCAGTCTGAGTGTTTATGATGGCAGACCAACAATAAATCTAAATCTTTTGAATATTTATGACTGGGGAAAAGTGAGACCAAATCAATAACAACCATTGTAACAGAAAGAAAAGGCAATCGAGATGGTTTTTAATGTTGTCATTTTGCTTTTGACACTAGGTGTGCGAATGTCGAATCTTCTTGGAAAAGACCAGGTAGAAAAACAGAAGCAGACGACAATCACTGGAATGTTCTCCAAAATTAACAGCAAAAAACAAAAACAAAACATACAAAAGCCAGAGGAATTTCAAACAGCTAAAGACATCGCATCATTGTTGTCCACCAGCCCATCTGAACATGCTAATACTTCTGATAGGTGTTTTGCTGACGAAACACTGTATGTTTGTCCAGTTTGTAGTGAAGATATAAAATGTGCCGGACTGGCTGAGTTTAATCAACATTTGGACACTTGTGTGATCATTTCTCCCAATCCAAAAGGCTCACAGCAAAGTTGTGGTGACAGAGAAATGCATTCTGATGGAGAACTTTTCAGTGAATCCGAAGACAGTAATGAAATAGTAAGAAATGTTACCAAAGCTAGCAAATATGATGAAGAATCTTCAAAACAGTTTGCGTCCGTTGAACAAGACAAATCAGTTTCTAGTGTATCACCAGTGAAACAGCAGACAATCATAGAGTACTTGCACCGAAGCCCAATAAAATCAGCATTACATGATAGCAAATGTGAACCAAGCGAGTCATTTAATCCTACTTATAATTCAGAAAACGAATTGATAAAATATAGCAAGCAATTGGATGATTCTGTAGTGACAGAGGAAACAACGTCATTGCACGAACAGAGAGCTGGAACATCGTGTAGCCCTCCAATCATTCCCGCCTCTGATGATGAGCTGATTTGTCCTGTGTGTAACCAGCCTCAGCGTTGCGTATCCATGGAAATGTTCAACCGCCATCTTGACTCGTGTCTCAATCAGATGACTGTGAAATCTCTTCTGGCTCAAGACACTGCAGTGGCCAGAAAAAGGTGATTTTCATATAAGGCTATTTGAGTTGATGTATTCAATTTCAAATAGATATACTTTTCTCATTTATCAAAGTTTAGAGATATATTAGATGTATATTTTTGTAAATAATTTCGCATCAATCCAAATGTAATAAATACACAAACAAATCACATTGAGCTTATTTTATATATTCTGGTTCCTAAATTTGATTATCCTGATTTCTTAAGTTTACTTTCACTGTTCATTGATGTTATTCACCATCGTGCTTCTTTTTCAGAATGAGCGGTGAAAATGTTCACGTGCAGTCACAGAAGCGGAGAAAAACAGACAAAAATGTGCAACCCATACAATCATTTTTCAAAAGACATTCTTGAATAGGATATTAATCATACATGTAGAATATATTGTTAAAATGAAACACGGTAGCATTCAGGCTGGCAGAGGAAAATATTAGATTAAAGTTTTATTGTACTGTACACATCCACCTGCGGAGCCACTCCTATGTAAAAGCCCATCCCCAAATTTGGATTGTATAAAAATGTGGACCATTGAAACTCCAATCTTACTAGTAAACAGTGTTATAAAATAGTCTTATTAAAATATAAGTTAAAACTACATATTAAACGTAAGATACTGAAATTTTGGCCCCGGGATACTGAAATTTCACCGAGAGAGGTTGGCAGGTCTGAAATACACATTTGTGTAAAAGTCCACCGCTAAATTTGCAATTTTGCTAGTCCAAAAGCCCAAGTGCATTTGGAGGATCGTATATATTTGCAAAATGTAATAATTTGATAGCATATCTGTGATATTTATTGCATGTGTATCATGGTTTCCGTGATTCTCAATCTGAATAAAATGATTATGGAATTATTATTTTGATAGATGTAGACATAGAGAATTTAACTTTTATCTTATTCTGTATATATTTTGACAAATTTATTGAAGATAAGTTGATAAATTTGATTATTTATGTTTCAATGCAGGTGTTATAAAATTGTATTAGTTTTGTCTTACTTTTGACCAGCTAATAGATAATATATGGCAGTATCTTTCAACTGCAAAGATAGCTTAAAAATTCTTTGACTTCTTTTTTTCAGTCATATAAAATTATGAGAATAAGTCTACATGTATTAGAATTCTATTATTACTTTTATTTGAGGAAATTTACTTTTTGTTTTAAAACTTCAATTAACTTTTGATGCATTATCGTCAGAACCGTTAGTTATACAACATTTCATATCTATGATTTACTTTTTACAATTGTTGGCTGTATAATTGATTAGAACCAAATAGTTTTGCTTTGAATTATTACATCATTTAACATTTATACATAACTACTTTTATGAAAAATCCAGGAGATAATTTAGACTTTATATAAGAATATTTGTGATATACACATTAACAACTCAAATAAAAGTAAGATATACTTTTTTTATTGTTGTACATTGTATTAACAAAAACAAAACTAACAGTTAAAATGAAATCATTCAAATCATAGACTACTGCAGGAATGTTTTTGCACATTAAATAACGTCAAACAATGAAAACTTTGGTAAATGCTTAAAAAGAAAATAGTTGCAAATTAACATATTTAACTAGATTAAAACTCTTCTAAGAGAACAGCTTTGCTGGCACAGTGTTGACTCATGGCCAATAAAATGCCTCTTAGAAAGCACACTTAAATTGACAAAGACCCCAAATTAGACACGGTGATGCTCAATGGTTAAGTGATTATGTATCAATGTAGGCCATGTTTCAAACTGTGTTGAATGTAAGAAATCCACAGTGGACATAAAAGCCTTATCCAAATGCACATTAACATTTAATGCCGCATTCCCACCGTATTTCCATGTTTTCCACCCTGAGCTTGAATTAAAGCCTCTCCTCAAATTAATGCTGGATTAAAGACAATTTTAAATCAATAAAAACCTTCCTCATATTAGACCACCCACTTCCTTGCAACAGTCTACATATTTCTTTAGAGTTTATGTTCGCTGATATCTATATACTTGGTAGTCTATCAGGTAGTTACTAAATATTTTCTCACTCCATTAAAGTCACCATGTGTATATGTGTTTCAATGCATAGTTTTACATTCACCAGTTTTGTGATAATTAACACCTTCATATAGATGCCTCCCTCCTTTAAGAGCCTACTCTAAGACACATTTTGAAAAAAAAAACTAACACTTACCGGTAGGCTTTAACCCACGGAAATATGGTAATGGTAGTCTAAAGGTAGAGTAAATTCGGTCGATTAGTAACCACAGCTGGCTGTCTGTATGCATTCATACATAAAAAAATTTACAACACAAATTTACAACCATATGATAGAAGTTTTTAAGGGCCTTTTAAAAAAAACATGGCTATGAGTTAAAAGCAATTTGTATTTAGTCTAAAAATAACTACAAAATTAATGCCCATTCAACAATTTCATCCCAATGTAAACATTTAGTTCAATATATATATATATACGTTTCCATTACTAGGTCTAGATATGTCTCATATTTGCAAATGTCATTAAGAGATTTTGACATGGAAGAAATTCACATATGGAACTCAAAATTAATTAGGTCCAATTAGTTAATATCAAATAGCATTACATTATATTTACAATATAGAAGTGATCAGTTGAAAAAAGCATGCAAATATAAAAGAACTGGTGAAACCAATTTGTGGCGTACTTCATAGTATACACTATAACCTTAAACACTACTTCATAGTAACTCTAATAAGAAAATTCCTCGCCATTACCAACCTTCAGAGCACCATGGAACTTTTTGGCAATTTGGGCTAAATAGCTGAATAGACGTTAATAATTCTTCATTTGTATGTAACTTAATCATAAAAAACGGTAAATAAGTGGATTTATTTTGTATTTATTTTGCATGATTACAATGTTTTTCATAATAAAGATTTTTGTAAATAGCTTACTGTAGAGTTTGGCCTATATATGTGTATAAAATACTTGCAAAATTATGGATACAGCCACTACAAATATAATCAAGGAAATAAATATACATGTAGATTATATACAATATTTGATGAACCGCATATTTCCTGAATGTATGTTTTTTTTACCCTGGCACTTTTATTAACTGTCTTTTATACCCAATATTAAGATTCTTTTGTTTTCACATTTTCAAAGGAAACATATGTAGACTTCAAGATTTAAAAAAAAGAAAAGTCAATCCAAAACAACTAAGCAAAATTCAAAACATATTAGAGCCTAAAAACAAAAGTTATAGATGATAATTGTAGGGCCATCCAATATCATTAAATGCTATTTACCCGAATAGTTTATGTGCAATGCCCTAAAATGAAGAAAAAAGTTTACAGAACACCCTTGCAATGTAACCGCCGTCATAAATTATATATGTACAGTAGAACCTCATTAACTTGATATTCCTTATCTCAAATTTTTCATCTCTTGTTATTTCATTTCCCTTCATCCCTATTAGGAACATACAGGACAACCTCTAGTATCCGAAACAATTGGGATGTTAGTTGGGTACATGTATATCAGTTAGTTATCTCGGATATTGGCTTTATCAGTCTTTTGCATGTACTTTCATTCGATATCGACCTCCAGAACTGCCTTGTAAAAATATGTTGTATCAGGACTGTCCGTATACAGAATCAATACAGAATAAATAACCTGTATATGGTCAGTTCTCAGTTTGATTATTTTACTGGGTTTGTTCTTGTGGCGTATCACGGCTCGCCCTTCGGGCTTGCCGTGATACGCCCCAAGAACTTACCCAGTAAAATAATCAATGTTAACAACTCACCCGGTTTTGTCTATATCTCAAGCATTTTAGTCTTATCCCTACAGATTAATAATGAGTTTCTACTGTACCCACAAACTACTTACAATGCTCCATACGAATAAAGAAAACCAATTGGCAATAACAGCATATGCACTACAAACTGTCCAATTCAGTAAAGTTATCTATAACTGCACATCTTGTATTCAAGTATGAAAATTGTAAATTTTAAGACCATAGATCAAGGTATATTGGTTGCATGTACAAAAATGTTGAAATAAACATACATGACATTTTAAATTCTTTTTAAACTTTCAGTGTTATGTGAGAATCTATAACATGATGATTACATTAATTTAGGAATACCATACACACATGAAAAATAAAAATACATAGATGTCATAAATCAGAAAAAGCAAAAAGTTTAACTTGCGTCTTAATAAATTAGAACATAATTTCTAATCATCAGTCTCTAAAAATGTTGAAAAGAACATTTCACGTCACTATAGAGATAGATTATAACACAAACTCACAAATATTGAGAACATACTAAAAGGTTATAGTGATCACGTCCTATGGTCAAATGTTTGCAATGGACCACCAGAAAAACCTGCATCACGCACATCCACACTATTACTGCTTTTGCCACTCACAAACTTTACCCTAGAATACATGATTTTTGCTAACTCAATTTTTTTTCTATCATTGTGACATGATGTGATAAATAATTACCAAATACAGTTGTTTCCTATTTTGGAATGACTACATAAGATATCTAAAATTACTTTTGTATCTGTACATACTAGCATTGTTCCGTCACATATCCATTTTCAAGGTTACATTCAAATAAAGGAAAATGCTCAATTGACATAAGATTCCAAAAATAAATTCTATCATCTCTACTAATTAGTTACAACCCTTAGGTTTTGGCTCTGCCTCTTCCATGTAAATGGGTCCTGCCCTCAATCAGAAGATTACCTTGATCTAGTATTTAATTTTTTAGTTCTCTTCATCCAGTCTTTCCATATTTTTGGTACTACCATCATATCATATGGCAACAGTTTGTGTTGGTCTTCAGTCTTCGTTTTGGCAGGCTACTTTTTAACATGGTTGGCATATATTAAGGGGCCAGATGCGGGGCTTTTTCTAAGCTCAGAATGAGGGATTCATGAGGAAATTTAGGATTTGAGTGAAATACAAAATGCAAAGTTACCAAATATTAATCTCAAAGGTGGGATGGTGATGGAACCCTTAAAAGTTACCAATTCCCCAAATACACACCTCAGAAATATCATATGTATGACCTGATCCTCAGTCATATCAAGTACATGTACACTGAAGATTATCCATAATCTCAGATTCGGAGAGTTGATTATTGGCTTTGCAATGGCAACATGCTAAATTGCTTACTCTCATCAAAAGCATGGCCACCATAGTATTCAATCTTGACAGCATCAACAATGTCATGTGTAGCTCAGTTCTCATATCACTCAATAAAGCAAGAATCACCTGCAGAACTTAACATCAAATAAATGCAAATGGTATTATACACAAATCATTCAGTGCATGTAACATTATGATCATAAGATAATGTTCATATTCCAATATTTCAAATTGAAGGTATACAGTCGATTGGCAACGTACTGGTATATTATATTATCAAAGGTCAGATTTCCTAACTTCATTAAAAAATCAGTAATTTCGTTATTCCTCGCTCAGATTGTAACTCCATCTCAGATTGTGACTCCATCGTCAAACTTATCAACTTTTACCTAGGTAATATTTTTGACATACTACATTTGTAGTATATATATATAGGTATTTCTTATTTAAATTGCCATATATTTTTGGCAACTCTACTGTATTATGTTCAGTATGTAGCCGGTAGAAAGCGAGCCTATTCAACCCTAACGATGCAAGTCCTCTGTTTACTTTAGTATGGTTTTCTTCGACAGCTCTGTCATTAGAAGTACGGTTTTCACGTTGTCTTTCCCAACAATCTTTTCAATTTTTCTGAAATAAAGATGTTAAGGATTGTAATCATTTTGTAAATTTTCAATAAATCAGTACCGCATAGAATCATTATTTTCACATATTCATCTACTGCTACTTCTTTTCGAGCTTCAAGCTTCTTCCGAAAATATGCATTCCATATGACTATCCCATATCTATACATATCTAGTTTGCCCTATGAATAGTTTGACCTACGCGCTAAAGGACTATTCTAAAAGTATTGGCTTTATTACATCTTTGTTTTTGCCAATTATCTGAATAGATGTTGTATACATTGTAATTCTATTTTGTAAGTAAATTTCTAGGTTAGTATTTCTTGTATTTTCCCCTAAAATAGATAGGAGGGGTTTACAAGTATATCAACGTCAATAATGAATACATTTTACAGTCTTATATATTAATTGTATATAATGAGAAATAATAAACCCTATCAAAATTACTTTTTTTGTAGAAATACCTGTGTGTGTTTTTTGCAGTACTTACTTGAGGTCTATCTGCTTATTGTTTTCGCAGTACTTTTGCACTTTTTCATACTTGTCTTTTCCAATAATATCCAAACAGTGCCTGAAAAAAATGAATTTGTTAAAAAAAGGCCCAATTAACCTCTTGGTCTGATATCTATAAAGAAAATACAATATATATCAATGTTCTAATTTGGCCACTCGAAGAGCAAAAATTAAAAAAAAAATCATATCAGGTGAAGGTGGGAATCATTGAAATCACACTTGCCAAGAAATTTTGGGAAAATAGGAAATTATTCTTAGTATTAGTAGGAATGACTAAAGGATATGCCACAAACATTGGACCCTTTGGGAAATTTATCTATGGAATTAAAGCTATTTCCAAAGAGCACAGATGGGATCAGATGTACTGTAGTAACAAAGCCATCTGCCAGTCACATTTTTATCAAGCAATAATTGTGGTATATCATAACATCCGATTTTTATAGGTGTTCTTAGTCAAATAATCACCCTCCATCCTGTACGCCCCTCATTCCAATATATCTCAACAAGCATCCAAATGATTCCCAGTGTCAATTTTTGTACAGAGCATCAGGTACCTGGTTTTATATGATTTGGTTGGTGTCTGCACCCCAGTTCTGTGGCAATTGTGTTAAAGAACTAAGTGACGTAAATGTAAATGTAAATATAAATGTGAATGTGTAAATGTGGTGGTTTATAGTCTTGATCCAAGTTTTGCTCTCACAACTTTAGAATTTACAATTTACACCATGTCATTGGCCCACTTATTGATCTTGAATTGCTTGCATCGGCAGCAGCTTGCATTCAATGCACTACAATGCTTATCACCCACACGATCACTCACTCACTCTTTCAACTCAATGACCTGTAGTACCTAATTAACGTGTAGGTGCCCCTGGTTTTACTAGATGGGTGTCTGATACGTACTTGCGAATAAGCCGTGTGGTGCCTGGCCGGCCTCCCGAGTCCACGATGGTGTCGTCCATGGTGTTGGGTCCATCCAGGTCCTCGCAGGCCTCCCGCGCCACCGTCAGCACCTCATCCAACTCCTGAAGCAGGTAACAACCAACGACTTACATGATTATCATGTTCCAACTGTCACGAAATTGAAATTGTTGGTAACGAAAGGAAATAAGGTGTCATATGCTATTATAAGAATATAACACTCTAACGCTATTACACAGGTATTATGAGGTCAACAGATAAGACTGACCCATGGATGTTAGGACAATAGTCTAGCTAAGCTGTGCAGCACCATTGGGCTATAAGTCATGTGTGCATGTATTCTCAGGAGTTCTATCAATAATAAAGCTAGATACAAGAATCCTGTATTACACGTACTTATGATAAATGGTACAGCATGTTTGCACGCATTGCATAATGAAATTTCTAGATGCGTACAAGTTTAACATCACTACGCCTTGAAGTAGATATCTGTGGTATGACATTTATGAGTAACTATTGTCAAAGACATTCAATACATACTATAGTAAAGACCATAACAAATAATCATCTCACCTCTTCGACCTCATCTCCATCTTCGGTCAAAAAGTCGTCAAAGTCGTCTGCGACTGCTCCGTCTGGCAAGTCCTCCTCTATCTCAGGGATGTCTGCAAACACACATCCTCCACAGTCAGCTCCCTGCTTTTTGAGAACCAGGCAGGGTCAGAATTACACTTGTCTGGCTGTATTTACATACTGTCAGATAAAAGGATGCGTGATGGGGTACATATTTCCCTTCTGTTTGCATATTCGGTGTCATTTGGAAAATTTACAGCATTCCCTCATTTCGTATTTGAGCTCTCACAAAACAGCCACAACAAAATGAATTAGAATAAATACCAAAGTTATTCCATGTATTTTGATAAAGTTTACACTTTTTATATTTTATGGCACCAAGAGTATACATCACATTAAAAGATTGGAAAATCATTGAGTACCTCCCCCCGGGCCCCCACCCCTTTGATCTACCATTGGTTTTTAACATAATTTGTGTTCGATACCAGTGGTTCGAATTTATATCAATATTATGCGTCATCTTTCAAAAATAAGTATATATAAACACTGACAAAAATTACAAATATAAAGGCAAGAAGTAGTATAAAGAAATTTCCAGCAATTTATGGTTTGCATTGCATGCTTGGAGTAGAAAGTAAGAATTTTTGTGATGCTTTGATCACACAATTCTGTAAAATCAAAGATTTCTACAAGTGATAATTTGTACAAGTAGTTGTATCGTCATTATTGAATTCACAAATTTCAATAAATTGACATTTACATATATTAAGCAAAGTTTATAAGCCATGCATACTTTTAGAGTGAAAACGTTTGACACTAAAAAAATCTATAATGTTTGTTCATGACGAAACATTAATTCATATTTTTGATCTGCATTATACATATATTTCTGTTTTACAATACAAAATTTTATCTAAAATTAATGTTACTCAAAATAAACAATCTATACACATGCCTTTTTACAATCTTTCAATCATAAATGGATGGATTGATCATTAACATTAATAATGTGGGTATCAAAATTGACATTTTCTTGTATTATTGCTGTCAATATATTATGTGTATTCCATGTTTCAGCTGGCTTTGTGATTTTTTTTTTAAATATATAAATTATGCTCCAACATTCTATTACAATTTTTATTAATATTTCCAAGTAAATATGCTCATTCCCAAACACTTTTTGTAAAAATAAAAATCAATTACCACATTTTCAAAGAGCAAAATGCCAAATGCAGAATACCCACTTTTATGTTTGATTAAAATTTACAAATTAAAATTTTGCAAACAATTGAGACTATACAGTAGCTAATAAGCAAGTTAATCAAGCCTTGAGGACAAGCCAGTTATGAGCTGATCTGTCACACTTACCTATGTCTAGATCTAGGTCTATTTCTAGATGGAAAACAATGTTAATACTCAACACACAGTGTATTAGAGCAGGAATACAAAATATTTAAAGACTGGTGAATTGCTGAAAGTATCTGAATATACTATTACAATGTTAGCATTGTAAAATTAGCATACAATTTTTAAAGACTAGTGAATTGCTAAAAGTACCTGAATAGGCTATTACAATGTTAGCATTGTAAAATTAGCATACATTTTTAAAGACTAGTGAATTGCTAAAAATACCTGGATATGCTATTACAAAGTTAGCATTGTAAAATTAGCATAAATAAGTGCTATCCTCACATCTTCCACACTTTACTTCACAAGAATATTATATATGGATTGGGTGGTTTTGATTCTACTACACATTTCATGAACAGAAAAAAATAATAACCAAGCCGTTGAGAAAAAAAATTGATAATAATTCAACAAAATACCCATATTCATTTCCACACCTTTGTTCATACATTCCACTTAAACAAACTTTGCAGTGAGTTTTATATACAAACAACTATCTAGTATTTTAGAAAGAAATACACATTTGAATGGTTTCAACTGGCTCCTGTATTTAAAACGAAAATGTTGCAATAGGCACAGAATTGTGTGTTTTATAGTACGTGCTAGATAAACATAACGTACCGTGTCCCGTTGTAAATGAGTAACTGCGTGACGTCTTCACAACTGACAGCTCCTCAGGAATATCTGGAACATTCCAGTTCACTAATAACTCATAATGGTAAAGTAGGCAGTGATATATGGCAAGGGGAGGGGGTGGGGGTATATCCTTGCCCAATTACATCATTACAGTACAACCTCTATCATACGGATATCAGAGATCCAGATTATTCCTTCAGGTGGACACATATTAACATTGTTATACTGCTACTATTAATCAAGGTAACAGAGATGCTAACGTGCAAGTTGCTACGATAACATGGTCAGTCCAACTCCTCCCTTCCTTATCTGGATATATTGATTGTCCATACCTGAATATGCTATTACAAAGTTAGCATTGTAAAATTAGCATAAATAAGTGCTATCCTCACATCTTCCATCTCAACATGTTCGCATAAAAGAGATTGTACATGTACTATGCTAATCATATGACATAACAATAGTAGTTACAATACTGTGGGTATTCCTTGTTATCCTTGTATATCTGAAACATGCAGATTATACTGTATGAGATGTTAGGTACCTAGAACTTTACTTAAAATACCTGGAAAATCTTCAATTCAGGTCTGTTGTAATTACCAAGCATTACAAGTAAGGTTCTGTTCACAATTGAAAAGCTAACGATGAAAAATCCCATTCCACTCTATGTGTTATAAGCGCTTGAGAAGAGAGTGACTTTGCATGATTATATGTGCAGCATTTCTTAATAAATATCTAAAACCACCCTTTTTTTGTCAAGTTATCCATCAAAACTAAAATATTAAATATCAAAATACTGGACCCCATAGAAACAACTTACAAAATAAAGTCTATGTATGTGAGTTTTTGTGCTCTTTTGAAGTAGAAAAATTAATATTTTCAGGTGGTAATGTGAAATTAATGTCTTTCAAGTTATTGTACTCATTGAACCTGAATACCCTTATGGGTATATAAAACACATATCCATTGAATACCATTTATGTAAGCATAACAGGCAATAAATACATTAACATCTGATATTGTTTTCTAAGCATGTCTGGTGCATTGGCAGAATGTGATTGTGACTTGAATTTTCTACACATTAATTTTTGGAACAGTGCTTGAAACTAAATTTTATCATTTTATTGTGAAATATATTATGTTCATCGCTATTTCTATGATGTAGGTTAACTATCACATTGAAAAGCTCGTGTTGAGACAGCGTAAATATTTCGCAACAGTTAATTTCAAGCACATTTGCACAAAAATCTTACCACAATTGTAATATGTATACAGCAAATTTCTAGAAAACAGGAATCAACAAAAACCTATTAGTG
The DNA here is from genome assembly GCA_019095985.1 of Streblospio benedicti. Taxonomy (NCBI): domain Eukaryota; kingdom Metazoa; phylum Annelida; class Polychaeta; order Spionida; family Spionidae; genus Streblospio; species Streblospio benedicti. Next base: position 32,738,118 of record CM032663.1, on the reverse strand, counting down.
CATATATTCCTTTGGATTCTCACTTGGATTTTTATCAATGACCGCAAACGTTCAAAACTTCATATCATCAAATGTTATAAACTACAACATTTACATAAAATTACCTCTTCTATGAAGCAATTACATGTATCACATTCATACAAATTTACTTCTTATAAAAGGTGCCAAATGATTATATCTATTTCATCATTCGACATTACAGAAAAAGAAATTTATGTAGATTCAAAATATTTTTGGGAACATAAGAATGATATGAATCGGTGCTTGTTAAACTTTGTCAGTTAATTTTCAGATTTGCACGGAGGGTTTAATGTCCGAAGTTTTGGATATTGATCATGGTGCTGTCTAACAATGTTCATGCATTAACTAAAAATAATTAGATATTATTTGATGCTTCCTCACTTACTAAATACATCATCAGTATCATCGTCTTCTTCCAAATCTAAGCTCGATGCAAAATCTATAAATAGTACGCCCATATGAAATAATTTGATACCTCATTCAATGCCATATAGAAGCAAATAAAAAAGATAATTAACATTTCTTTAAACATCCTATTGAAACTTTTCGAATTCTTAACAAATCTTTAAAAACTATCTAAAATGGTTACAAATACCTGTACATCTACAAACAGAAACCAGATATATTAAATCACTTACAAAAACATATATAATTTTAAAAATTCCCTACTTTTATAATCATGCCACCTGTATCATATTGAGATAATTACGTTGAATGTTTTATTGATAATTGTTTGACATTTATTGATGGTCTATCTAAAAAAAAACTTTTTGTTTGTTTCTTTAGCACCCATTTGAGTAAGAATAAAATTTACATCGTGCAATATAGGAGATGAAATTAGACAATGTATACGTCAAACAAAACGTACAACGAAAAAGATTGTTTCAATGAATGATAGAAACATTTCTGTATATATGTGTGCATGTATTAGTACATTATGTGTATGTGTTTATATATACATGGATATATGTACATATTCGTATGGGCTGTAGGTGTATGTATGTGTATGAAATTGTATATATATATATGTATACATATACATAATATATGCGATTCTTGCTTTGTTATGTTGAAATCTATGTACGTAGTATCTATTAGCAAAATTGTTTCTACTATAAATATAATTACCCTCATTATATGATTCTACATATGTGACTGATAAGCGCTGAAGGGTTGGGCATATATATATAAATATTGAAATTGAATTATATGTAATGTTCATTGGATTGAAATAATAGTCTCTGGTGGGATTCAAACCCACAACCATAGGCGATTGGTGCAGTATGGTCGTGTATCCCAATCCCACTAGAGACTATGTGATATAGTAATAATAACCTGACTTGGAGTCATAAGTCTAATGACTTAATTAATGTTAATGTTATTTGGACTGTCATACCACTAATGAACCAATCAAACCATACCTTCCTCAATGTCTGAGCCTGACGTGTAGCCCTCGAAGTCGTCACTGTAGTAGTCCATGGAAGGTTCGTACGGCACGGTGTGCGCCGAGTCGCGCGTGACGGACGCATAATGCCGCTCTCCAGCGACGCGCGACGCCGCATGCGACGGGAGTGGGCAGATGACCGCTTGCCTTTCTTCCTGCAGCTGGAAATAGTCTGCTTGCCAAATAGCGAACTCAAGAGTTGGGACTACAAACACAGGAGCAATTTATAGAGAATCTATGTATGTTTTGATTGATTTCGGAGCCTAAACTGTTTTAGGGTTAGCCCTAAACTTAAACCGGTTCAGGCTCCACAATCAATCAAAACATGCATAGATTGCTCTTTATATTGCTCTTATGACTACAAAAAGGTTTTTTGAGTGATTTGGTATCTATAGGCGCAATTCCAACGGATGCCCGAAAATTTATATTCTTGGGGAACAATTATGATGGGCATTTTTTAAAAATGGCTGTCATGATATTGACAAATATTGATAATATTGGTTGTAGAAGCCATAGAAACATGAATATTAGTGTCAAAATGATGAGGATTTTAAAGCTAAGCGTTTTCTGATGTAAATATATATGCATAAGTTGGGCAGCCATCTTGGACTTATTTCTAAGCCAATGCACAGTGAGTTTGTGTACACAGTCCTTTTGTGTGTCACTTACGTAACTACGAAACTAAATAACATTGTGTAAACAATCTTTTTCAGCAAAAATGCATTTTTGCACATCCGGCGTCATCATTTATAAGATGTCTTTGATTTTGAGGAGGTTTGTTATGAATAAAGTAGGCTTTCAATCCATTTAAAATGGAACACACAAGTTGACTGTGTACACAAACTCCCTGAACACAATAATGCAAACTGACAAATGCTCAGCATTTTTTCCTACCAAGGCCAGGCGAGACCAAACTGACAAAGGCTTGGGATTTTCCTGAAGGTAGGTTATATGGAATCTGAATGTTACAACTGGTTTGAATTCCATAGGCATGCATATGAATTATGAATTATGGAAGGCTACATTTATGCTCACTGGCAGATCTAGGTTTTCAGAAAAGAAGGGGGGGTACGCAATTACGAAATCTCATGGGTTTCGTATGCGCAATTGACAGCAAACATCCCAAAAACCTTATGAAAATAAAGTATTTTGGTGGAAAAAGGGGGTGGGAGGCATGTGCCTGCACCCACCCTTGATGCTTTCAAAACGTTTGACGGTACATTGCTGCCAGCACCGACCTGTTGCTGAGGAAGGAGTTCTCCGTGCCGATGCTGGGCAGCCGCTGGATGGTCTGGGGCGTTTCCGGCTTGATGACGAGGCCCCCCAGAGGGTTGGACACCTTGGGCACCCGCTTGTGCACGCCAGGCTCCACGTTGGTGGTGGCACTGCAACAACACAAATACAATGTAGTTATATATAAATGATGTTCTTAATAACAGTCTGATGAAGAGTTGAAGTCACGAAAAATTCACAGAATAATGTAATATGCTCCATAAATGACTATCATTTATCTGACTTTTTTTTTCACCTACAAAAACACAAACTCAAATTATATGGACGACTTCAACAGTATCATCATTTCAACTCTGACCTGAAATAAAGTTGGAAACAATCCTTTTAAAGAGATTATTCACATAGTGAAGCGTTTAGATATCACCACAACACTACACACAGGTGATCACTTCTTATGGGTCATAGCCCATACAGTTTGTCTATATAGCCAATCACCAGAGTCCATATACAGACTGCTAATTTATTTGACTTTGTTTTCACCAACAAAAACACAAGCCCAAATTTTATGGATGACTTTAATAGTATCATCATTATTGATGAAATTGTCAGTTCTCTCACTCGTTAGCCACTGTGACGTCCTCTTCATTTGAGATGGAGATCTGTATGACGAGGGGTTTGGGTTCTGTATGCGCGGGGTGCGAGTCGCAGGCTCCGCACACGGTTCCGCTTGTTCGTCTCCAAGATAAGCTGGTTCTCACGCTGCAAACACAATCATCATCATCAACAACACGCGGTTACACAATGTCCTGCGAATCATTCAAGGATGGATCTAGAAATTTGTAAGAGAGCCTCGATATTAAACTATGTAGACTTGAAACGAGAGGTGAACAAACACAATTCTATTGGGTGTAAGTAACTGGATTGGAAGTAGGAAGTTTCTTTCACACTTCTTTTTGATGCCATTTTAGTTAGAGGCTGGAGACATATTTTGAGGAAACAATGTCACATAAGCAGATTCAAAGCCCCCCTCCTCCCCCCTCCCCTTTTTAAAAGTGTCATTTTAGTTCCACAGGAGGTGGGGGAGGAGTGAAAAGTACAGCTGAACCTCCCTAGAGTGGCATATTCCCTTCTGATAAGATTAGATATGACATGCTCAGGAAAACATTGTAAAGCTGTTCATTTGAGCAGAAAAACTGAACCCTCCTTTACAAAAACTTGACCAAGGGCCTGATTCCACAGCAGAATATTCACAGAATACAGAAGCAAACCTGTTACTAAACACAAGAGATTTGGCGGCGGTACCTTGATGCCCTCTATCTTGGGCAGTGATGTGGACTTGAGTCCGTCCGTCTGCCGTCGCTGTCTCGTTTCGTCCCCAGCCGACACCACTGCTGTGTTAGCCTCAATCTCCTCCAGTGCCGCATTCACCTGATATATGCAGAACAGAACTGCGGGTGATGAAGAGTAGGGAAGCAGATATGTTATTTCTGACAGTTATACCAGAAGAATGTTGCTCACATGAGGTTTTGATAAGCACGCTATGAGTATTCATACTGTTTGTGTTAGCGAGTGTTCATAAATTGAATGCGAGGGGTGGTGATAAATTCCAAAAGGATACTCATCAGATGTTCCTGACCCTCCCCTATCTTTATTTACGATACCATCTTATCAAGACGAGGGTAAATACATGTATCCGCGACATCCCCACCCCGAAATTCTACTTTTCTACCTAAAAAAGATGTATATTAAGTCAATGTACCCGTCACAGTGCGACCAACATGTAGCTATATTCTATATACAGTAGAACCTCCAGTAAAGGCCAACTCTCTATTGAGACCACCTCTATCATAAGATCAATTTTCATGGTCCCAAACCTTCACCACCTAACACTGGTCCCAAAGGTGGTCCTAATAGAGAGGTTCTACTGTACTATCAATGTCAAAACAAAACACTAGAAAACCATAGTTTTCACCTCTGTGTCGTCTGAATCACTCTCATCCTCGGACAGCTGGAGGTGCAAACTTTCCTCAAGCGCCCATTGTCCATCCACCTTGTCACCGGCAGGTTTCCGTTTGTCCAGCTGGCTGCTGCTCAGACGCAGGTCCTCCGCATAGGGAGACATTTTCACCATCGACGCGGACTGTAAAAATACAGCCATATGACAATTGACGTTTCACAAGCAAAATATAAATCGTATAAGCGCATCATTTCAAAATATAATGTTCAAATTCAATTCTTAATCAAATCTTTCTAACATATCACTTCTATATAGATGTTATTTTCTACTCCAAATTTGATGCTGGATGGAATGAACCTAACCTAGTTCAACTGTGAATGTTTCATCGTGTTCATTGGCTATACTTTTCAAAAATTATGTTTTTATCAATGATTCTAAAGTGATTTTTATGTCTATGTGTCACTCTTTGATATTTTTGTCATTTACAATAACTAATTACATATAAGAAAAAAGCAATTTACACTAATATTAAACAACAATTGACTAGCCAAGTTATTCAACGATCTATCATTCTTGATTGCTGGCATGCAGCAACATTTTTACATGTCACAATGAATTTCGCCGTCATTGCTTGCACATTTAATCGTTGTACATATACATGTAAACTAACAGAACAGCAGAAAAAAGCAGACTATCAATCAAACGCAAACTATGGTTTACCTTTTTGTCAGTAGGTGGCGACTCCTTGATGGTGGTGACCTTTGCCCCCCGACCCTCACTATGTGATCTGACCCCCGGCGTGTCACTGACCCCCTCACTATAGGGAGACACCTTCACACCACCACTGTCCTTATCCGCAGCAGTCTTGTTATTATTGTCCTCCAGGCTTTTAGCCTTGGTCAGTTTTTGTTTCTCTTCGCTCTTTACAGCTGTTTTGTTACTATCCTTAGCTCCTTTTTTGGCACTACTACTGTTTAGGTCCTTGTTTGTTTTTGACGTTGCTTTCTGAGTCGTCGTTGTCGTTGTTTTGGGATCTTTTGAATATGTGTCCGATACAGATTTGGATCGCACCGGAAGAACTTTCTCTTTATTGGATGTGGACCTGAATTGTAAATATACACTATGGAGGGAAAGGCCTAGCCATTAAATACATGGATGTAAAGTATGTAAGCCTTATTAACGTCATTATCGTGTTTTTTGCAGTACCTCTTTTTATTGAAATCCAAAATCCCCCAAAATCCCGTCAAATATCAAAATCCCCTCACTTTGGTCGCCCATCACTAATTCCTTTCTTCCGAGAACAAAATTAGGGGAATTTTGATGTTTGTATAAGATTTTGCTGGATTTCAATGGTTGCATGGGTATTTTCCATAAAAAGAGGGACTCTGCTTTTTGTGTTTTCGAGTAAATTAAACACAATGTACTGGTGTAGATACCAAAATTGACAATGCAGAATTTTACATATAAGATGATAAGCACACTATCATAAAACTGTGTTTCTTGTCATTACATGTATTATGCTAATGTTTTAAGCATTATTTCTCATCTACAGTTACCTGTTGTCCGGGGTCCCGGCAGATGGGCGGTTATTGCTGGCAAGTCGGCTTGGAGAATTCACACCCTTTTTAACACCACTCTTTGAACCTGGTGTACTAGACCGTGATCTAAAGTAATAAAAGAACTTAAAACAGGTACATCGTTCAAAGAAAATAGATAACAGCAGTTTACAGTTGACATCACACCACGATCTTGTGACGAATAGGTGGACTGGCAGAAGACAGAGAAAAACCTTGTGAAACGTTGAAAGCCATCAAGGTACTTTCAAACTTTTTGGCACGAAAGTAGCATTTAAAATCTTTGATAAGCAGTTTACAAATGTAACAGCCACATACCTTTATCATGTATAATGATATATGGTACTCTGGTATTTTTTTATGGGAGCGGATGGATGTACATGTAGCTGGTACTGGTGCTAATCATGATTTGATTGCGATTGTTACAACCAATTAACACCACACAGTTATTAATTTCAGGCATACTAGAATGTACACCTCACCTTGTTGGCGTACTGGAGTTGGCTCTTTCCTCCTCCCGTATCTGGTTTAGGCGGATTGCAGCCTCGATCTTCTGGTTTCTCTCTGCCAGCTGATCTTCAGACTCCTCAGGGATCGTGGATACTATAACATAGAGTATGATATTGTAGATTAATCTGTCACTTACTTCTTTTTCATATTAAATTTTGATAGTTTGGTCAAAGATTTTTTAGAAGGTAGCAGTTCCATTCAAAAAGGAGATTTTATGATACCATTTACACAACCAAAAAGCTTACTAAAAAATTTGGATCATACATGTACAACAATAATCTGAACCAATGAAATTCCAACATTAAAGATTACTCCTGACTTGGCAATGATTCAACCTACAAGCAAGGGGTATATTGCATGGTTCGGAGTGGAATTTTGTAATTTAAGAAGTTATCTTTTTCTAATCTTATTGGACTCATTATTATTTATGGATGCAGATAGCAACAGCTTCTAAAAATTATACATGTACATACAACAAATTACAACATGCAATCTGTAAAGATGTTAGTAACTATAACATTTGCTTAGAATACATTTGCTTAATACATAACAAAATAATTGTTTTAACTATCGCTAGGGAAAGCCAAAATGTTTACAATAAAGTACATTTATTGCAAAAGTGTTATTGCAAAGCTTGTTTGCACATGAATATGAATCATAACAGAGGAAAATTTCTCTTATTGGAATTGGTGTTCTGATGGTGACTTCTGTATAAATATTTATCAAAAGCTACATTACATGCGCATTTATCAATAGAAATCTTACCTTCCAAAGAATTTATTTCATGATCTGTAAGAGTTTGTTACATTAACTTCAATTACCAAATACATCAGACTACTTCAAATAGTTACAATACATTGATATCGAATTCCAGACTTCTCTCACACAGATGTAAAGAATTAAGAAAACAATATATCTACTTTATCAAAAAACAAAAATCAATATAATTTGTATAAATAATAGTAGAATGACAGAATAATAAACCTTAGAATTATGGACACTAGTGGGATCATGTGCATATTTATGAGCTTTGACGAAAAGTGAACATACTTGTTACACTAATCATCTTCAACTAGGCGGGGCTCATTTTCTGTTTTTGGTTGGCTGGTGCAGGGGAGGGCTAAACTTTTTCATATAACCAATATTCCACACGTAACACTATAAAAACGGGAAAGCAAACCAGTGTTCCTACGTATGAACTACCATGTCCTTGTGGCAAGATTTTTACTGCAGACAACAGTAAATTTCTATCGTTTTGTATGATAATGGATAGCAGAGAAGATCAGAGAAAAGTGAGTGATGTTATAAATGATCTACTATTTCAAACATATTTACACAATATACACAATATGCCTTCTTGAGCCAGAAATACCATCTATCTTCCTGTTAGGTCTCCAACCACAAAAATCACAATATATGTATCATGATAGTGTGCTTTAGAGGGCGACTGAGATGGTTAGGTCATGTTTAGCGCAGCTCTGGCTGGATTAGTAAAGAAAACTTGAAATAGAAGGAAGGAAAGGAAGGGGAAGACCAAAGCAGACTTGGAATGCAGTCTTGCCGCAAGATGAGGCACACTTGGGCATGGGTCTGATAGTTCCTGGTGACCGAAATACTTGGTGAGGATGCTTGAGATGTAGACTGGGCAACCAGGTCACACTCTCTAAATGAGGAATAATTATGGCATGCTCAAATAAACTTAGGATTTGATTGATTGATTGATTGAGACCACAACGTACCCCTGCCGTTGACGCCGGGCTTGGCGCTGGCCAGCAGACTGCGCTCCTTGACGTGGCCCCGCGAGCCCCCACCACCGACCAGCGTGGGGCGGCACGACGACGCCCGCTTGTCGCCGGCGCCACTCGACTCCTCCACCACCAGGTGCGACTCGATGGACTCCGTGCTCGAGCGACTGCTGCAAAACAGATGACGAAGTGTAAACAAAGTGTACGGTCACGAGGCATAAACAAAACGTACGGTCTCAGATGCAACTAGTGGGGCGGCTTAGGTCAATATTTTCATACAATCGTGCATATGATGATACAAGCATCAAAATTGGCATTTTGACTCTCAAGGGCATACTTAAAATTTCTATCTGTGGAGCCACTTGAAAATCCAAGATGGTGGCCATTTTTCAAGATGGCCGCCATATTGACCTTGAAATAGTGAGTAATTCAATTAGATATGATTTAAATGGAAATTCTACAGACTTTCCTGTTGGATTTTTATATCTGCATCTTCTTGTCAATAGAAGGTAAAAGTTGAAGGTGGATGGGTTTGGATTTTGCATTCATTTGTCCTGTGTGAAATTTTCAGGATAAGGTGTAAATGCGATTTGGAGGATTGTGGAACTGAGCACATATTCTCCTGTTCTAGACATACCTGATCAATAGTTGTCATATGTGTGCAGGCGGGCATGTTAACCATTGCATTGTATGGATATGAGGTTTCAGGCTTTTGCCTCAGAAGATCAACAAAAGATCTATATCAATTTTTTTCAAAGATGCTGTTATTAAAAGAAATGACACTAACAAAGATGGTGTTTTTTGTGCTGTACATGTGAAATGGTGTCTGATCATCAGGGTTTTATACTTTTGCGTATAGAATCATATATTGAACATTGTCATCTAGCATTGTTATTGTTAGAGGATATATTCAAATAGATGTATCATGGTGTACACTCAAATGCCTTAATTCATCATTCATATATTATCTCTGCTTCCATAGTTACTCTGCCTCATCAGTCAGACTTCAATCGTTTGCAAGGTAAAACTGTTTTAATCTAATACTCTAAGTTCTAAACCAAGTTAATGCATTCTCATGGTCTCTTTAAAATAATCAAAAGTAAAATAAGGGTTAGAATTATGTCAATTTCTGAAAAGAATTCATACAAACACTACATGTCTGAACACAGGAAATAAAAAAGATGGTCCAATATTGCATGTCAAAATCATACTCAATAGTTTGAATCTACAATAAGCATTATAACTTTGCAACGAAATTACCTTTGTTAGTGGAAAACAATATCATAATATCACAATTAGATTGCAGACAAGATTCACTTCAATAATTCTCTCTATGGAAATGAAGCTTTTCATTTGCAGTTAAAACATGGCACTTCTGAATAAACCCAAAACTACTCCGCTAAACAAGGTTCGTTCATGAAAAATTCATCCAAATTCGACACATGTGATTAAAGATTGGTCAGGAGCATTTTAAAATTAAATTAAATGTCCTTAACATATAGTATCTAAATGCAGTCATAGTGGGCAGCATACTATACCAGTGAACATGTATAAATACGCACTTTAAAATCTCACATTGGTTTAATTATATTGGTGACATTTACTTAATTATTCTGGCTTTTAATTTTGGTGGATGAAAAATGTAAAAATTCACATTTGAAATAACTATTCCAAGCTCTTAATAATCCATTTAGGTAGCTATATATGTAGATAATTTTATAGGAATATGTAGCTGATTGGAGAAGAGCTAACTCATCCTCCTCTCTGGTCTCGACTTCAGATTTCAGCCACTACGGTACTAGACCATGGCTGCACACTACAAATTACCATTAGAAATGAATTTACACAAGACAGAATAAATTATAAGTTATAAAGTCACACGAATGTTGAGTTTTAAGTACTTATTTATACATGAATTTAAATCATAATAAATTCTGAACTACAGTAACTCACTATACTGGTACGATCCAAGTTCATATATTATAGTACATATATACCTACCTGAGTGGATAGTCTAAGAAGTAATCACTGTAAATAAAATGATAAATGTCAACTCTGCAAATTTGGAAGAATCTTGTATGACATTTTGAAGTCTTGTTTCTGTAAAATTCCATTACAACTAGGCAACCATGGTGAGACCTTTCAATGAGAGACAAAAAAAACTTACCAAATTTTACAGCTGAATTCCACCTGTAAGTTAGCGTCTCAAATGATCCATATCAACTGTATTAAAGATTACATGCACACATAATTCCAATTATAGATCAATCTTTTTTTGTGGAACATTACAACATTGCATATAAAAGTGGGATGGTTAACATACGATATCCCCTCCACTTGGCTTCACTGCTTTTTACGGTCGATTATGATCCCAGATCTTGCGAATTCCATTTCTATCCATCGCATGGTAGTAAAGTGCTTAGAAAAAGATGTGTGCAGAAGAGATGGAGTGAAGACGATTGACAGCCTGTTACCTGATGTTGGATGTGGAGTAGGGTCGTGACCCCTGCCTCGTGGGGACACGGATCTGCTGCAGGATGAACTCTTTCTCCTCCACAAACTTTGTCAGCTGCTGCCGCAAGTAGGGAAGCTTCAGAACACCACGCGCACTGAATAACAATGCAATGAATCCGTATTGAGAGGATTATGCAAGATTTCTGAGATTATGCAAGATCTAAAGGAATATATTAGAACGATTAAGTACTGATAACTACCCATAAATCTTATCAAACCCTGTTAAAACCTATGGGAATGCAGATTTCAGAAGAAAAGTCCAATACAAAAACGTATATAATGAAGAATAAGAGAGTCTAAGGTTTCTGGCGCCAAAGTACGTCTATCATTTAGTATAAACTTTTTTTATGGTGAATGATCCATGTTACGAAAAATGTAGTAGTCTCAAAAGCTAATAAATATCCATTCATCTTGATACAAGCAATAATCTGCACTTCTCACAGCTTTCTTCATTTTGCATTTCTTAAATTGAAAATTCTTGACTCATTAAAAAGAATCGAGTTCTTAAGCCCCGTCCACATTGCTAAGACTGCATGCGACGGTGTACAACGCAACGATCGGCGGGCGTTACAGAGAAAAACCTAAATAGCGTCTGCTTACGACAGTGCCTGTCCACACCGCTACGACCATTCGTTGTGAGCCTTTGATAAACTAATGCAAAAGCTGATATCATATAGGGTCCTAACCAAGATCAATATACATTTAAGATTATTGATTAAATAACAGCATTTTGTCGATAAATGTAATACCAGAGTTATGTTAACGTACAGCATGGTGGCGTAAAAAAAATGCCTAAGACAACACGTTGCGTCGTAGAAGTGTCCACACCAACGTAACTACTGCCAACTATATGCGGCGATTCCCATACTACAACTGAACATGTTCAACTTTCAAAATGGCCTCAGGCCAGCGATGGATATTGATTGAATCGTAGTCATAAGTGTGTCCACGCACACCAACGCACCAGTCGTAGCGATGTGAATGGGCCTATACATAACATCTCTAGACAATGCACAAACAAAATAGGAGATTATGTTGTCCTTGTTTTTCTAGCCTTGATCATACCTAGGCCGTGCTTCTGCATCAAGTGTAAGGATGGCCGCTACAGTCTCCTGGAGTTCACCACTGTAGCACGCGGGCAGAGGCTAAAAGGTACAACACAGCACATTATTCAACTTATGGTTAATAGTCATTTAGATTCAGTCCATTTGCATCTAATTTACTAGTATACAATATTCACAGGAAAAAATTCTTTTGGGTATTGATCGTACTTTAGTATCTTTATATTTTACAACAAGATTGTACTATCTAAGTCTATATTATTTAAAAAAATTCATGATCGTAGTGGTAGAAAAGCAGACAAGTTTTGTCACAATTCTTTATTGAATATAATAGCCTAGAACAGAAATAACGTTCTACGGAAAAATATTTTTTTGTTCAGTTGCATTAAAGCATAAAGTTTTGTAAACTACATGTATGCAGATAAGAGAGTAATTCACATATGGATGGAGTTAAAACAAATACTTCGACAGCCATATGCATATCTGTACATGCCATGCATGCATTTGCAGAGTTTTGGGCTGTAACGTCATGATTGAGTGACCGCACATGTCTGCGTGACTTTTTGTCCATCTCTTCACCTGAGTAACCCTGTGAGTTGAGTAGCGAGATACCTGCAATAATTTACCTCATACTGTCCCTGCACGATCTTGTAGAAGAGGGAGACAAGGTTGTGGGCATCGAAGGCGGGCCGGAGAGCTAGCATCTCATACAGCATACAGCCCAGAGCCTGGTAGAGTGGTTGATACAAATAAATGTAAATGTGGTGATTTATAGTCGTCATCCCAGTCTTGCCCTCACAACTTTACATTTGACACCAGGTCATTGGCACACTTATTGATCATCAATTGATCATTTCTCACATACTTGCAACGGCAGCACATTCAGTTCAGCGCACAATGCTAATCACTCACACAATCACTCATTCACTTTTTCCAACCCAATGACTTGTACCTAATTAACGTGCAGTTGCCACAGAGCTGTATGCAACTATTTAGATATAGTTTGCTCAACCCTAACAACAAGACCCGACCGGAAATCACACCCATGACCTTATGGTCATGTGTCCAACTTCCCATGCACTCGGTCACAGAAGCACAAAAATACAGTAGAATCGTGGGGAACATTGTTATCCCGATATTGCTTATCTCAAATTTTCTGTCACGCAGCCCAGTGTCTGGTAAGGTGGTTGATACATATTACAATAAAACCCTGTTATCTCAATATTGGTTATATAATTTTTTTTGTTATCCCTACAGCTTCATGATAATGAGTTGCTATTGAAAATAGTTTTTACCTTGTTCTACATTAACAGATTCTCAAATCACATTTCTTTTTGTTTCTAAGTCTGAAGTTGAACACATCACTTCTACTTACATGGCTTAATTCATGACTGAGAGAATCATATTTCAGCGCTAAGCTATATTCAATATGAGAAAAGAAATTTAACGTATTGGACTTTTCTTCTTAAATCCATATCCTCTAGGTTTTAACAGATTTCTGAGGATTATACAAGATTTAATGGAATACATGAGATTTTTAAATTCCATTAAGTACTGATAACTATCCACAAATCTTATCAAACCCTGTTAAAACCTGGGGACACTGATTTAACTAGAAAAATCTACTGCCCTCATCCAGACATCAGTTTTAGCAGTGTATTAAACTCACCCAAATATCAGCCTTGGAGGTGTAAGGAATATCCTGGCACATCTCCGGACTTAGATAGCATGGTGTCCCCACACATGTACTAGCCACATCTATCGTTGTGTCCATTGACTTAGCAATACCAAAATCTCCTGCAAAATAGATCTGATATGAACACATTGTGAATGTAATTGTGGAGGTTTATAGTCATGATTCAAGGCTTGTTGTCACAACTTTACATTTCACACGTTTAAGTTCTTCTTGTTTACTTTTCAACATTCATCATTCAGAATACATGTGCCCAAGCAGATATCTTGTTCTCTTTGCGAAAGGATATTTAAGAGAAACTCCGGTTTCAAAATCAAACTCATCAAATGGAAGAGAATTTTTGCTTTTCATCCAATGCTTTAAATTCATCTGTATCATACATTTTCAACTCAATAACAATATCGGCACCTTTTCAAGTGTTTTGATGTACAATCAAATCCAGGTATTCCAGACAATATGACTTTGGGCCCACCACTAATCCTGGTCAATATGAATCATGAGTGAACTTAGCTAATTTCTTCCAGGCTGGTCCACCTAAGAAGGTGACCATCTTACTAGCAAGGTGGTCAAGAGCAGCTGGTCACAAAGACTGAAGGGGAATGGATTGAGTCCAGCTACAGAGGCAGCCGGATCGTCCCCTTCACCTCACGGAACCAAGCACAGACTAATCATACATATATAGATGGCTGAAGAGCTTGGTATAGAGTGAGCTGTACAAAGAATAGAAGCCATACTTCTGGCATACCACAAATGGTGGAGATGTCGGGGATTGAATCAGAGATGTTACCACAAATACCAAAGTGTTTCTTACCCAGCTTGCATAATGTTCCTGCCTTGTTGAGAAAAACGTTCGCTGTTTTGAGATCTCGATGCAGAACTTTCTTGCCATGCATATAGCGGACAGCCAGTGCTATTTGCAGAAACCACTGCAACAATGAGTTAGTGAGTCTGTGAGTCAGTGAACAGTGTTTAAATGCTGACAGCCGTCCAAATCACTGACCCTCCTGGCTGTGATGAAGGTGAGTTAGTTATATATATGCGAGTGGATGTGGGACTAAGTGAGCAATAAAGTTAATGTAACGTGAGTTTTCCTAAGCCTGTTTGTGTATTCAATTCTGAACAACATGATTTGAATTGAATAAAATCAAGAAAGACAGTGTACTAGTGATTCTCCTTTTTAGCTTATAACTTTTGAAGTATCTAGTCTAATGTGACAGGTTCAATAATATTTGACTAAACCTGATAAAATATCGAGCATGGTTAACTCGATTTGACAACATTTAAAACTTATCTCTGCATACACGCCTGTTTACATACCTGCATCACCTGTTTTTCTGGCATGTTCTGTTTGCGGCCAGCAGCCTCCTTGATCTTCTCCTCCAAAGTGCCTCCATCACAATAATCCTACAGACAACAACCACTAGATTAACAGTAAAGGAAACACATCAAACAAACTTCACTCGCTTATTTCTGTGAGACACTGAAAATAGTTAATTGTTCATAACTCAAAAGTGATATGGCTACTTCTGTTTATGTTTATGCACCTTTGCCTGTTGGTTTCTTATAAATCTGAAATTTGAATGCATGTTTCTGCAGTACAGCTTTCAGATAGAAACCTCTCTCATAAGAAATGTGTACCGCAACGCGTTCTTTATCAACAAAGCAGAACTTCCAAGGGGGAAAATTGACTGAAACATGCTCCATAAAGACCTGCCATTCTTACCGATCGCTTACCAGTATTATATCTAAATATCCAAGTGTTACCTGAATAATACAGAGGAAGGACAGCTCTTCTCCTTTCTGTAGGAATGAGTCATGGTATGCTACAATGTGGGGGTGTCGCAACTCAGACAGGATCCTGCAATATATATATGCAATGTAATCAGCACACATCTTGACCCATGTTTTTATCATCAAGAATTGGGATGTTCCGAACAAAGCCAGGCTACTATCAATCTGTATTTGCTCACATTGAGGAAGCATTTTTTATTTGTGTTCTTTTGACGGATTTTAATCTAAAGTCCACATAGATTTAAACATCCATGTAACTCGCTGCATGTCTGGCTATTAACCACCAAGTCATGTGTTGTAGCTAAATGTCTTCCTACTCACTTCCATATAATAATACACTGACCTCACATACCGGGTAACCTTTCTTTCCTAATACGACATTTACGTTATTCATCCCACCCTCACATACAAACACTCAGACAATCTCTTCTGTTAGCCAGGTCTGTACCCAATCAGTATATGGCCCTACATCTTCAAAATCACACTTCCAGCTTCTGGAATAACATGACATTCATTCCACCTCTCGAATCATTCGCTCCATGCACACATTTGCATTATTGTTATAAAACCACTAATTCAAGCTTACACCCAGCCAGTCATACTCAACCTACCCACTCAATCAAACTACCAACCCCAAAGCCCACACCCATTCACAATGCCATACTCTTAGCTTCTTAACCAGCAGGTGACATAAGCAAATCCAGGGGGGTGGGGGTGGGGGCCTGCGCCCCCTCTTTTCTCACCAAAATACCTTATTTTCATAGGGATTTTGGCATATTCGCTATTGATCACGTGTACAAAACCCATGAGATCCCTTAAGTGTATATATGTATCCCTTAAGTGCGCCCCACCCCTTTTCCTGAAATCCTGGATCTGCCTGTGGGTTAGGAGTAACTGTAGCCTGCTGTACCCCGATCTGCCCTGCCTCTCCCCCTACACCTGCTCAGCTCTCACCTTGCCTCCCTCTCCACTGCCTCCTGTGTGCGTGTTTTACGACTCTCATCCAGCTGAATTTTCTTCAATGCATACAATCTGTAAATACAGCAAATGACATTTCAATTACAATGATTCTTAAGAAATACTTCTTCAGTTTATGATGATACAGTACAGTAGAACAGGCTTAAAATGTCACCCAAGCGGCTGGCCTCAAGTCATCTTATGGTGGTTTGTAGTCCTCTATTTGTGGGGGCATGTGTGTACATGTATTAAAAAATAGTCGTATTGATTAATAGAAGTGGTCTCTTATTTTAGGTGGTCTTAATTCAAGGTTCTATCATATCAATCTCATAGACAAAGGATGGGCCACGAAAAGCATCTGTATGGAGTAAGTGGAAGAATCATTCACATTAGAACAAATCCAAAGGAAACTTCTATAGTAAAACATTCTTAGCTTATCAAACAAACAAATGAAGAAAAGGAGTGAGTAGAAGAATCATTCCACCATCTATTGAAGACAGGTGACAACACATAGATTAGAAGTGACATCCTGGCCCCACCCAGAAAGGCTTGAAACAGCCAAGAGAACAAGAGCACTAAGAGGAAAGGAAAATGAAAATACATTGTACTCGGCTGGTCACTGGCAGAGATAATGTCCAACAGTAGCAGTAACATAGAAAAACTAGTAAACAAAATCATACAAGAAAACAAGAAAGAGACAAAATCCTTCACATCTTAGAAAAAAGTTGAAGAGCTGGAACAGAACAACAGAAAAAATAATATCATGATCTCTGGCGACAATAAAAATCTTAGAATTATATTTAAACACCGCTATGAATATAGAACTAAAAGTAGAAGACTTTGTTCATTAGGAAATTCCACTACATTAGAAGTGCTCACTCCAGACGGTGTGCTTAATTACATGTACCACTGAAAAGGGGTTGCTTTCATTCATAGGGGTTCTCCCTATGTATTATATTGATGACAATGAATCATGAATTCACAAATTTTAAGCATACTTTACAGAGTTCACATTACAGTTCATATCAATAATATGGATATTTTCAATTTTTTTATATGTTCAAAAATAAAAAATCGTGTGCCTTGTAGTTGATTGACAAATCTATACCTGACCCATTTACATTTACAAACCGATACGAATTAGACAGAATCCTATGTAAATGCATGAATAGAGAAACCAAATATAATGTGGTAGTAATCAATATCAGCTGTCAGCCGATGAATATAGCACAGTAATCCACAAACACGGAAAACCCATTTCCGCCCGTACAAAACTCGACAAATTATGATGATTGGTTTTCTTTTGGGGTGTTTGTCCATAATATGCCAGATCTGGAATACAAATCTTCTGTTAAAACCCCTGGGGCTTACTTGCATTGTGTATGTGTCAACTCCAGCTGTGTAAAGTTTTCAGAGACATTACAACATTTCAACAAATAGCATTATTGTAAACCCCGAAACATGAAAACTACTTCTATATATTCACATAAAAATCATTTAAGATGTTTACATTTCATCAATGAGGTACATACTACTTAGGTAGCATAGTGTGGCACTGTGACTTCAAGAAGGACATGGATGACAGATTTAGAAGAAGGACATGCACATATAAATATTACAAAAAATGGTCACTGGATAATCTGCTCATCTGTTTGCATTAAAATCTTTTGAAAGTAGACTACATGTAGTTTCACTGAAGAATGATTTTTAAACAATCACTGCACTTCCTAAAGTGTGACAAAAATGTTTGAAATATGGAACCATTCAATTGTTTTTGTTTTACTGCACACACAGGTAATATATCTTGATCCATCGGTCGTGTGTTGCTGTGCTAATGTTTGGTGAGGACTTTACATGAATTATTAATCACCGGCCGAACTTGAGTGACCTGGGAGAGAGTTCACTACAAACAAATGACATGTTCTCTATTCCTCATAAATACAAATTATAATATTGTACATGTAAATGTCGGAGTTTATGGTCTACTATCCAGGTGCACTGCTCAGTCGACTTATCTACACAAGGTCATTTTCATTATTGGCACTCAATTTTTACCTTTATCAACTCCCTGGGGAGCATACCAACACTGGCTGCATACAGGATTTCCTGCTGTAGCACAAAAGTGCTAATTACTCACATTAGCATTCACTCACCTGACCTGTACTTATTTCACATGTAGGTACCACTGAGCAGTGTGCAACCTGTTAGGGGTAAGTTTGCTCAACTCTGACCACCAGACCCAACCAGGAATCAAACCCACAACTTTCTGGTCACAAGTCCAACTCCCTGTCCATTCGGCCACGGAAGAACAAGATTAGTCATCCAGGTTGACTGATATATATGCATTATCATTCTTTTTCAAGTAATTTAATTGGTTATCATGACCCAGAAGTATCCGATAACCTGGAAAGGGTTATCACCCCTGTTCAAACAGGGGTGATACTATGGTTATCATGCTTGTTCTCAGCCGGACTACTTTTTTACAATTTTAAAAACAATGTTGAGATTGTGTTGCAAAGAATGATAAATACAAAACCAGGTTTGTTGTGTAACATGAATTATTTTATCAGGATTCGTTCTTGTGACACATCAAGCTTGCCCTTCGGGCTCGCCATGATACGACCCAAGAACTCACCGGATAAAATAATTCATGGTACAAACTCACCTGGTTTTGTCTACATGTATATCTAGACTATACTGCTGGATAATTACGTACAAGAAACAGATGCTTCATATGACATCCACCATATTTCTTCAGTGTGACATTTGATTACAATGTAGTGACGTAACCCCCAAGATGGCCAGGGTTATTAGGGTGCTGCTCTGTCGCCATCTGTTTCTTGTACATAATAATCCAGTAGTATAGTCTAGATATTGTACAATGTATATATGTTGTTATATGTACATGTACATGTAATTTAAGTTACCAGTGTTAGATTTATGATGCCAAGTCAGGTTAGGAATATATCAAATAGTCTCTAGTGAGATTCAACTGACAACCATATGACACCAAAACGAATCGCCTAACAGTTCAGGCTGACTCACTGGTCTTGAACTCTTAAGCGATTTGGTGCCATATGCATGATATGGTTGTGGGTTCAAATCAAATCAGAGACTATGGTATGTATAATATAGTCCAACTTGGAGTCATGGATGTAATAACATAAATTACATTTAATGAATTGGAACTGTTTGATATCTAACATCTTATCAAGTTGCAACTGTTTGATAATCAACATCTTATTTAGTTGCACCTGCATTTCTGGACAAAACATTTGGCAACCAATTTATAGTTATTAAAAAACCAATTCAAATAAGATAAGTACCAGGTACTAGACAAATCTGCAAATCTTGTGGAGTGTTTGTATAGTGAATTTCAAGAATCTCGAGTTCAATTTTTTTCAAAACTATTTATGCAAATGTATAAAGTGAAAAAAGACATTAATATGCACCAGCATGCCGTGTTTAATATAATAATCAAGTGCAATATTTACACAGCAGGTCAGTCTATCTATAAGTGTCTTAGCATATTTGTCTAATTATAAATATCCGTGTAGTACACAGAGAAATCAATCAACAACTCTCAAATCATGTCCGTGGATCCACTGGGCGGAATTTTCACACTCACACTTTCATTGTCAGTTTGATATGTCATTTATCATAATTCATGTAACAAATCATCAAAGAAACTCTTTAGTATTCATGCTTTGAATTCTTATTTTCATTTTAGGCAGTCTTCCATTTGTTTTCTCTGAGTATTTAGCAACATTTAATTAACTTAATTTTTCAAATATATAGTAGTGTTCTTCATAGTATTACTCTGTGTGTATATCATGCTATGTGATATTTTTAAAATTTAATGCCAAATTATACAGAAAGCTCCATTCATTATAAAATATTGAAAAAGAAAATAATCTGTGTTTCCTAATAATTTCACACAGGATACGTTTCTGCATGGGTAGATGATAGATTGTTGCTATTATGAGATTGTGCTTGTTCAAGCTAGATTCTATTATCTAATATTGTGAGTAATCTTGCGTTTCCATGTTTGACACACTTGTTTGATGTCAGATCTGAATAATGTTATACACAATATTTCTCCATTTCAAGTGGTTGAAATGGTCCTGTTCACATAGTATGTCACACACTTTAGGAAATTATGTTGCATGCTTGCTGAGCATAACTCAACTGTATTACATTATGCGACATTCACAGTTACAAACGGCATCATACTATATCTATAACAAAGGTGCCATGATAAAGTATCTGTCCCACCAACCCCTAAAGTTGCTGGTTAGAATATTTTAGTAAATTTCTTCAAACACCATATTATTATCTAGCATTAATGTGTGAAATAAAAAGTCACTGTGAATCTACAGATGTGAATGTTGTTCTTTCTTATTTTTGGGGGTGGAGGGGTGTCGTGGAGGAGGCTTAGCGTAATTTAACCAGAATTCGGCCCTTTCAGAATTCGGCCCCCCTCAGTGAAATATGATATTATTGTTTTCCATTAATATAATATAGATACATGTATGAACAGTAAATTCCATTATAATCTGTCAACAACACCCTTTACAGGTTCATATAGATCAGTTTGAGATGCTTTACTGTGAAGGTTTTAAGCATAATAATGGGGCCAAATTCTAAAATCCAGAAGGCCCGAACATTAAAACACGAGAGGCCAAATTTTGAAATCATGGTTAAAATTGTTTTTTTGTCAATTAGTACAAAATCACAACAATTTTTTCCCATTGCTCTATAATCATAGATGGGTAATGTTGTTAAGTTGGTACCCTCTTATAAGGATCTTACAGTGTTTGTTTGCATTCGGTTTCTGTGATATAATTTCAGTTTTCAGCACTTAAAAGGCCAAATTCTGATTACGGTAAGTTACGCTATATCGCATTGTAGCTATTGTCCAATTCATTTGTAAATATCTTTTTATATAACATGGTTTCCGCATTACACAACTGAAGCAACAAGGAGCATTTTGAAGAAATTTAGTTGCAATGAATACAAAAATCATGAATCTGGGACATTAATGACCTGAAATAAACAGACAGCCCATTTGACAACGTACTGAAAACTTAAATTACAAATACCGCGTATCAAACAATCTGCCATTGTCATTTTTAAGCAGATAGAACCAATACAATCCATTATTAA
The DNA here is from genome assembly GCA_019095985.1 of Streblospio benedicti. NCBI lineage: Eukaryota > Metazoa > Annelida > Polychaeta > Spionida > Spionidae > Streblospio > Streblospio benedicti. The sequence continues at coordinate 32,716,452 of CM032663.1, read as the reverse complement.
TCTTACTTGAACAAAAAGCAATGACTTATTCATAATGATAAGTGATAGACACAAATCCCCAGATCATCTGAGTTACAGAACAATGTTTCATTAAAACATCAGCGTGTTGTTGTTTTCATACATTTGGTTGCATCTGACATTGTACATTTGTATTATGTTAGGGAAGAAACATGATGTTGAAATTGATTAATGTGACTAAACTAGACTAACAATTTCAAATAGCCAGTAACACTGTCTTATATTTTGAAACTTAAAAAATATTGCCAAATGGTTCAAGATTTATCAATTGCTCATCACTGGATTTCAGGAATCTATTTTGCAACAAATAGAAAGAAATTATTCATTATTCAAAAATTTTCTTTTGATAATAAAATACCCCGGTACATGTTTTTGATAACAGTAAAAGCTGTCTTCAAGATAATGTGATCCAAAGTAGATTTGTCATTATCGTCACTGCAAGGCCATGTCGGCGAAATTTTAAAAGGTAAAACTATAAGCCCACACCCTCGTTTATAAATGTCAAATGGCTCTAAAATCAAGTGCACTCAAATGATACACATAATCTATACAGGCATAAGTGTGTACTCAGTAAAATATAACATCTCTAAGGCAAAAGGTCTACCTATTTTGTATCAAAATATCGAAACATATAAAAAGTCACAGCTAAAGCATACATTGTTTCTCCATAAATAAGTCAATTTTAGGTCACGCCTACATAAAAAATGTTGATAAAGAGCTATCAACAAAATGTGTTTTTACTGCAATGTGATACGTTCTAAGAATGTTTCTTGCTTTCATTAAAATTCAAAATGTAAAGACATTTGTAATTTTTAAATGCATTAAAGCAACATACTAGTAATACACCTATTCTTATACTTTTGAAATATATATTTATACATATACAAATGTATAATGTGTTCACCTGAAGAAACACAATCCAAAACAAACACAAGTCCATTAAATTGCTTTAAATGAAGTTTGATGTCAAAGTAGGCATATATGACTGGAGGAAAATATTTGTCTAGGATCGTTATTGATGAAAAATGAGGAGTTTTTCATTAGCCCAGTATCATGATATAAGCAATAATAATTGAATTTACTTCGCATAGCCAGCATATAACATGACATGAAGTGTTTAGTTATAATAATTTGCAAGCCTCAATTTCATTTCCAATCGGGATAGGAATGGTAGTTTACAAAATAGAAATATATCTATTAAATTTCAGCTGTCTAAATGGACATCTTTTGGAATAATTATCATGATGTAATAAGTGCATATTCAATTGTACATGACAGAATACATAGACCTGACCTTGAGCTTTTGAGCCAAGCATGATAATGAGTTCACTCACCCAATCAAATGATTGATTTATGTGATTATTGAGTTTCCAGTGTCCAACAATAAGTCGCCTCAATATTCTCCACATTCTCAGGGCATTAAATGATTTTTTTATTACCTGACCATTTATTGAAATAATAGATATTTATGTTTATTTTCGTATGAGTGATTTTGGGCATATGTGACACCCACATTATGAGCATGCAATTTTCTTGAAAAGATAAAAAGAGTATATTCATTGAGCACCAGAGAGAAGAAAAATTAATAAGAGTGAAGATCATACCATTATATACTTTGATCATAAAACATGGAAGTCTCAACTTACTGATGAATACAATATAAGAAAAGTTTTTCAATAGCCAGGTATTGTTATTAATAGCAACTACACAATATGCAGTAATTTTACTTTTTGTCTAAGGTTTGAACTATTTAGAATATAACCTTTTTAAGCTGATAATACATAATTTCACATGAAAAACTATTGGTAAAGCTTGCAAGTTGCATGTAGACATTTTACTTGACTTTCAGAAAATCATTAAGAAGGCAAAGGAGTATGAAACTTAAGAATCCTAGGTTGCACAGAATCAATTATTACTACATACATATAGTTAAGTAGCTATACAGGTTAATCATATAGAGACATGCTAGATATGGAAGAATACAAAATTCTAAATAGTGTACACTGATAAAATCACTTTAATGTCTAAAGATTTAAACAGCACCATTTTCAATTTTACTTTGAAAATTCAATACACATATTGAATGTGTTATCTAGTATTCAAGAACATAAAGATAAGCATCTAAAATGTAGAATTGGAATGTTCAGTGAACTTCACTTATTTCCACATCAATAAATACAAAATTCCATTGCTGGTGTTTACATGGAGAAGGATTTACCTGCCAATAAAATCAAAATCAATGAAGGTGACATATAGCTTTGGGACTTTATTGAGGTCACATAGAAAAAGATAATGAAATAAAAATACCTATACATGTAACCTATTTCGTTATACAGTTAATAACTATCTTCTAAATATCTATTTTTGATTTTTCATTTTTTCTTAAATGTTTGAGGAAAATCTGACATACTTGAACAAACATTCAAAAGCTGTCACTCCTGAATACATGACAAATAAACAAATAAAAACAGAAACAAAACAATGGCAAAACTCTATTAGCACAAGTAGACACTCACATAGGAACTTAACCTAGAACAAATATCTCCTCTATTTGACTATGTTAATTTAACAGAAAAGAGCGATGAATGAACTTGATGATGATAAGATTCTCATACAATTTGATTTGATTGATATGCCATTTCTGGTATCTATCATTTACTTATATGTTTTGATATGTCAGCTATAGCTTTAAAATTATTACATGTAATAACAGCAAATCCAGGATGCTTATTTGCCCCCTTTCAGCTTGTTGACTGAAAATAAATTATTGTTCAAGATTTTGGGTCAAATACATTGAACACAAAGCATATTAGATTAGTTAAAATGCTAGACTGAAACAGTGATGTCAAAACTTTTTTTATGCTTCACAGCAATTTCATTCTCAACCATTGCCTATAGCGGACAATTTGAAAGCATGCATTAATCAATAACTATTTAAAAGGTTTTAGAGAAGGAAATTATAGTAAAAATAATTGTTACCTGTTTAATTTTTTTAAGTAATCATATTATATTTTAAGTTATTATATTATTCATAAACTTAAGTATTAAAAACTCGACATTATGACTTTCTTCTTAGAGGAACTGCTCACGTTATGGGCAGTTTTCCGAAATGTCCCACTTACTATGTAATTTCCTTCATAAATAATAAATAAGTATATGATATTTTAAGAGATAATTAAAGTAAAGTTTGTGTTCTATCTTTTATCATTAATTCAGTACTAAACTCGTCCAACGAGTATTATATTTTAAAAACAATGTTTTGATCGTTTCCACCTGTACACGTTCAACATCCGAAATATTGCTCACATTATGGGCAGTTCAGTGATATATGTAGATGTGACTAACGTAAAACGTCTCCCCGATTGCAAACACCACACACCAGTTTGCCTGAATTATAGTTACTAATGTTCATGGGCAAATATGTATGTAAAAACTTATTTTTTCATTAAGTAAATATAAAGCTAATTTATCTTTAGATGCTTATCTCTGACTACGTATTGTTATTGCGTCTAACATGTGCGTTCCCATAGAGATATACATAATAATCAACCCTACGATGGATGTGCCCATAACGTGAGCACTGCCCATAATGTGAGCACTTCCTCTACAGATTTACAAATTCTTTTCTCTCACATAAAAAAACCCCACAATCTTCTTAATTTTAGTACTCTTAGAATTTTCAAATTTCATTCATAAATATATAGTTAATTTACTAGAGAAAATATTAAACTATGGGTATTTTGGGTATCATGATGGAGGCGGTATTAATGGTGTGTTTGTGTGCTTTTTCTGAACTCGAAAATATGATCTTCCCATATACATGGTAAATTCACTCGAATGGGCACTCCCAGTCGTACTTACCAGTTATGAGCTCGGTATCTTTTCAGGTTACCAAGCTTCCCACGGCTCAGTACCATGATTTAACGACCGGGAACATCCGTTTGATTGAATTTTCCATATGGAACGAGTTCGAAAGAAACACACAAATGCAGCATAAGTTAATAAAATAGATAAATATACATTCAATGCATAAAAGTACGACTTACTTTTTATTTTCCAGATTGCGGACAAGATACACAGAGCCACAGGCGCCACTGCCAATGGCACATATAGCAGAGTACTTATCCATGGTATTGAAGAGTATGTCCTGGCATACTCATCCACAGTCAATGCACATTTTTACACATTTATTCCATTGCCACACCTAATTAACCCGGTGATAACTAAGCAATCCAATGTGTGATTCAAATGCCTATATGTGTATATAACAATACTCTTATGGGTAAATAAAATGGCATTTCATATTCAATGCGATATAGCATAAAACCAACTGTCTATTTTCAACCTATTCTGACAGCGTGAATAAAAGCACCTGCCAACGCACTTTACTGAAACCAACTTTATGTATAACTGGATAAATGTCGGGAAACATACATGGAAATATACATATCTGGGTGTTCATTCATAGATAAATATATTTACTATTCCATGGTATCCATATAGGTAACAATCATTGATAAGGGAATTTGCTGTTAAAGAATAATTTCTACTCCTAGATTTTTACACTGTGTTCGACAGCCATTTGTAAACAGATGTGTTGCGACTTGTATTTTGTAACGTGCTCTGTGATTGGTTCATTCTGACTCTGATTCTGTAGAGCCTAGCCCGGGGTTGTAACCCGTGCGCATAAATTGTATATGTATTTGAAATAACTTCATGTAACTGTAAGTTAAATAAAACGACAAAACAATGGTCACCCACGCAATCTCAATAACTCACCCTCACTCACTCAGTTAAATATAGAAAAGAAACATTGCTCACCCAACGCAAGTTAGACTCATAGATTCCGTTGTTAACCTCTCCACCTCTCCTCCAACATAGCTTATGGTATTTTATTTTTTGCTCGTAGCAATTAATCCAGCCCAACACTTTTTAAAGGAAATGGTATATTTGATGTTTTTAAAACATGAGAATATCTAATATTCTTCGAAGCAGCATGATAAAGATTGCTTCATTAGATCATCCACTACTAAAACATGACTATCTAGACATTTTAAATCTTTCAATATAAGTTTAAGTAAAAAAAGACAATTGATTAGAAAACAACTATTGTCATTCTGTTGCAGAATATATTTATTTCACACTAACATTACACAGAACACACTACATTTATTTATACATCATGAGATTTCACTAATATGATTGGTGCCGAGATCAAAGCAAATGGGTGCTTTAGAAAGCGGCTCCTGCAAAACTCTGCACATCTCCGTGTGATAAATAAAACTTATCATCAAACGCACAACGATAGCATAAATTATACTTTCATTCAAAGCCAATTTCTATAGTTCACACTTTTTGTTCAAAAAGGAAAGGATAATGTAATTTCAAGATAAAGTAATCTTATTTTGCTCTCGTGTTTAACACGAAAACAAAAACATTTAATTTTGTCCAGCTCAAGTTATTTTCACTACTTTCTTTTCTTGAAATGAAGTATTGATTTCTTTCCACACACTATCTTAGTGTACCTAGAATTATTCTGTAAATAGAATAAAAGTCATAACCGCAGCCAAACAGTCATTACATAACAAGCGTTAATGTCTTTTACATTTGAAGAGCACCACAGAAAGTTTGTGATTTGTTTATAGAAGATACTAGAGACGTATTAAACAGTCAGCGTGAAAATCAAACCATAACCTTAAAATACTTTCACATCTCTAATAACAATGAGTTAAAAATCATCAAATTATTCTTTCAGCTTTGATTTGTCAAAGACAGTTCAAATTGAAGTTACTTCACTGACAAAAGATAAACCTCATTATAATCATCTTTCAATCCTTTTTAGTTAAACTTCATTAGATCTAAAACAATCACGGCTTTCAATATAGGAACATTTGGCACACACTTTTTACCACTTTGTGAAATTTTTTTCTAGAAAAGTTAATAAATCGACTAAATGCAACACTGGAAAATAAGTTTAAGGAAATAAAAGTCATTACATGAAGAATCACTTCTATACAAAAAATTATTTAAAAATACTATTTCAAATAGTATATTCCACAAGACAGTCATCACATTCTCACACAAAACACCAAAATGTTATTCCTCCCACAGTAATTTTAGTTCACAATCATACCTTATGTTTATATATTAATGAAATCTTTGAAACATTCACATGGAATGAACAATAACAAAGTTACTTCACAAAATCTCTTCTATGATAAACACATAAATACAAATTCAAGTTCTCCCCCACAAAATTCACATCCTTAGGGCTCAGTTCATAATCTGAATGGTCAAAGAAAACGGTTACTTATGGAAGCAACTTAATCATTAGACCTTGTGGACTAAGCAAATGAGCTTTACAAGGAAATTCTAATAGACATTCGCACGTACACAATTGGTCACACATCGTACAACAAAATACAAACAACATGAATGTGTGACTAGATTATACAAACTAAAACTGTAATATCAGAAGCAGGTTCTATGTACAGCACATTCTAAAACTGATTTACTGTCTAGATTTGTTCTTGCGTAATAATAAGATGGGCAAAAGTCTTGCACCTCAAAAAGCTCCAAAGTACATAAAATAAACTGTTTTTTGCTACTCAAAACATTATACCAGTGGCCAGGCATTCTTACTAAATAAAGTGTACGGAGACTTTATACCCAAATAAGACATTTTACATTGTAAAACAAGAAATGTTATGTTACTACATGTTTCCACAGCACACACAAATAGATCAGAATACATGACTTCTGATACAATAACAACCAAACATCCCGTGTGAAAAGAATAGCAGTGCCTATTCATAAAACTAACCTCACCCATTTTCATCACATTTCCCAATTTCCACACAAAACCAGAGCTACATATGGGTAACCTATCACTATGCTTATTTAGTGAGTTGGAAGCCAGTAAAGTGTACAGTATTTTAACGTTAGCCTAAAGTAAAGCCATGTACAATCGCACTTTTTGATCACCACTTGTATCACATTCGAAAATGACAACACTATTTATTACATACTATCAATTTTACCGATACCTTCTCTAGAACAAGCAATACAAATATCTCATGATATTAAATTTACCAGACGTAATAATATTATAATCTCTAGAACCAGAAACTGCTTTGATAAGCTCCTACATGAACACCTCTACGAATTCCAGATGCATAGGAAACTATTTGAAAAAGTAGTAAAACTTAACCATTTTTTTTCTTGTGCCTATACATATGTATGTTAGCCAAAACAAATATACTTTTAAAAATCAGGTTTAAAATCTAACAAAGGATCCATATATATATATTTATTAACATACACTATGTAGAATTAGAGACAATAATACAGAAATACTAGCTATATCTACAAAGCATCTATGTATATTTATATTTAACATTTGATTACATGTCCAACATACCCAGAAATCAGGAGCAAATAAAATGTTCAAGTAGTATTTATGACAAATCATTATTATTCAGTTAAAAAGCAAAATAAAATCATAGGTAGTTTACAGTTTGCATACGAGTTGCATTGTGAACTTATTCTCAAAAGGTCATAGCATGAACAACACATTTACCATTCATTTACAAGAAAACGTTCAGTAAACTCTTTAAAGAAAAACATTAACATATATAAATAAGTAGTATTCAATAATCAAAACATAATTTGATCTATAACAGTCAGTCCGTTTGTAACACTTTTGTATAGCAATTTATGAGGCTGTTTTCCACATAAACACAAATACACTAACATGAATGTAAACATATAAGCAACTCATATACAGGATTTCATAACAATAAAAGTTAAATCTAAAACCATTGTGTCATTACCAGTAATATAAATATTCTCAGTCCCCTTTTCATGGATAAAAAATTTAAAAATATACCAATAGGCCAAAATGTAAATTCCTTCTACAGTCTTTATCGGAATTATCCCAACAGACAACAAATCACTAATACATATAAAAATAACTGCTTGGATTTCAATGATGTCAGTGGATAAATAATACCACTCGGTTAAATAGCCATCTTCCTTCTTCATACTTGCAAATCAAATCTTTCACATTTTCCTCAATAGCACACACTAGCTGACGTTCAAAAGTAACTGACTAATGGAGATTTAATTACATGATCATTTAAATCTATCTACAAATATCAACTTTAGGTGTTTCAGACGACACAAGAGCTACCACAACACCCACATCACTGCACAGAGCACACCATGACTCAACCCTAATTCTAAACAGAGACGCACAAACAACTAAACTTAGTCATATTTTAAACTCACGACTAACCACAATCTCTCATGTTCACAATCCCAGCGACTAAGACACAATCCATACTGTCCTCCTCCACTTACAATCCGATGGACTTGAAATCCACTACTACTACGTCCCAATTCATGACTAAACGTACCATTACTAACCCCACTACACCTGACACCCTGACTCCAAATCCCCCACCCCTGCTCACAGCCCTCCATGCAGCGAGCCTCCCTGTCCCAGCAGCTGATCGAGGAAGCTATCATTACTCACTCCGTCCATGTTGGCGGCCGCCCCGTATACGGCGTGGCATACGCGCCCGCCCCAGGGGTCCCAGGATGATGATGGTGATGCGCCCCGGCGTCCCCGGGTACGAGCCCCCATGTGGCTGCACCATCGCCGCTGCCGGGAACTGCGGTGCACCACCCACCCCAACCCCGGCCATACCCGGGTACTGAGCCTGAACGGGCGAGAACGGGTCCGCCGATCCCCCGACGCCCGCACCGCCGGCGCTAGTTGTGGTACTCGGCTGGTAGCCGGCACCGGCGTACATTGACGCGTAATCGGGTGCCGCCGACGTGTATCCATGCCCCCAGTGCGCGGCTGCAGCCGGGTGGCCCCAGTAAGGTGGTGCGGCCTGGGGCGGATACATGGGCAGCGGCGTGGGGCGCATTGGCTGGGTGGAGCTGGGGGCGGGTGCCGGCATGTAGGGGTACGGTGGGTACTGCGCGGGTGCCGGCGGATACTGCTGGGGGGCATACGGCGGGTACTGGCCCGGGTTGTAGGTGGGCATCTCGGAGGGAGCGAGCGCTGGCGGTTGGTAGGCAGCCGGCTTGGCGAAGCTCCCGCCGGTGGCGTGGGCTGTTGTCGTGGCGACGGACGAGGACACGGGAGGAGCCATCGGCGACGCGAAGGACGACGCGTCCCAGCCAGCTACGGACGCCTGCAATTGTCGATTGGTCAGTATTAAAAGTGGCTACTGAGCACTACTATAAAAAGCTAGAAATCTCCCTCCGGAACAGGGATGTCAATTAGCATAGCTTTATGATGATGTTAAGTCGCAGCTGATCAGATCAATTTTTCACCATAGTTAAAGCTAGAACGAAGCTAGAACAAAGCTAGAACAAAACTAGAATAAAGCTAGAAAGGAATAGTTAATCTCAGTAGTTAAAGCTCTAGCATTTGGAGGCCTACTGAGAGGCTGACTCACCTCCAATGCCTTGCTGGCTGACGGGTCCATGCTGGGCATGTTGAAGTCAGACATCTTGGGCCCGCGGATTTCCGGCTCTTTATCTTTCTTCTTGTCCTTTTTCTTGTGTGAGGACGATGACGATGATGACATGGAACGCGAATCCTTCTTCTTTTTCTCAGACGAGTGGCGAGAATCATCTGTAAAAAAAAGGGCCAGATCACTGTTAAACAATGCTGAAAGTGTATACTGACCATTGGAAATAATAAACATTTCTTTTACACGAAAGAAATTTTCTTTTCTCCAGCTCATCATTAGTTATTGCTGGGTTGAAAAGTGTCTAAAACAATATTGAAGGGTATTGCAGTACCTAAACCATGGTAAAAAGGTTTTAAGCCTCCACTAATAGAATTAATAGTTCCCTTTTTCAGTGAATAGGTGTCCCCATTAGTAAACATTATTATTCATTAAGATAATAATAGCAACCAAGTGCATAGCTAGTGTTATCTCAACACTAAAACAGATCATTGCCTTTTTATCTCACCAGTTTAACCGAATTATTTAACTTAATGGTGTTTACCGTTCACAAAGTAAGGAGATATACCGTGGTGCTCTTGTTTCTGTACAAACCGTGCTGCTGCTGTTTCTGTACATACCGTGCAATGGCAGATCCAGGTTTTTAGAAAAGGGGGGGGGTTTCATGGGTTTTGTACGCGCAATGGATGACGGACGTGTAAAAAAACCTATGAAAATGAAATATTTTGTGGGAAAAGGGAGGGGCGTGCCCCCTGTGCCCCACCCTGGATCTGCCTATGCCGTGCTGCTCTTGTTTCTGTACATACCGTGGTGCTGTTGTTTCTGCTGCGGCTGCACTGCGGCTGCTGGCGGGGTCGTGACCCTCGGTGGGGTCTTCACCGCTGCTGCCGCCGCTGCCGCTGCCATACGCTCCGCCTCAGCTGCTGCCTGCTGCTGCTGCTGACGCTCACGCTCCTTCTGCTTTTCAGCAGCGGCGGCTGCTGCTTCTTGTTCACGTCGCAAACGCTCCTGCTCTTGGCTGGAAGCATTTTGTACATTGTGAACATGTCTGGTGATGCCTAATTTAAAGGAGCTTCAGCTTTGAATGCATTTACAGTGAATGTCTTCAACAACGAAAACCAATTTGCAGTCACAAATCATTCCATTGTAGAGGGTTTCCATTGTTTAGTCCATAATTTACTTACATTGTTAACAGGCAATGTATGAGAAAAGTTTCCGATTCAGTTTTTTCTGTTGTTCACACTTCTGTTGTTGAGGACATTCACTGTAATGCATAGTTAGGACTTCTGCCCAACATTTATTGACTTCAACTGTCTCATGTTTTCACAACTAGACTTTGTTTGATGAATGAGTGAAGGGTTTAACAAATAATAAACATAATTAAAATAATTTCAGTTTTCTATTATGACAATTACACAAGGACGTGGTCACTCAAGAATTTAGCAATGCAAGGAATCGTCTAAAAAAATTCATTCATTATTTTGCTCTACAGAAACTACACACAATTGCCATTGCAAAGCTATATTAAAACTTACATTTCAAGCAATCAACAATTACCATATACAGTAGAACCTCATTATCTCAATATTGCTCTTGTCAATTTTTCTTTTATCTCCCGGTTCTTTCATTTCCCTGAACTACAGTTGGGTATCTCCAATTTTGGCTATTTAGAAAATTTTACTCTTCTCTCTACTACAGCTTTGAGGAGATAAAAAGTTTCTACTGCACGGCAATAACGTAGACTATCACAATGCGCCTGCTCACCGTATTCTCTGCTGCTCCTGCTGCTCCTGCTCCTTGCGTCTCTGCTCCTGCTCCTTCTGTTTGCGTTCTGCCTCCAGTTGCTCTCGTTTCCTTCGCTCTTCCTCTTCCTGCATCAGAGCAACAAATTTGTTAACACCATTTCAAGGTCAAATAGACATATTTTCATACCATGTCTCCTATTAAACTTCTCACTGTTAAATGTTCTAACCGGTAACAACATCAACCCCCCCCCCCCCCACACACACACACACAGATGCCACTTTATAAGGTTATCCACCGATTCAAATCAATTCATCAAGATTCAGCACAATAAAATGTAAACACATACTCATACATGTACAAAATCAATTCATTAAGATTCAATACATAGCATATAGGTAAACCATTCACTCACACATGTAACTCTTCACTCCCCTGCCCACCCGCTCACCTGCTGCTGCCTGCGGCCCTGCTCCCTGCGGTCCTTGCCCTGCTCCTCCCCTCCCTCCTCGTCGTCCTCCTCGTCTTTACTCAGCATGTCCTGCAGACTGGGGAAGCTCGAGAACTCATCGTCGGCCGCCTCCGCCCCGTTGTCAGGGCCCGCGGGCGGCGGTGGCAGGCCCGTTGCCATGGCGCCGGTGACCGTTGGGGTGTCGGCGTCGTCAACGTCAGACGAGCCAGACGAGTCGGCACCGGAACTGCTGCTCTTGCTGCCCGTGTCCTGATGGGACAGATATTGTAGCACTTTACAAAACCAGGCTTAATTTCATTGATACTTATTGTTTCATTATGAAACTAACAGGACCTCTGCAAGAAATGTTTATCCATGGATAGATATAGTAAATATGTGCTGTCAATCAATGGGTAGAAAACCAGAATGCACCAGCACTTCCATGGGAATCCCTGTTAATAGTAGTCTCGATCTACATGAATTGTGGAAGATTGAGCAATAGTGAGGCGTGCAGAACAAGTCTACTCAAATCAGACAATCTATCTTCCAAATGTCCATCCAGCATCCCAACATGTACGGATTAAAGAGGTTGTACTGTGCGACCATCCAAACACCGATGGGCTCTTAGGTAAAACAATGTCAATCTCAGTTATGAGCTGTTACATGAATGGGTTTTCCAATTGAAATTTCAATAGTTTCAAGATTGTTAAACTGTCTAAATTTGGGGGTAGGCCGCTACATGAGAGTACGGTTTTGGACGCATCCAATTTGACGCTTCTATACGGTATTTGGAATGTTACTTATGCTATTCAAGAAACAAACAAAAAACTTATACTATTTGAGAAACGAAAACAAATAAAGGCACATTGAATAACTTGCACTACTTATTTTTACTTAATACTAGTAAAACAAGCAAACTCATTGGATAATAGAACATGTTATATGTAAAGGAAACAACAAAAGCTAAATTATCAATACCTCTCCTTCAAGTTGAGCACTATTAGCGTGTCAATTATAATAACTAAAACAGATTGAAGACTTATTGCTTTAAAAAATGAATTACTACACATGAAATAGCAATAATTAACATTTCTAGCTAAAAATGCTACTAGACGGTATAATCGTTCCAAAGTTTAAGTTGTGACCATTTTGTAGTAAAGCAAACAAAAGCAGTACAGCTAAGACCCATTATAACTTACGGATGCTGCGTTAGGGTGTGAAGATGAGGCTGAGGGCGGAGTCTTGTCTCCTCCCGAGCTGTCAGTCACCTGAGAGGGCGGAGCCTTCTCATTGGATGACCTGTGCAACAGTGAAAACCTAATTTGTACTCTTAGCAAACACTTTCATATCATTCTCACACTCAATCAAATCATGCTCATTAACCAACAACATAGTTTCGTGCATATATTAATGTGGTTGTGTTGTTGAATAAATTGCCTTAGAAAGAACTATTCAGACCTCTCATTTCATGACGAATCACAGATTAACCTAATATATTTGTAAAACATATATAGCGTTTCAAGTCACTCATAATCTTAATTTTAAAGTTCATTCAGAAACATCCGTAGCTATAACCGTCTTCTATACACAATGAATTATAGAGAATTCACAAACAACATGACCTAGTAAAATAAACCGAAACATTTGAACTTTCACAGCTTATTTTTCAATCTTATCGCCTGCTCAGCAGCCAATAATTTCCATCCTTCACACCAAACAAAACCCATCATGATGGTGTCACATTCACATTCCCCACTCCCTGGGGAGTACACAGCAGCAAAAACAACGTACTCATCTGGCGTCGGCATGTTGAGTATCGACGTGCGGTTGGGTGAGTTGAGCGCGTCGTGCAGGAGCTGGTTGGCGTCCTTGCTGCTGCTGCTGCTGGAGCGCGAGGGAGACTTGAGCAGGGACTTGCTGGCGCCGGCGCGATCCTTGTCCCCTCCCGGGTTCCGGCCTTGGCTGCCTGTGCAGCCGCCGCCGCCAGTGCAGCTCGGTTCACCACCACCTTGACAGAATTTCAATGATAATTTAAACTTTCGTGGACCACTATTGTTGTGTTGCGGCACCCAACCAAAGGTGAGGTCGTCATATCAGTTTGTTGTGTAGTAAGCCTAACAATTTTTAAAGCAATAGACAGTGTTCTTTTCAATGATAATGAAAATTTCCGTGGACAACTATTGTGTGGCGGCGCCCAACCAAAGGTGAGGTCGTCACATCAGATTGGTGTTTGTTATACCTAAGAATTGAAAACAATAGACAGTGTCTAACATAATCAGCTGTTGATCTGGGGATTCCCCATTGTTAAGGGTCGAGAATACATGTGATTATTTTGAGGTATATGTATGCAAATGAGCTGCTCTGATCGGTTGCAGGCGGCAGTAACTTCATGGATTTTGACAGTGGCATTGATAAATGGCACAGACTGGGGTGGTGTATGAGTGTTTCTCAATGATTAATATCTAACAAAGGTAAACTTTGATTACTATTAACATAAATCAAACACCACATCGTTATTTGCATCGTTGGTTTTCACGGGCTTGATCACTCACACTGCCTTTACAAGTCCTTGTTCATACTGCTTATAATTTATAGACGTGAGATATGACCGATGCTTATTTGTTGGGATACTCATAATGCCGCAACAGTAAAGACAGATTGGTAGCATTGCACATTACACACTATTAAAGAGAAAAAAAAGGTTGCTTTGTACCTTTCCTCCGGACCGCTGTATGGCGCCGCTGTTGGTTGTCGTGACTGTTTTGCCGGTGGGCAGACTGATCATCCTGGGCCCGGCGCCGCCGGTGCCGGGGATCATCACCCGCTTGATGGCGCCTGACGGCAGCACGCGCCGAGTCTACAACACGGGAGATACGGAGCTACTGCACACGTCCATGTCAGACGGACTACATATTAAGGTCTGTTAACTCTTTTCAAGTGTTGACTATTGCTTATTGAAAACTGCTGTCAATTACCAATTGATTGCTACTTGATAATATATTCAGATAAAGGCACTGCCTTAAAGATGGCCAACCCTTAGATTTTGAACTACAGCTAGACTGTGTCATGACAATTGGGATATATTTTTAAAAACATTTCAGACCCTTTGTAATGTTATTTCTAGAAATCTACGTGTGCAAGTCTTTGAGTATTCAGAAATTCATTATTTCAAATGCACAGTCTGTTCTTGTCTTGTTTAGGTATTTTGTTTTTCTATTTTATCTGCAGACTTGTAGATCTAATTGTCATAACAATTCTGTAAAACCACTGGCATAATATTATGTATACTGCCCCACATAAATGTAATTTATATATTTTGAAACAAACAATTAATCATCAGTCAAATCAAACCAATATTTCATAATTAGATCCACTTGTATCACCAGAAAATATAATAATATGGTCATTTAAAAATGCTTGGGGAATAAGTATGCCATTCTAATTCTAATTTGTATATATCTAGTAAGCAGTTGTGAACTACTGTGGGTTTCCTTTCCAGATCTTCCATTAGGGATTATCCTGTATTCTCTATGCAGGGTAGCTGAATTCAAAACAAAGTGTGATAATTTTCTAGGTCTTTTACCTAACAGGTTTGCTCACGGATTTATGTTAGAGAATATTCAATTCGATGTCACAAGGCTGGGGGTGTGCTGTTATACAGGTGCGTATGTCTTTTAGATAAAAAAATATTTTGACCAATAAAAGGTACTTATGTACAAATGTTGTTGTGTTCTCTTTCAAAATCTCTAAACTACTGAAAAAGTTTTAAACCAGCATATCTATGACTGTTATAAATTCATCCAAAAACATATACTATCAAATTATGATACATTATGTACATTATTATCTCATATCCTTTGTCTAAATAATTAGATTGATATAGAGACTCATACTGAACTTCATTATAATTTTTTAATGCATCACTATCATTGAATAATAAAAAAAAATGCTGTCCACAAATGTTTCTTCTTGTACAGTTGAAAAAATATATGAACACAGTTAATTTAAAATGTATGTCAAAGTGAACTGAACGTTTTATTTACTTATGTAACTAGACAGATACATACTTGCATACACACAATCTGTAAGAAACATAATTCACAAGTTATCTTAGGTACATTACATGAGGACGTTGGTTGAGGTCATTATGATAAAGATTATAATAGGATAAAATACGATTTTTTGTCACTGAAATCTCATATCCTGCATTTTTGTATATCTTAAGTGCAATATGATGTAACTGTTACTTTTATCAGGGAATTGTAATATCTGTCTACAGTAAAATAAAATTCATTTTAGACCAAAAAGTGAGTAATTAAGATATTCAATCAATTATAATGATACAGAGAGCAATAGTTGTCAATTTGGCATTTGTTGTTACAGATCATGAAAATATGCAGTGTTCATAATGTTAGCGAGTTCTGTAGTGGAAGTGATGATACCAATCATGGCTGGATAAATGTGTGAAATCAAATTATGTATCAACGTGCATGGCAGTGTACAACCTCCTAAACTACGCAAACTAAGCACATCCATCTTAAAGGATTTGTTGGCATTGCATGCGTGTGATGTACATTTTAAATCAACGTACAACGTTTAAACAATGTAAGTAAAGCATTCACGTCATGCGTATGGTAGCGAGTGGCTGTTTTGTTTACGAACTAAACCGAAGCACTTTCGTAAATATTTTGTTGTCCTTTTTTATTTTTTAATGAGATTGCAGGAAGTTGTCTGTTTTCTAATCAATAAGCATTATCGGTAGGATGTTAGCCTTCTAAAAATTCTGTAGCAAATAAAAATTGGTCACAGATCAGAGTCAGTCAGATTTTTCATTTCAAGCCCACTGGTTTCTTACGACGTACGTGCGATGACTTAACACGTCCAACGTGGTTGGCCATATTAATCATATATAACTATATGCTTTTAACTTCCTTGGTGAAATAGAATGATTATTATGTTAATAAGGCATCACTCATTAATGAGTGATAGACTGTACTGACGACATGTCAATAACTGTATCCTGACTGGCCTGATGACATGTCAAATTTGTCATCAGTGTATAATAACCGTGGATACTGACCTTGCCTCCGGGTCCTCCCTGGGTGACGATGTAAGGGGGACCGCCTTTGGGGTTCATGATGGTCTTGATCTACAATACGCACACCACACTATGTATAAAGGTGCAGGGGTTGGAGTGGGGAGCATCAGTGGCGGATCCAGGCAAAGGGTGATTGTTTCAAACTACATGTACCCATTTAGAGAAAGTTTTTTTAACATTGTCCTAAAATCTTCCAACCCTGTCCCACCCGTCCATCTTTAACTAAATTTAGTGTATAAAGCTGGATCCGTCACTGACTGTAACCAAAATTCTACCAACACCAGATCATGCTATTCACAAATGATTCTTTAGTAATTTCATATTCAACAGTGATGATGACCGTTTCAAGCATTATTTTTAGAAATAGTTTTCTAAAAATAACAGAGAAAACTCGCTTTGCACAAATAGTAAAACAAGAATCGTTTCAAAAAGAGCTAAAATAAGACTGAATCATACTCAAAAACCACACAGAATGCTGAGCACACTGTCTCCATCACCACACAGTTCACACTAACACTGCCACTTACCGCTCCCTGGCCAGGCACGTTTTTCAGCCCCGAGATGAGCGAGGGTCGGATGCCAGAGAACGTGGGTCGGGAGGTCGCGAGGGAGTTCATCAGCATCGAGCCCCCGGATTGACCTACAAAAGCCACAGAAAAACGCAAGATGCTCAAGGCTACGGCAAACATATTGTTTTTTTTCTACATTATGTTCCAAGCAGATGATCAATGTGCATTGTAAGCGTACTGCAACTTGGAGCCAGTTCTAGTGAACATTTGAATATCAAAATTTATCTGTAAGCCACTCATTTTTGCTATTTCCATTCTATGTTTCTAGCCTTTTTTAGACATGGTCTGTTCTAAATAGCCAATTTTCACTTAACGGATTTCCATAAAAAACTAAAACACATACAAGTGGCACGTATTAGACACTATCAACTTATTGAATCCATCTTAAGATTGAAAACAAGTAAAAACTGCCTAAAACGGTTCAAACTGCCATGATTACAAGCTATAATGCCACAATGGTGCACACACCTGCGAGTGAGAGCGTCGACGTGGTCTGGGCGTTGACTCCAGTTCCCGTTACCGCGGGCGACCCCGTTGCCGGGTCCGTTGCCGGCTTGGGCGCTGACCGCACCGCGAAGATCTTACCCTGTAATGCACATTAGTAGATGAATGATCAAGACCACCACCATCTAAAACCCACCGATTTGGTATGAAAAGTCAACCCAGCTTGTCATATTATAAATATTTTCACTGATACAACCAATGAAAATTCAAAACCCCATGATACTTCATACAAAGAGATATTCTTTCTGTGCTGTGAGAAATTCAATTAAAATCTTTAAAAATAGTATTTGGCTACCTGTGGTCGAGACAAAGCTGTTAAAGACACGTTTACATGGAAAAATAACTGCCGCCTACCTGATTTGTGCGAATGTAGACGCCCTTCGGCGTTTTGATGACGAGAACCGTCTCTCCGGCTGGAATCTTGTTTGCCGTCGAGTCGGAGCTCGTGTTTGTGCCAGGAATCTGGATGTCTGGAGTATAAATAACACAGCGTACAGATTATGAGCACCTTAAGTGTGAGCCAACTGAGTAATACAGTAAATAAGTAAAAAGCTTATCATCATTATGTCCACAACACAGGTGGTGAACAAGGTAACATTATCTATCCCTGGTTGCTATTATGTAAATCATTCTGAATGTGTGAAGAGCATACCTGTGAGTTCTTTTGATTGAATGAACTTTTGAGCAAGACTACCTAGAAAGATATCGCAAAATAGGTGGCCAAGATCATAAAGATTGATTTAGCTTCTAGGTAGACTTGAAAAAACAGCTCAAATGTTGGTTCAATCAAAGAGAACTCACAAGTACCATTTTAACACAGTCAGAATGATTTACAATAATAGCAGCCAGATAACATTGTTACCTATGCCTCATAATCAGGACTTGACATTAAGCATGGCCCGGTGGCCCTGGGCCAGTAGATTTGAAATCAAGGCCACTTCGGGCCACTGGAATCCAAAGGTCGGTGGCCCGACCGGGGCACCTTATCCTAGACTGCTTGCATTAATGATTTCTTTGAGTCTAGCATGGGTCAATGGTAATGAGCACTGCTTAGATATAATTCATTTTCAAATTCTAAACATTTATACATGTACTAAATTAGTAACATAATATTACTTAAAATAACAATAGTTTTTATTGTAAATATGAAAAAAAACACGTTTTGAATTTTGGCCACCACATCATGTATTCGATATTCAAACCTTGGGCCAATCTTAATGTCAAGCCCTGACTAATACACATAGATATTAAGCAGTCATGTTTTCCGGTACTTTAAGTAAGAGAATGAGTATGTAAGACTCGAGCAGCAGAGCGTCGTGCGTCCTACCTGTGGTGGTTTTGACCTGCTGCACGGACACACCCGGCCTGAGCATGGGCGACGCTCCTGTGATGGAAGGCTGCATGGGCACCGGAGTGGACATCATGGGCCGAACCGACGCCACCGGCCGCCCACCCGCAAAACTCAACCTGAAGCGGGTGACAATCACATCAATCAATCAACTCTGACGTTTATTTGAGCGGGCGTAAATTATTCCTTATTCTGATGGTGTGGCCCGGCTGTCTAGTTTACTTGTCAACCGTCCTCTCCAAGGCTTTTTGGTCACCAGGATCTATCCGACCCAATGCAGTTGAACGGACGAGATTATTGCAAAATGAGAGAATAAGATGTAATAGAAACCACATATAGTAGATCAACCACTGCCTATCTTAATGGACAAAAAAGAGTTAATTGGAAAAGATAGGTGCTTCATTTTTCGTAATATGTTTTCTTTCTATGCTACAAGTTCTAAGTGTAACAAATTCCCAAAATGCTTCAAGTTTTATCAAAGCTTTTCATAGGTGCTACCTAAGTCATAAAATAACTGCTTGTATTTCCTGGCAAGTGTTTGCTACAACCTTTAGACTCGTAACATTTCCATTGGTGTAATTGTATCTAAAGTCGCTAGAGCACGGCAAAAGCTGTGAATTGCGACTATAAATAAGCACATTTACATTCATTTACATTTACATTCGCTTTCGTTTCAACATGGCCAACACATGACAAGAATCTGTAAATACACAAAGAGACACCAGGCGTGCGTTCTGAGTACTCACCGTGCGTTGGGGGTGAGCGTTGAGAGGCTGCCTGCCGCGGTTCCCGGCTGAGCCCCCGGCTTGGCGTAGAACGCAGCGTAGCTCGGCCGCGAGTAGCTGATGTTCATCTTCTTCTCCATCTCGTAGCCTGGTGGGCGAGAGAAAGGGCAAGTTAACTCTTCTTGTTGCAATGGTGAAATTGGTCTCTTTTTGATACACTTGACAGAGGAGGGTCAATTACTGATAAGTGTTTCTCCTTCAGAAGTGAACATAGATCTAGAGAGACTAATTTGAATGGAATGGACTTTATTTTTATTACCTTACCATGTGTGCTTTCAAGCGTAAAGAATGAAGAATGTCCATAGTTCTAGGCTTGGGAGATTATAACTATTTTGATGAACTTTAATGTTTTATGAGACCAATATTACCTTGTTTAGCGAGCCGTTTCTCTGACTTGGTGAGACGCTGATCCTTTCTGTCTATCAGCAGCGACTCATGCGTGAATGGTTTCTGCACAAAATAAAAAGCAAGAGTGAGTGCAGAAAAATCACCTATTTCCTATCAATGACGATGGCCCACTTCAGTAACAGTCACCACACCAAACCACTCAGTGACCTCATCATAAAGGTGACCCAATTCAGCAGCAGTAACCGATTCCTAGGGCAAATGGGAAAACTCAGCGATTTCATGAAGATATATCAATATCCTCAACAACAGAACCCAAATAGCAGTCACAAATCCTTCCATTGTAGATGGCTTCCGTTATTTACTCCATAATTTACTTACAATATCACAACCTAATGCATGAGAAAATTTTCCGTTATTCAGTCTTTCCATTGTTCACTCTTCCATTGGTGTGAGAACATTCACGTTTAACATACGAGTTGATCACCGGTTGCCACGGTTACCTTGGTGAGCCAGTGGTGGTTGCGCCTGACGACGTTGGCGAGCATCTCGTCTCGCGCGATGCTCTCGACGGCGGCGGCCGTGTCGATCTCGGGCAGCTCCACGTCCTCGTACTCCATCAGCACGTCCACCTGGTTCCGCGACATCAGCTGCTCCGGGTTCAGCTCGTCCACCACGCGGTCTGCAAGCGCCGAGGGCAGGGGGGAGGTCAGGTGAGGTTGTTGCCACATTCATTTGAGGTTATTGACACACCAGGTTATTCTCACATTCACAAGGTTATTAGCACATTTATACCAGGTTATTGACACGTTCATACCAGAATATTGGCACATTCACACCAGGTTATTGGCACACTTGGCACATCCACACCAGGTTATTGGGACATTCACACTAGGTTATTGACATATCATTCGGAAAAAGTTATGGACACATTCACAAGAGGTTACAGAAACATTCACACCAGGCTTATTCATTTGATGTTAGTGGCACATTCTTTTGAGGTTATTGGCACATTCACACCAGGTCAGTGGCACATTCACACCAGGTTATTGGCATTCATATCAGGTTATTGGCACATCATTCGGAAAAAGTTAAAGACAAATTCACAAGAGGTTACGGATACATTCACACCTGGTTATTGGCATATTCACACCAGGTTATTGGCACACTCACACGAGTTTCATATCATCAAGAAGGCGGTCTACAAACATATATTAATTTGACACCAAAAAGGTGGTTCAGTTTCAGCTACTGACAACTACTAATGTAGTCTGAAAACACAACACATCGCCATTCACTGAAGGTTAATTGCTCGTTCAAAACAGGCTGCTGTGTAACTTTACACCCTTAAAGCAGGAACGTCACCATCAATGGAGTAGTGAGGAGATTTGAGCTTAAAGCATTTAGTCACTAGTCTGTAAGTCCAGACTGTTAGAAATTGGGGAGGACTAGTGATGCATTCAATTCACTCATCCTGCAAACGAGTAGCTGCTGAATCAAAACATGTTGAGCAACTTATCAAAACAAGTAATTTTGGGGGAGGACTAATAACTTTTTAAGTTACTAGTCCTGCTGAAGAGTGACTATTGGGGCCTTGACTGGGAGCATGAAGCGCGCCTCACCTGACATGCCCTGCTTGCTGATCTGGCGGTCGTAGATCTTCTTCTCCATGGTGTTGTCAGCCACCAGGCGGTAGATGTGGCACGTCTTGGTCTGGCCGTACCGGTAAACACGACACACAGCCTGCCAACAGCAGTGAAACACAATGTGTTACTACAGCCCCCCACATCATGAGAAACACTTACAGTGGACCTCTCTATTAGGACCACTTGTGGGATCGATTGTAGTAGTTTCGATGGAGAGGTGGTCTTTATATGGCGGTTCACATTGGAATCATTATGAAGGATTGGGATAGAGAAAAGTGGTGTTATTTGGAGGATCTTCTGTATTTTTAAACGGCTTATAAGTGGTTCAACCAAACACTTCCTCGAAGAATGGAAATAGTATAATATAATGAACAACAGCTACTCACAAACAATGTGTTTTAACGCCATTATTAGAATGAGAAAAAAAATTTTTTATCAGAGAGAAGATCTAGCTATTGCCTGATCTACTTCCAAATAAACAAGTCACAGCCAAACATTAGAATACAATATCCAGAATCAATAGAAATGCATAGTCCATTATTCATAAACAGTTTTGATATTCACTTTTTAATATCTAAAACCAAGTTCCCCCTCCTACCTGACAGTCATGGCAAGGGTTCCAGGACGCATCAAAGATGACCACGCGGTTGGCTCCGATCAGGTTAATGCCCAGACACCCGGCTCTGGTGGATAGAAACAAACACATGTATGCTAAATCAGATGTGCCGACGAGCATGGATGATTTTCTAATGAGTATCAGAATTATTTTGGACATAAAACAATAAATTGCCTGGTTATATTTATAGTTTATATTGCTAAATAAATCGTTATAAATGTGTTTGAAGAATGCAGATAGTGACACTGCAGTCTCCCAAATAAAACTTTGTACATAGTCATAGAATACTTCTATGAAATAACAAAGGCAGGGTCACGATTAGGTGGAAGATTGCTACTGGTTAGCAGGACGAGTAACACTCAAAGATCTACTCATTCTCCTTGCACAAACTCTATACCTGTATGCCAAATGACCAGAATGTGCTACTTGTCAAGAGAATAAGTTGCTAAAATTTTATGCTAGTAGTCCACAAGGTTTTACTAGTCAACACAAGCAGACGTGAGCCTAATCCTCACCCTGTAATAATGACAATGACTGAGAGCATGTGTTACCTGGTGGAGAGCAGGAACACGCCGACCTTGGAGTTGTTGGCGTCGTTGAACTGGTTGATGAGTTTCTCGCGCTCGGTGGCGTTTGTGCCTCCATCCAGACCTGAAATGCACATGCAACGTGTCATAAAGATACGAAACCTACGAGATCCCTGACTGGTAGCCCGGTTCTATGCAAAAACCTAGTAACTCTGCTAGAGTTGAATACAGAAATCCTCATTACAAGGTAAATAAATACTGCAGAAATAATACAGAAATAGCTAACTATTTCATTCTACAAGGTTGTAATAGTTGTCTTATACTGTACTTAAAAAGAAAGAAGTACGTCTTCTTGGAAACACTTAAAAGTTACAAAAGAAGCAGCAATATCTGATGAAAAAATCGTTGCACATTACCAAAAATCCAACTTGAATAATATACACACCAAATAGCTTTGAACATTGACTCGTAATAAGCAGGTGAGAAAGCTGCTGCAGTACTCACGAAAGAAGTACTTAAAATCTGCAATACTCACGGAAGTAGTACTTGTTCTTGGCCCACTTGTCCTCGCAGTCTGGGAGCGGCACCGTGGCCTTGGACAGGTACTCCTCTATCAGGTTCAGGGTGAACAGAGACTGGCTGAAAGTGTTAACATCTAGTCAGTGTGTCGCTCAATATTCTCCACTCTTAAAGTAAACTAGATATTATTTGTTGTCACAAAGACTCATAGCAGAAATCATATAATTAATCTTATTACATTACTGCCGATGCTGGAAGTATATGGCGTTCTTTGCCAACCATTTCAGCGCTCTCTGCTATTAAAAATCATAGTTGTTCATAATAATCTTAATACTCAATGGTTGACATCTTTACAACTTACTCTAAATCAAAGACACACAGAGTTTTTGACGTCACAGAAACTCCTTACATTCCCACTCGACCTCTTGAGAAAAAACATTTAACATCACCCTACGAAAACCACATGGAATAACAATCCTTACTTAAAGCTGCATCCACCCCAGCTTCTTACCTGAAGACGAGAATCTTCTCTCCCATGCGTATGGTCTCCTCGATGATGTCCATGAGCACGACCATCTTGCCCCCGTTCTCAATGAGGCCATGCACGTAGTCTTCCATGGGCTTCTCCGCCCAGTCGTAGCTAATGGCGTTGATCACCTTGTCCACCTCCTCACCCTCCTTGTCCTGTTACGGAAACAACGAGAGATGGCGACGATGCTCATGAAAATTTTACATGTTATTGGGCATCTTTTTACAAAAAACAATACATGTTATCAGGCATTTTCTTACTGAAAACGATACATGTTATCGGGCATCTTCTTACAGAAAATGATACATGTTATCAGGCAATTTCTTCGCACAGAATAATCTTATAGCATTTTTATTTTTTCTACAAGCATAGTTGATTGCTACTTGTTCGTATTCTCTTATGTTTGAGAAAGAGAAAGTTGAGGATAATGAATATACATGAAAATACACATGACCATAACAAAACCAGTTCTTGAATACGGATATTTTATAAACATGACAAAATAAAGTAGCCTCACCTTTTTCTTCTTCTTGGCCGGTGTTTTCTTGGTTACGCCCTCGGGACCGTCTGCCTTGGCATCGTCAATGTCAAGGTCATCAAGGTCATCTGCTTTCTTCTCCCTCAGAGCCTCATTCAAAGTGTCCGGATGATTCCAGATCTGAGGAGCATATCAACGTTTGCACCACATAAGTAAAACATCTTTATAAATACCAACCTGGGGCAAGCTTGAAGTATTCTCAATAGAATTGAGGTTTTTTATGGTTTTTACATGGCAGTTTAAATACAGGTGAACGATATTACTTACAAGATATCAGCCGAGCACTCATTAACAATAAACACCTTGAAGCTGTTATTATAACTAACTCTCATGTCTAGTACATAACAGAACAGATGAAAGATTTGGTCACATTTATAATTGAATTCAGGCAATTTTGTACCCGATTGGGTGATATAAGTTAACATAATGTATTCCTTTCTCAGAACCAGGTCAAACTCATTGTAGGTTGTGAGAAAA
The DNA here is from genome assembly GCA_019095985.1 of Streblospio benedicti. Classification (NCBI taxonomy): domain Eukaryota; kingdom Metazoa; phylum Annelida; class Polychaeta; order Spionida; family Spionidae; genus Streblospio; species Streblospio benedicti. The sequence goes on along the minus strand of CM032663.1, from coordinate 32,691,251 downwards.
AATATTAGTCACAATGCCAAAACCATAAACCAAAAGTAAGATCCCTTCAAAAATAGACGGAAAACTATTACGAACAGGCGTTTTTATATGCTATGACCTTGCAAATCTGGTACTGACCTTGCAGCAGACGGAGAATGCCTTGATGGGGTTGTTCTCCTGTGAGCCGTTGATCAGTGTGTCCTCCTTGAGGGAGTTCATGAACTCTCCGTAGAGCTTGCGCTGGATAGGCGACATGCGAATCAGAAGCACGTGCTCGAACTTCTGTGGCAGAGCCTGACGCAGCACGTCGTGACCTCGCCTGTAATGGGATGCAGGTGACGTAAATAAACTCACGCTTTATTATACCGACGACAAACATCTGTGTTAGGAGCCGTCTTGCGACTGTTGTCAAGTGGTCTCAATGGGGAAGTGGTCTTTTTATATGGATGTTGTTGATGATAGTCTCTTAAGGTTGGGACTAAAAATTGGTTTTATTACTGACAAAAAATCTTGATTTTTTGTGATTTTTACTAATTTAACATATATAAGATTTGATGAACAAGTTTCATAATTTTACACCCGTAAAACAAGCTATCATTTCCAAAAAAAAGTGCCCAGTGTTAAACTAGCAAAAAAGCTTGGGATTTCACCCATCTATGTAATCCTTGGATCTCAAAAACAATAAACACTAGTAAAAAAAAAAAAGCTTCCTTTCACTAGCTTCACCCACCTCTGCACGAATCCCTCAAGCAGCGAATGCAGCACGTGGGCTCGGAACCTCATGAGCCTGACATCCTGCGGGGTCGAGTCCACGCACTGACCGTTCATGATCGGACGCTCGAACATGTTGCAGAACTCGGTCTTGTTGCCCAGGAAGTTTGGGCGCACAAAGTCAACCATGCACCAGTACTCGAGCAGGTTGTTCTGCAGTGGGTAGCCCGTCAGCACCACACGACGCCTGCAAGATACAACAGCAGATTATACAGTTTTGGGAAAGAGGAGGGGAGTGGGTGGGGGGGCATGGCACACTTAAGGGATCTGACGAGTCTTGCCAATTAAATGCACCCCCCACCCAACATCTGCCTATGAGATAATGAGATAAGGCTACAGGCAGTTCAGTAAATGTAAAATTAATAAATGTGCTTGTATTTCAAATTACCATAGGCGGCTCTTACCACTTGTCATTTACAACAGGTTATTGTCATCCTCCATAAAACACTCACTGTCACAGAGTACAGCGCTCAACATGCTCAATATGTAAGGTTTATCTCAGCTCTACACTTATTCTGATTCTCACGATGACTAACACAATACATGTAATATTGTTTGTGGCTCATCTACCACTATATTGACATTCTAAACCAAAGTTTTACAATCATAAGATACAACTTTACAATACCAAGTTGTCCTGACAGAACTGGAACTCACAACCCCGTGGCTGTGAGACAAGAATCATCCCAAACAGCAAGCTGTACGAAGACAACACGCACAAACTGATGTCTACTTACTTGGTGCGTATGTTCTTGAGGGCCTGACTGATGGAGGCGTGGCTGTTCTTGATGCGGTGGCCCTCGTCACAGATGACCAGGTCCGGACCCGGCTTCATCAGCGCAGAGTGCATTTCTGAAATGCAGTATAGGACATGAAAACACAGTGTAGCTGGAGAATCAGAAGAGCATGACCATAACAAATAACTTTGAAATGATGTAATATATAAGTACTACAAAGATGGGAATGAATGCAATAACAACACATGTGCTCGTCTGTTCACTAAGTCTAACAAAGTAAATCTCAAAGATGCATTAATAACGTAGTCCTAAATGACTTCCACAAAAAACCCACCTCATAATCTTCAATGCTTCCGTTTTACTTACACAATCTAATACACTAAAAATATTCTACAGCATTTAATGATTTAACAGTCTATTTAGTGACCCACCTATGAGCAGGTCCTGGTCCTTCTCCTCTTGGACCAGGTCGATGACGCCGGGGTCCTTCGGCACCTTGCTCTTGGTCTTCTTGGCCTTGTAGTTGACCTTGACCTTGCGGGAGGTGAGCAGACGGTACATCTCATAGCCCATCAGCAGCACACCGCCCTTGTTGTACCACTCATCTGAGTAATATACGAAAAAACCTGCGTTACATTCATAATCTAGCACTTTCGTATACATGCACAGTGTATGTCATCAACAATGGAAGACTGAACAACGGAAAAAAATGAATAACGGAAGCTTTTCTCATGCATTACCTGGTAATAATGTAATAAGTAAATTATGGAGTAGACAATGGAAAATTGGAAATCCTCTCCAATGGAAAGATTTGTGACTGAGTTCCGTTGTTAAGGATATTCACTGTATATAAAAGTGAGCATACACGTGAATGTGAACATTACTCCTCTTCATACCATGCAACTGAATGCTGAATAAAAATGTGTTACTGAATACTAATACACTGATTGAGTAATTCAGACAAGAAATTGTACCCGAATAACATGCCAATACGGTAATATTTGTAAAAATAAGCGTGATTACGTACCTACAACCTTGGAGCGAGACTCGTACGTTTTGTGCGTGTCATTGAGCATGTACACCCCGAAGTTCCTGGTCCGCACCTCGTCCAGTGAGTTGACGAGACTGGACAGGTCAGCCGAGGCCGCCTCCTCACCCTATACAACAACAACAGGATTTTCAAAGATGCAAACACATAGCTGGACTGATGTACCTGACTTAGCTGCAGTGTCTATGAATTGCCTGTTCTGCATTCTATCATTCCATGCATAAATCACCGCCAATAACTTATTCTGATTGGTTGAGAGGAGTGCTCAATTGTGCGATTGACTGCACGCTCGCCTCGATTTGGATGTGCTACCGTGATTTACTGCACGTGCGGAAACCGCACAGACTAAATTAGACTACTTTGTTGCAGTGCACCTGTTAACAAGCCAAGTCGCTTGCTTTATAATACAATTAAAGAAGTTTTTGTGTACCGGTATTTTAAATTTAGTCATGTACTTGATTCTGTAATCTTATTTTCTTCATGATAGAATGGTATTTGACCACTCGATTGTCGTGACAATCGTAAAATTTAGTATGCTGATGCTTGATTGACACTCACTTCGTTTGTATCAATCGCACCTCAGCATGCTAAATTTTACGATTGACATTCTAATCTCATGGTCAAATCCTACAATTAATAATTCCACAAGTAATCTAGTAGAAATATATCGATCAATTTTTAAACAAGGTTTAAAGTTTCAGGAGAATGTCAGGAGAATTATTATTAATGAAGAATTATGGTGGAATAGAGTAATAGACATATTCTCTATATGGCCTTTCAAATAATTCTTGTCTTGGATAGTTTTAAAGAATGCTTCTGTTAAATTTTGCTTCTGTTTTTGAGGTCATTCATGACGCTCTTAGCAAGTCCTTAGACAGGCCCGTATAATATATATATTGTATACAACCATTCAAGGGCCCAGGGCTGTTAAATTGAAATTTTCTCAAACTGGGGGTTGGGCTGTTACATGAGATTGCAGTTACCACATAATTCTTAAGGACATTTAAGAAAAGTGGGCTGCTATGTGAGGGTGGGCACTTGGACGGTCGTATACGGTATATTATAAAACACCACCAACAAAAAATTTGATACCTTTGTTCCCTCGGCCGCCGTCGTTGCAGTGTCCCCTGTTTTCTGTGGAAGCAGCAGGAGCATTTGGAGCAGACGCACTGTCCGTTTTATCTGCCACAATCTCCTTTTTATCCCCATCTGCATCTTTCGCCTCAGCATTATCTGAGGTCGGCTTAGAGTCCCCAATAAAAAACGATGCCTTTGGAGATTCAGGCTGCGTTTTTGCAGTCTCTTTTGCTTCATCTGGTTTGGTATCCTTGTTACTGTCCTCCTTTTTTTGTTCACTATTTTGCTCCTTCTGTCCATCTTCGCCTTTACTGTCTGTTTCATGTTTATTACTATCCTCAATATCCTTACCACTTTTGTCATGCGTCTCCTCTTTTCGTTCACCCTGCTGTCCCATTTGTGGCCCCATATTGGGGCCCCACTGTCCCATGAAACCTGGGCCATAATTTCCGTAACCCTGACCTGGTCCATATCCTTGACCGGGCCCATAACCTTGAGCCCCAAAATACGGGTTCTGACCCCCAAAGTATGGACCCTGAGGTCCAAAACCTGGGGGAAATCCCTGTGGATTCCCCTGGTTACCATAATAACCTGGTGGGTATTGTCCTTGGCCCTGTGAGCCTTGACCCTGTTGTTGTCCTGGTTGAGGGAATCCCGGAGGAAACCCACCATAGCCGAAATAAGGATGTTGCCCACCTGGGAAAGCCCCATGGGGTGGTGGAAATCCCGGAGGATATCCCCACTCACCAGTCGGCTGTGCATTGGGCTTTCCCTGTGAACTGCCATCTTTGTCGTCTTGCTCTTTGGCAAGTTTTGCTCTCTCTTTGGCTTCCTTGTCCTCTTTGTTTTTCCGCCTCCGCTCTTCACGCTTCCTCTTCTCTTCCTCCTTTTTCTTCTTCTCTTCCTCCTTCTTTTTCTGTTCTTCTTCTTTTTGTTTTTCCTCCTGCAATGAAAATCAAAGTAGTGACAGCAAGTTTGCTTTGTTGTTATATGTGCAATCTCTATCTTACTAGATGATACAAGATTAAAATCATAAACATAATCTTCATCAATTTTTCAAACCATGGGAAAAATGAATGGTGTCTACTGTCCAATATTATCATTTTCATTTATACATATTACAAAGAATGAAAGCATTACAAAGCACCCTCTACAATGGCCGCATTACAAGGACATTACAAGGACCGAATCCATTACCAGGAATCAATCTCACAGACGTGGCATCTTGAATGCAGAATGATTTTAATTACTACATGACTCAGACTGTAAAAATGTACACAAAATCAGCGCTACATGTGAATTTCCAAACATTATGACTTTGATTGTTTCGTGACCTACGCTATTTGTATAGGATGTTTTCTAGTAATTAGGAATAAGGTCAGACGTGAAAAAGCACCTATATCACCATACCTCTATTGACGTTTTTGTCGGTATCCACATGTTGAACTCGTGCATCCAGTTCTGTAGCGTGTTGACGGGCACGATGCACAGCACCGTCTTGGCCTCCGTGAAACGCAGGAAGATGTCGATGAACGATACAAGCTGCAAAACAAACGCCCGCCATGTAAGCAATGCAAGAATTATAAGGCAGTGCAAAGAAGATAAGGATTTCGTGTATCATTTTCCTTTCAAACACAGTCTTTTCCAGCCAGAAATTGTTGAGAAGTAGCCATCCCCACCTGGGTCATCTTCCTATCACCTTTATGAGCTTCACTCTGAGAGTTCTAGATTATAGTTGGCCATGATTGTTTAGCCAGATGATTTTAATATTAAAACAGTCTTTATTGTGATCATTAGGTGAAAAAATAGTCATTGCTGACCATCTATAAAGATATTTTGGAGTAAACTTAACACAATACAAGTGCCATTTCCCCCCAGCAAATCTCACCTGTATGGTCTTGCCAAGCCCCATGCTGTGCGCGAGGATACATCCAAAGCCGTTGCTTTCCTTGTACTGTTCAATGGACTCGACCAAGTTGTCGTAGAGGAAGCGGATGCCTCCGATCTGGTGAGGCTTGACCGCCCGGGACAGCTGGGGGGCCAGGAAGACGTCAGGCTCGTCCGGGGGGTGGCCCACGTTGACCAGCACCCGGCCTAGCAAGTCCGGCTGGTTCATCTCGTCGTTGACGTGCTGACCGCTGCAACAGTGACCTCTAATTTAGCCACAATCGATGTGCATTTTCAATGGTTATCACACTCAAGATCTGGCTGTGATTACAGTGAATGTCCTCAACAACGGAACCCAATTTGCAGTCAAAAATCCTTCCATTGTAGAGGGTTTACGCTGTTTACTTCATAATCTACTAACATTATTATAAGCTAATGCATGAGAAAAGTTTCCGTTATTCAGTTTTTTCCGTTGTTGAGCACATTCACTCCATAGCATAAGCATGATACATTGTATCACACTAGCTCTTAGGAATGCTGCATGAATTGAGATTTATAGTAAATTGTACTCAGTCAAGCTGATCAATGAAATCATGACCTCCGATTCGGTAGGAAAGTACAATCGCACATGAATATATATAATGTGTGCCATATCTTTACCCAAGATGATAGTGACTGTAAATTTAAAGAGGAACAAACCTGTTATTAGGATCTTCACCAGTTTCATCTTCTTCCTCAGACTTTTCTGCATCACTTTTCACCTCTTGAACATCTTCATCTGAACTGGACAACTCAATCACATCTACAATTTACATATCATGACTATATATTGCTAACACATATAGTCAACCTGAGGAACTATCAAGCTCTCTAAAACTATGCACATTTTAAATATAGCACAATACTTACAACTTAACAGTATGATTTTATATATAATTCTTTTTATCTTTATGAAAAAAAGAAATCATGAAACTGAATGAATCAAGAAAATATTCAATCCAAAGAAATAATCTAATAAATCTGTATTTCTATTGATACATTCCACATTTGAGTCTAACAGACTCGACAATCAACCTTGTGCTATCACTTAGATAATTCCATATTTCTATTGTTACCCTCCACATTTATGCTGGCACTACGCACCTGGGTCCTTGTCAGCCTTTGCCCGCGCTGCTTTGCCGAGTACAGAGGGGAGAGGCACGTCCTCCTCACTAGAGCCCTCCACTTGGTCCAGGTCTGATAACAAAAGTCAAGTGGTTTCATGTACATCTAGCATAAATGTGCATGGAATGTCTTTGGCTACTACCCTTCAGGAGAAAATGACAAATTTTGCATTGTAACAGCTTTTGACTTAATACATAGTACGTTTTATTCTCAGTGTAATATAGACGACTTTCTAAAAACATCTCATCAAGTGATCTCAATTGAACATGAGCTTGATAAAAAACTATATAAAAAAGAGCATAATATTGTGCTTATATCCTGTATAAGTGATGAATACATGCATGAATCATCTTCTTTCAAAAGTGTACATGAAATTAACTACAAATCGGCCACCACCTACCTTCTAGCAAAGACTTGAGCTGTGAGTTTTTGAGAGCCTCCAGCTTTTCCTGTTCTTCCATCATCTTCTTCCTCTTCTCTTCTAACCTTTTCCTTCTCTCCTCTTCTTCCTTCTGCGCAGTTTTGGCTTCTTCTCCGATCGCAGATTCTGACATGATCTTTCTGTAACACACAATAAAAAATGTGAATTATTATCGTGATTACAGATTTTGACATAACCTAATTGTACACATAAAAACTGTAGCAAAAAAATAACAATCGTGTCAAATGCATTCTTAAAATAAACACAATTTTGGTCAAATAGTAGAATTCTTTGTTGCTATCGTTAGTCAAAATAAATTTTAAAACATTTTTCATATATATCACAAATAAGGTTGGTGCCACAGCGATAGTTGCATCGGCTCTATTTGATAAGGAACTCACCGAATATTTCTTCTCTCATATGCCTTCTTTTGATGATGGTCTTCATCCTCTTCATTATCAGCGGTCTGAAATGTTTGCCACAATAACAATTACTGAGCAGCAAACTGTCAGTTTGATATTAGGGTATTCTAATGTAGTAACAAGTATAACATGCTCTGTTACACAATCTGAAATGACTATATAAGACATCAGTATTGGAATATACTGACATATCCATTGGCAAATTACTTTCAAATACATGTTTCCAACTTTGATGCCTTTATTCTTAATGCACGAGTTAAAAAATTCATCAGTATGTTTTCGTAGTCACAGTTACATTCACATCAACTGTTATATCATGAAACAGCACTATGCCAATAACCACATAGCAAACATTAATGCTTGAGGTCATACCTGCTTTTTCTGTTTCTTCTTCTTCTTGGGTTTGGAGGCAGCAGCGTCACTGTCACTGCTATTCTCAGAATCCTCGGACTCCACTGTTTTTCGCTTCCTTCTCTTCTTCGGCTTTTTCACTTCACCATCATCCTGTAAAACACACATTGTACACAGTTACACATCCTCAAAGAATGCTGCAGCTTATTATATGTAATTCTTTGATTTCTATCATGATCCAAGGCCAAAATTAAAAATTTACAAATGACAATCGGCGCGCATGAATTAAAGAAGACGTTCATTAATTTCAAAGAATGGCCAATTTCTAAAACTACTTAGAATTTTCAAGCTAAAAAGCCCATGGGTTTTGGATGTCGTGTACATTATGTTCATGAAATAAAAAGCTGCGATTCGCACCTCGTCTTCATCTGAGGCTTCATCCTCATCAGCTGTCTTCTTCCTCCTTCGCCGTTTCTTGGGTTTCTTCACTTCAGTTTCATCTTCCTATTATGGAAAGACATCGTAATTATAGTCATTTTCTCATAAATATACCAAACTTTTCAACACAAATTCATGTTATCTTTACAGACGTGTTCGTCGATAAAATTTCTTGACACTCCCAGTATTTTCTGTCTAACCTTCCTCAACTCTTGCATGTTATGGGTAATACACAATTTGTAACCACAACAAAATGAGTGTGCGTACCTGTTCTTCTGGCTGTTCCATCTTCTCTGCATCCTCCTCCTCCTCCTCAGCCTCCACTTGCATGGCAGCTGGTCCCTCCCCCTCGGATACTCCCTCCATCACAACCTGGCCACACACAGGATAAACATCAATTATACGCTTACTCAAGTCTGATTATCCAAATAAGCACATACAGAAACGCATATAGAAAAACAATAATTACACCTTCTTTGATTTATTTATAAAATGAAATATCACTTGGCTTTGCAACTTTTGATATGTCAGATTTTTCTATGATTCAAGTTTAGCTAAAACAAAGTTGCTTTAAAAAGAATTGACAAAGTCTCCTTCATGACATACCATAAATACCAACGGAAGGGTCCATGCTCATTTAAAGGTCCACTATCCAAAATAGATTGTATCAAATACAAGCAAGATATCAATGTTTATAACAGTGGTATATAACCATTCTAGTAGAACTTTCCAAACTTTGTTTACCAGGGCCTATCGTTCGAGACAGGTATTTTTGTCATCTGGACCAGTAAAAATTTTGAGTTACTTTTTATATGAACGAGCATTTTCAGTCTACCTACATATACATATCGGTTACAATTGAATTTACATGGAGTCTGTTGATTTGGACGTGTATATTTTCAGGATACCTGTCCTATGGACAAGTATGATTGTTCTCCTATTCTTGCCCTGTTTACCATAAATTTCAAAGTGTACTACATACGTCCTCATCAGCTTCCAATGAGGCTGCTGCAGGTGATGCTGCAGTCGTCATCTGCTCTATACTTGACTTGACAGGTGGAGGGGGCGGAGCTTCGGGCTCAGTTTCCATGGCGACCTCTGGCTCCTCCTCCTCCTTCTTTTCCTCCTCCACAGGAAGTGCTGGCTCTGACATGGCAGACGACGAGGCATCGTCCTGAAACGAAGATTCAGCATTTTGGTTCATTACGGATTATCATAAGTAGAGCATAAGTACTGGTTGCCTCGAACATGAATCAGAATAGAATTAAATAAACAAATGAGTTATTGAATTTTGAAGTCAGTTAAAACGAACACAAATAATTATTTTCCCATTATCAATAAATTCAAGTTACCAGAGTTCAAGATAAACAGTCCTTACTGTAATTTGTCCAGTGTTATTAATGAAACAACTATTATCACGCTTTCAACAGGCAGATATTTGCAACATCATGTAAAAACTGTTAACTTTAGTTGTCAAAGACTGGTGTGAAAGAAATCAAAGCCATTTAAAGTTGAAAGCAAAACCATTATTTGCTTTCTTTTTCAATCCTTTCTACGTTAATTTCATCATGAAAAAGTATGTCCATAGGAGCTCTTACAACAGAAGGTGGCGCCACCGCAGCAGGGGCCTCAGGGGGCGGCTTCTGCGCCGCGGCGGGGGGTTCAGTGCTCTTGGGTTTGGGGGGAGCAGGCGGAGGGATGACTGGCGGGGGTGGTGGAGGGAGCCCTTTCTCTGCCGCCTCCTGACAGGCCTACAACATCAATCCATGAGTGAGCAAGACAAAACGCATCCCACATTTCGTACTATTTACGATGTTTATCATTACATGTTACACATTACTACTACTACTACTCCTACAACTACATCCGAAGGTTTATTTGTGCTGCGGGTGTCTCAGTTACTGGGGTATTCAATGTATTTATCTATTGAGTTGCTACATTACCTTTTCATATAGTTTTTTAGCCTTGAGCGCGGCGCGCCGAGCCTTGGCCTTTTCATTCTTCTCAAGGCGTTGCTGCTCTGTGAGCGGCTTGCGAGGCTTCTTGCCCGGTTTGCCGTCTGCTCCCACCAGATCGTCTTTCTTCTCGGCCACGGGCTGACTCTCTGTAAACATTGATTCACTCTTCAATGACTAAAGTGGTAAATGGTGCTGCTATTGCAGTCTCAAATAAAATCAAAATTAAGCTCAAATTTACCACAGTGCATTTCAGATTTACCCAAACGTACATACATGATAATTTGAGGTAATCAACGGTAAAATTGGAAATGGAGCATTAAAATCTGCTCCAGAGTTGTTGCATGCTAACTATGACTCAAATAAAAACTAGTCCTTACTTTCTGTCTCTTCCTTTTTATCTTCAGTTTTACTTTTTTGATCTTCTTTATTTTGTTTCGCTTTTCCTTTCTTGTCCTTGCCTTTACCTTTTGGCTTCTCTTTCTCATCAGCTTTTTCTTTAGGCTTTTCTTCAACCGAATCATTTTTCTTTTTTGATGTATTTTTTGTTGGTTCTTGAAACAAAAGAAATCGTTCAGGCATATAGAAATCTGCTTAAAACACAATTTTAATCTCCATTTAATCATAAGATTTCGCAACTACTTACAGTAATACCACTAGAAGATTCAGTCCTTTTTAAAATGGGCGTATGAAAAGATCTCAAAGGTTTTGATAGCGTGTATCAGCATATATTACAAAAAAACACCTCCATAAATCTCAAAGTCCCACACATAGATCTCCATAAAAATAGGCTCATTTTGGAGTCAATGTAGTCAAAATTGCATGAAAAGTTCCTTACCTGGCTGTGACTGGGGAGGTGGCGAGGCTGACCGGAGGGTGGACAGAGGCGCATCATCATCATCATCATCACCATCCTCCGAGTCGGACATCGCATGAGTCGGCCGCGGAGTAGACGATACAGTGGTAGCTGCTGAGAAAGGAGTACAGGGACATCAATGTTGGTGATCAACCTTACATATAACAGGGAAGTACTAGCTTAACACACGATAATGAATAAATTTCAATAAAATCAATGAATCTCCAACATATTACGGCGAAGGGTGATTTGAAGCAAAGGAAAGTTGTAAAGATACTTTAAAAGAGAAAAAGTTATCTAAATATGTGGAGTTATTACAGTTATTTCTCTACGATGGCATAAGCATCAGAAAGAAAAATCTTTTTTTTTTTCAAAACAGTAAGACATTCATAAAAGTGTGTATATTGATTACCTTCTTTCGATACAGTTCCACTCTGCTTTGACTCAGCATCCTTGTTCTCTTTGCCAACAGCTGCTAGAGCCTGTTCAAGAGCCTCCATAGGGTTGTTAGGCAACGGTGGGGCTTCAACAAAGGATGGTGGGGAGGATTTTTTACTAGCTTTTGCGGCATGCTTTGATGGCTTACAAAACGCTTGGAATTCTTTTTTCACATCCTCTGCTGACAATGAATTCTTCCTCTTCTTCTCATCATCATTATCAAACTTGCCTGTGATTCTCTGAAATTATTTCCAACATAAATATTACAACATAAACCACACACATAATAACGAAAAATTGCACTTGGAAATTAATTAGCTCTATTAAGGTTAGTGCTTACAACACACGGCTAAGTGACAACTAAACTTGCAAGAAGAAATATTACTTCTTGGCAAGAAAAGTTATTTAATGGACAGTTGCCTGACTGTTAAAATAAACAACCATTCATCAGCTGACCTTGAGGTCTTCTTCCAGCTGTCGCTCTGTTCTCTTTTCAAGGTCGCCTGCAGCCTCGATCTCTTCACAATCAATAGCCTCAACAACCTCATCGTCACTGTCGGGGATTTCCTCAACCACTATCTCTTCAATTTGAACCACTTCACCCCGTTTCTTTGGCTTCTTCACTGGTGAGCTCTCATCTACAAGGAAGCAGCAGAGCACATGAATGGGAGTGACACACACTATAAACATAAAGCTGTTATTACAAGACAATATTGATGGAAACATGGGATGTGGGTCAGTTTCCAACCCAGAGGCATGATACAAGACATGACACTTCATGGCTTTATAGCCATACAGTAGCTTGGTAATATCAAATGAAAAAGAGAACCTGCTGTTGTGCACATGTAGAAATTGTTGATGGCACAAGAGCTATTAGATACATAAGGAGTTGAATTTCAAGAAATGGTAGTTATAAAATGAAACAGCATTAGAAAAAATCATATTTGCGTTACCTGATGCTGAGCTTAGTGAAATCTCAACAGGCTCACAGTCGTCATCATCTTCACTGCTCAGCTCAATCTCTTCCTCATCTGAGGGCAGCCGCTCATCCAATAGACCACCCAACTCATCATCCGAGCCACCAGACATAGCTGCTGCTGCTCACCCTCAGAGCACACACACAGTGTCACGCAACTAAAAATATTGAATATCAATCAATATACATCAGTCGTTTAGGATAATCAACATTCATGATTTGATATAAATTGTAGCCCTATAGCCAGAGCCTACCTGAAAACTAGCCGGGCAACTGATTTTTGTCTGTAGATGACCTGATGGGCTTTCCGTTTTTGGCTAGTGAGTTACATACAAATCAGCTTCTTTTTATTCCATTTTATCTATTATTTTGCAAAATCACACTTTTATTTAACAATCATAAACCAGGGTGCATCATGTTTCTTACACCGCATCCACCCCTCTTGCTTTAGTGCCATTGACATTGTTATCAGTGCCGCGAATATGTGGCCAACTAATTTGGACATGACTCAGGCTATCTGACTTTCCAAGTTCAACAGTTCAAGTTATTAGCCCTGATGACCACTGCCGTATCAATATGATGTCAACCCCTGGTGTTGCTATAGTAGGTTCAAACAAATTTGCATAATACCAGTTAAAAGACAAACTTGTCATGTAATTCAGAACTCACACGGTTTTATGTGCGTTGAGGTCTGAATACGCAACTGTATGTTTCTATAGTAGAAATTATTCACGGATTCAAATCTATTTTTTACAAACATAAGCATATAACTGAACCACTTAATTCCATATCCTTATATTTATGGTCATAATTGTAAGAATATTGGAATAAATTAAACGAAGAAAAATTGTTTTTTTTAAATTAATTAAATTTGAAAGATCCAGATCTTGTGATAGTATTCTTTCAAAGGTAAAGGACAAACAATAGTTCAATCTTTTTGGCACATTTACAGTGATTAATCTAGATGGTGATCATGCGAGTCTGGAGTCCAGGACTCACTATTTTTCAATAGGATGCAAAGTATTAAGAGTTGTGCATTCCACGGGACCCACAAAATATTCATAGTTTGTAATGGTTGTGTATGCCAGGAACAATGATATTGGCTCTAGGACTCATTGATTCAAAATATGTGAGTCCTTAGGGACTCAATGTTAATTATTTTCTAGATTTATGACTTAATTTGTTATTCATCACATATTTTGTTCGCAAGAATTACATCACGAATTTAAAAACACACATTTATAATTTTATACTTACATGCACACAGTTCACAATTTAAATGTTCTATAATCGATAACTCTTCGATCACCGTTATTGACCAATACATAATCACATAGAAATCAAGACAGTACTGTTTAACTTGTGTAATCCTCATTACTGGCTAATAAATCATAGTATTGAAATAATGGTTAAAGGAAGCAGCCGCAAAAAAATAAAGCCATCTGTAAATAGAGATAAAACAGACCGATTTCAAGCTAAACGGCCACATAAAACAGCTGACTGTACAGTATAAGTAAAAATAAATGAAACCAATTAATGTATGACAAAAGTGGTCGGTGATGTAAGTAAATTTGGTGATAAATATAGTAGAGCAACTTCCTAAAGATAGGTCGTCTCTTTGTGTAGCAGGGTCATGGATAAGTACCATTTTATTGTCAAAGATTGGTATCTTTGTTACCTTGAAGGGTAAAAATTCTGAGTCATTTGTCCCATTGAAGAGTATTCTCAGTCACACCAACATCAGTTTCAATAGCATTTACATGGAGTTTGTTGATTTGGATGTAAAAATGTTAGTTAAGACAGGTATATTTTTCACGATACCCGTCCTATGGACATGTATGATTTTTCTCATATTCATGGCCCTTGACTCTTCCATATATAACAACAGTGTTCGCGCTAGGAAGTTGGCTGACGGAGTCCCTTGGGACTACATGACTTGAAAATTTGGAGTCCCACTCAAAGATTTTGGAGTCCCACATAAGTGTTTGATAATCAATGTCGAAAAATAAAACCAACCATCTAAGATATTGATGATGCATTACATAATATAAACTATTTTCCTACATGTCATTTGTGTTATTGAAATTGGAAATATATATATAAAAAAAAATCAACAGTGTCATATGATATATTCCTTCCAGTGGTCCAGTGGTCCAGGACTCCAATAAATCAGTTCAATAAACTTGCTAATAATGCTTTTCATCAAAGAAACACTTTTGATTGAACTATCTGTGCTCTTGCACATGTGCATAACACACACACATGGTAATATGGTTAAAAATATCATAGGGGTCCAACATTATTAAAGGCTTATCTATGAAAGCTTCCCAACTTATCTAGACCCACATGAGCAATGATGAATACAAGACTCGCCTATTTTCAAAACATTAGTGGATTGACACGATCTAAATTATGTCCTACAAAAAATTGCTGACTCACTGGCGAGTCACAGCTAGATAATCATAAATCACCAGTGCATGTTACTTGCTGCAATCTGCCTCTAATAGAATCATTAGGCTAGCAGGAGTCTAGACTCTAGCTGTGAGCTGTAACATACACAGTGGCCTCATTTTTCGCGCCTTGAGGACTACTTAAGCTAGAAATAATGTGTCCCAGTGTGAATTTATCACGTCCCTTAATCATTGGGACGGGGTCAGTGGACTGGCCAGGGACAGTGACCCTCACACTGTAACAACGTATTGATAGTCGTTATTAGTACAAATGAACTATTATCACGCACAACATCCAATTCAGAGACGAAGCTGACTAGTATAGTAAGTAAGATCACATCACTAGATGCGCGCACCACATCGACATACGTCAGCACTCCTGTCACTAAAATGTAGGTGTGACGAGGTATTGACGTATGTCGAGGTGTTGACGCCCGCATCGACCTTTGGACAGGTCAAATATTGCCATGTGTCTTTTGGCAATAGCCTGCAATATCGCCCCCGTCTGACCTTATGGACCAAGATATCATAAAAAACACAAAAATAACCATATTCCTGCAAGGCGACATTACCAACATCCTTCAAAATTAATAGCAGAATAATTCAAATCGATAATCCATAAAGTCAATACTGAAATCTTTTAAATGTAAATGAATGCGGCAGTTAAATAAATTTAAAAAAAGACTAGACCTAACTTAACATGGCTAATATACAAAGGACAGTACTCTTTGGATCAAGTACTCTTTTAAGTTCTTATGGGTATAAATTTAAATCATAAGATAAAATATGTCAATATAGTAGTTGACGAGGAACAGTAAAGAGAGTGGTTCCTCGAGATTCAGCTTTACCATTTGTAGTATTATATAATAACGTCAGCACACTGACCACCATATTATCGCTCATAGTATACAACATTCGGCTTCCATTATTTTAACATTAGGACTATTCTATATACCAAATATTTGTTTCCCACCTTCTGTAGTTACCCTTATGTAATGATGACTAGCTCATTGACCAATCAAACATAAATCCAATCTAAAATAATCGTTCAAACATTTTCAACCATTATTTTCCACTTTCTCAAATTATGATAAGAAAATGGTGAAAGATGATCTTTTGTCCAATCATCGAAATAATGCTTCATTATTTAGAATGAAATTTAACTGATTTTCAAAGTAAAACACAACATTATCAAAGAAGTATAGAATTAGATAACCATCGTCTATACTACATACAAATGTCATCGTTTAATTCATTAATAGGTTAATATTCAAACAACACCTGAGGCGTTAGAGCGGGTCGGCAATTATTACAGGACATCTCACTATTTATCAGATGGGGTGCTTTGAGGGTGTTAACAGATCATCCCTTACCCATGATGCCGTTAAGGGTTAATTTAGACTAAGAATGTGGAATAATTGCCTGTCTTAACAATTGTTATACAACCTCTGAGTATACAACACCGGTTTTGAAACTTTAACTGACGAAGCCTTGACAAAAAAAACTGGATCTGCCAGTGGATACCACGGGTACATTATTGGTATACTTAGTACCTGGATCATAATGTCTCTCCTATTCTTTTTCTGTATGTTAATTGGCCAGCTTCTAAATTGAGTATCATGCAAATGATGAAGTCGTCCTATCAGTCATGAAAGGCGGTAACTCCCAACATTTGTTCCAAAAACGAATCCCAAATGTATACAGCAACAAGCGATACCACCACCGCACACCCCTAACAAATATGTTACACCATGCACCTAGCATACGAAAAATGTCAGGCCCCACACTCAATAAGAACCCACACATATCACCCAAACACTCACATCAACTCCAAACAATGAGATACAAATAGAATGCCTAGTCAACACATACAAGGCTCTCACCGAATGTAGAACCTCACAACGGTTGAACCCCCACCATCGTGGGTTTCACGGCTTTCCCATTCACACAGCCTTCAAAGTCTATGTTCATGGTATAATAAGCTATAAGCCCGAATAAATAAGGATGACCCCACACACGCCAGGCAATATCCAACACATCCTATGTAACAGAGAGGATTATTTCAGAGATTTTAATCTATTGATCTGACTGAAGTTTTGCAGGGATGGCATTAGACAAGCACCCCAGCATTCACACACAAAACCTCCGTCATTTCATTCTTTTTAGAAGAACATTTTCTATCTTGTCCTCATTACAGTTGTTACTATTGTATTGTATTGTATCAGTTTATTTTGCATAAAATGCATAGTAAAATATCACAGTCCATATCAAAGTTTAGTTAAAAACTAGCATATACCCGTGTGGTCAAAGAGGCATGCTGAGAATCACATTAAATCACTCCAGTTACATAAATGCATAAGTAGATCCCAACTAAATCATTGGTAAAATCCATTGACATGGCATGTAAAATGAAAATCTAAGGGACGAAATATTAGTGTCCATGTAAATGGGAACACAATGCCCTCCATGGCCATAGAAAAAAGACATATTTGGTGAGTGTATAAGTATGTTTTTTATGGCATTTTATTTTCAAGCGCCCTTTTTCCTGACGACACTTTCCCACATCCTGACAGCACCACCTATGCTGAAAGCACCCTGGCAGCATCCCCCATACACACATCATCCAAGATCAAGCCAAGTCGTTATTTATTGAAAGGCAGTTTTTTTTACTATGTAAACATGGCAGGGTGACCATCATCTGTAATAGCCAGTGAAAATCAACGGCATTGTGATTTTTTCCCTAACATTGGCTACAAGTAATCTCACTTAAAGAGTACAATCTACAAATACATAAATAATGTTAACATAGTAACTACACAGCAAACATAAGCATCAAGTATGATTTATTGGCGGAGGTTTTCAGCACCATATAACAGGTGATTGTGAAAAGAAAGTCAAGACACCAACCATCCAAAAATAAAGGTCACTCCACAATGTCTGCATTTTGACACCACCCACCCACTTCCTGATAGTACCTGCCAACATCCCCCCATCCCCTGACCATTAATTACCAACAAATACATATTACGTAGTTCGGGTCTTCACCACTGGTCTACACCATCCACTTACACCCATCGTCCTGATACCAACCACCCTTGTCCTAAAAAAGCTCAGCCCCAAATCTGACCCCGATCGCCAAGTCCTGATAGCATTCTTCCCATCCTGGCAGCACCCATGACTTGATAGCACACACCGGTATGAACATTATCAACCTCTCATCCTGCTTGAAGCCACATACACATCGGAATAGCCGAGATACAGACACATGTTGATATTTACACAATACACATATATAGTCCTTTTAATACTTAGGTTCTGTCCATTACGTCCAACCATAATAGTAATAAATTATATTAATCTTGCAAGCATCCATACTACAGATTACTATAGCTTGACTACACGAACAGTCAGTTCATGTTCATGTGTGTACAATTAGGTCTCAGCCGAGTCATTTTAGTCACAACTAAGGTAGGAAAAGTTAGTGTTTATGTATAATGCCTTTCATGGACATTGGAAAGGGATGTATTAAGTAAAGTGTAGGAAATTAGTACATCACTTTTTTGTGCAGCACGTGCACCCACCTTTGTGAAAATTGTGGGCATTGCGCAAACAGAGAACTACATGGATTAACTCCTATTTGAAGCTCGTATAAGTATATCTCAAGTAGGTCATTTTTTCACTGAAAATGCACTTGGTATCTAATAAGCAAAAGCTATGGGATGAAAAATTAGTGTGTATGATAATGGGAACATAATGCTCTCCATGGCACAGATATTCTCACACACTGCAGTAGAACATCCCTATTAAGACTGCCCAAGGACTGGCGTCAAATGGTTTAATATTGGGGTGGTCTCTTTAGGGACGTTTGCAATGGTCTTTTTTATGAAGACTTGGGACTGTTATAGATCATCTTATAATAGAGGTGGTGTATTTATAGAGGTGGTCTTGATTGAAGGTTCTAATGTACACATAGCCTAATTTGCAAAGTGGTGGTAATCCCTAGTTTAAAGCATATTTTAAAATAGATGACCAAGGTGCATTTTTTAACGAATTTTACACTTGGAAGCTTGAAGACAAGCTGCCAAGGTTTGGCCAATGCCAGTGCTCTCAGAGTCTACAGATCTTCTTTCATTCATATCCCTTGCTGATCAGTTACATCAGCAAGAAAATATTGCATTATCACTAAACAGTTCTCATTAGCATTTGCCTATGATTTGGGGCAGTACACCTTCATACATCGATATTCGCATCACTATGAAAAGGAGTAGACTGATGACAGGATCCAAGCTTATGCAAGACCTTTGGATGTGACGATGCTGTCATCTGAAGACACTTTTTTACTCTGGCAAATAGCATTTATATAAGCGTAAGCTTTTGAATTCACATGTGCAATTGGGTACTTACCAACGTCCTTCTCGTTGTGTTGGGGTTATGACTATAAACTGGATACCTGGACTACGGTAACTGGACTACGTCTGTCAGGCCTCCCGCAGATAAGATTGACGGCTTAATGGAGGTTTGAACGCACACAGACAAATACAAGAATTGTCTCCACCTCTATTGGGCAAGATATAAGACTTAGATGGGCCACAGATCCATAGGATTTGTGGTTGTTGGAACCTACATATGGTTGCTTCCACTCCTGAATATAATCTGCTCGCCAACACTGTTTATGAGATGACTCGTCAACAACATAACTAAGTGACGTAATACATTGTAGACGGTAATTGACATAACAACATACAAGATGTACCTAGATGTACCTAGTCTTACAGCTGGAGCCATTAAAGATTTAACTAACCAGACTAATTGGGTGAATGCTACAATTCACCCCGCCTGGATGGCCTGCTCTATCTTGGCTAACATTTACATTTAATTTATCTACATTTATTTTTGATAAAAATAGCCACAGAAAAGTGGAGACCTGCCGCAGACGAGGACAGGTTGAAGTTGATGCAAGAATTAAGGCCCAAAGAGGACAAGTGGAACAAAGGCTGGACCTTAGCTCTGATAAGGAACAGGGGGGTCTGGGGTAATGAAGCAGCAAGAACTGACACAGGACCCTAGTTTTTAAGTGCAGCAATAACTGACACAGGATCCCAGTTGTGAGGAGCAGCTGGAGCCGATAAATGATCCCGGATCCAAAGAGCACTTGGACCAGAAAGAGACTGCCCAGCATGAAAAAAGGACGAAGCTCATGCTCAAGTTCCAGGTCTCATTAGAGATCCATCAACACATCTCAGAAGTGAACGACCCATCCAGGACCCATCGAAAAAGCCCAGAGCACGACAAAGTCCTGTTCAAGTGCCAGGTCTCAGTGGAAACATATTGACAAAGTGGTACACAGCAACATTTCATTAATGAAGTTTATGTAGTGTTATTGCTTGCATTTAAAACGTTTGTGACCAATAAAATTAATCTAAACTCTTATTAATAGGGAGTTAGCCTGACGATTTAAAAAGGTATATACCAATAATCATAAAGTATTGAGAATAAGTTCAGATATTTGTTTGATCTCTTTTAAGTGTCATGTTATTCTTTACAATAAAATCTAAACAATAGCTACCCTCTTCCACAACACTGAAAAATTTGATTCTTGTTAAAACAGTTAGAGCCATTTCAAAGAACCCACCTTTTCTAACTGAATTACCTATTAGAACAATTTTGAGTGTTCCAGGTGTGAACTCGAAAAATGTTTAAAGCAGGATTCCAGTTGTTAAAATGCCGGTCAAAACATTTGTCAGACCATTTTGTTAAATCATTGGTTACTTCAAAGCAATTAAGAGATATTGTCTTGACTGATGTACATGTAATTAACTCTTAGGGAAACTTTAATTGTTTCAAGTGTTGAATTGACAGCCAGGTGGGGGGCGGCACTGACACACATCGGTAATTGGGTAGGTTAGGGGAGATTGTGTGTCTTTTTCGCACCAATTTTGCACTCATATTGGGTAGGAAAGACATCTTGCACTCATATTGGGTAGGAAAATGAGCACCATGCACTCATATTAGCAATATTACTACAGTCATTTTTTTCCTTTGGCACTAAGTTTTAGAATAATTATCCAAATAATCCCAACAGTCAACAATAAGTAAAGAGCACATATTCAATTTATCATCTAATTTTTCTAGCCTAAAATGTATACACTAAATTCTAGAGAGGTTCATAATCAACATTAGATTATGACTGGTTTTTAAAACCACATAACTCAGTTTAAGCTCAGAGAATGACCAGCTTCTATAACTAGCTATAGATGCTGGTTTGGGTGCTGGCTTCATAGTCAGATCCAGGACCCCCCCCCCCCACACACACACACTTTCCCCACGCAAATACCTTATTTTCATAGGATTTTGGCACGTTTGCTATCGATTGCAAGTACGAAACACATGAGATCCCCAAAGGGCGCCCCTACTTTTCTGAAAACCTGGATTTGCCAGTGGCCTTCAATGCTCTAAATGAGTAGGTACTGGTGTGGTTGTATGATTCACATTAAAACATACATGACGTGTGTGTGCACGCACTTATCATCTGCGGATGGTTATGAACTACTTGCCACCTTCATTGTACTTACACAAACATCAATTCTAAACCTCTTCAGTTTGAAGTTTTGAAATTTGAAACCTGGTCTTACTAGCTCAGAGATGTACACAAGATTGTGCATGATTGAACACCATTTTGATGTTCCTGATCAGGACCACCTGCCTTGACCAGTTGATATGAGGGTAAATCTGGTGGGGGGTTCAAGCTGACTTAAACACAACATAATTTCTCATAAACTTTGATTGTCAACAGTTTGAGCGAAGCATGAGTAGATAAATGGTCGATGTACATCATTTTCATTTACTCTAATTTTACTTCCAACTCCTAACATTACTCCTTATTCCAGTGCACATTCTACTACACGATCCCCAGTTGCTCCTATTAATTAAAACATTCCTCTTATACTTCTCCTAGCATTCCCCCCCTTTTTTTTTTTTCTTTTTTTTTTTGGGGGAGGGGCTGCGACAACTTAACATTTAACCCTCTTCACACATACCTCTCCTCGGCACGTACATAGATCCACCCCTGAAATCTTATCAATATGATGGGGGGGCAATGAGACAGGGGACCCATGAGACAGGGGACCAATGAGACGGGGGACCAATGAGACGGGGAACTATAGAGCTGATCCCTTGTATATGATAGTAATATATCATTGTAATTGTCTTTTGTAGTTCATGCAATTTATAGTATTTGTATACGTCTCCAAAAGGGGTGATTGATAGTAAAATAATGATTGTGTAATGTTAAGTTATATGTTATATGACCAGCATGATACACTGTGTATGGTAAACAAACATTCGACACTCACTATGTATATCATTTATAATTGTTAAAACTACTGGCCCCGTTTAACAGCTGTGTTTTTTTTTTCTCAGAGTGTTTTATGTCATTTATATTGTGTAACTCACGAGCAAACTGACAAGATCAAAGACGATATCAATGACGATACCCAAAATATTATTACGAACTTTACCCATATCCCGTAACGTTTGACGTGCTATCATAGACGTAAACCGTGTGTATTAATGCGTCAAATATACGTCATCATGAGCGTTTGAATGTTGACATGTAAATAAACATATGTAAATAGTTTTTTGTGAATATATTTTATCAAAAATCATGGAATTCAATTATGTATGAAGAAATGTAATATGTCATATGAACCCGTAGTGTTACAGTTTCGCGACGACGATGCGTCGTCCGATTCTGCGGACGAACAAGTGGATATAAAAGTTAAAAGAACAAAATCGGAAAGATGGAAGAGCAGACTATGCGAACATACCCTTCTTGCTATCCTGTTGATGACAGCGTTGACGGGCATAGTTTTTGGCTGCCAAATACTAATCACAGAAAGAAATTTACATAAAGTAACAAGTAAGTAAACTTATAAGTAATTATTGATTAAGTTGTTAGAAAAATCAATTACAGGCCATCCATGTAAACATTCAAAACATTAAATTCTACTCTCACTGTTATGCCAAAAAAATGTTTATCTCATATAAAACTAAAGCCACAACCTTAGAATGTTTTGGAATTGTATCATAATGAAAGTGAAACAGAAAGAACATTAATCAATTCTTTCATTTATTTTGTGATCCCTGCTTATTTTGGCTTATTGCTATTCTTAGCCCATAATTCTTTGGCTATATTAAATGTGATGAAAAATGACAATGAATGCAGATTGTCTATTGTACATATTATATTATTGGCATTTGCTCCATATGTTTGAGTGGGTGAGATTAAGAAATGGGGTGTTTTCATTCGTCCTTGATTGTCATCATTAGTGATGTTACAAAACCCACACAATGACAGTAATGCACATTTCATTTGAGTGATTGATATTTCTTGTTTATCGCCTATTTTCGACCCACAAGTAAACTAAACAAGAGTGGTACATTTTAGTTGCAATGTTCTATACATTTTCTACACATTCCGTACAGATTTCTTATAATACATTGTTACAGTTATATTATTGTACTTAGTCTCAGTGTTGATTGTAATGTACAAGGATGGAAATACTCATTTCAACTAAGCGGGCCCCCATAAAAGGTTAATACAGTCATCAAGACTTTCAAATCAGTTTCATACTTCATAATTTAAAGACAACTGACATATTCAAATGGCAACTAAAGTGCATATTCCATTAATTAATTTCCTTTCCATAACATCATTTGATGTGCATTACAGTCATGTATAATCAGTTGTTGATACTCCAACTCAATATTGACAGGTAAAAGTCTTCATATTAGAGTTTGTGCATTGTTGTACCATGGTCTTGAATTTGCCATTCAAGAGTTTTCTTATGAGTAAAAATCAGTAGAACTAGCTATTTCTTCAAAATGTTTTGTAAATGATTAACAAGAAACATTTTACTTTTCAGGTAAACAAAATACCACAATAGTACTGGAGGCAATAATTCCCAAAAGTAATACTTCTGTGACAGAGGAAAGGGATAGTTATACACCTAACAGTGGGCAGGATTCAAAATTTAATTCAAATCTGTCTCTGCAAGTACCATCTGTTTTAATCAGTAAAACTGATGCAATAACAAAATCACCAGTTACAGTTTCTGCTGGTCAAACAAACATTAGTTCTGAGGGAAAAAATAATACAGTGAGGACCAAAAATATAGAGCATAATGATGATAATAATAAAAATAATGATATAATTGAAAGTGCTATTCCTAATTATTTCTTCTCATTTGTCAAGTGGATCAAATCTTTCTTTCATAGTAATGATGATATAGATGTAAATCATAATGAGACGACTAATATTCCTAAGAAAAATGTACAAAAAACTGATAAAACTGCACACAAAAACAATCACAATAGAAACAAAAAACGAAAGAGTGAAAAAGATGATTGGCAACACCAGGACGATGAAAAACAACATGAAATTGATCACCGTCAGAGTGTACTAAGAAATCCACTTAAAATTGTGAAAAGATCTGTGTTTACACAAAAAGAGAGTGAACGAGAAAAAATAGAATTACAAGAAAAAGAAATGCCACAAGATCTTGATGCTATTCTTGGTAATGTTGGAGATGCGCTATCATCAATGGGAAATGTAAAGATCAAGGCTGGTGGTGGCACTGAAACTCAGGAAACTTTTATTTCTCGTTCTGATAATCCAAATCTCCAAACAAAAGTAATAACTGCTGGCGACCCAATGGGAGGAGGACAAAAGACAAAAATAATATCTAAAGCACAAGAAAATGTACCAGTAGTATCGGTAGCAGGAGGAGGAGGGAGTATGCAGACAAAAGTAGTAGAAAGTATACCAGTAGCAGGAAATGCACAGACAAAAGTAATAGAAAGTATACCAATCAATGTAGGAGAAAGTCCACAGACAAAAATAATAACTAAAACTGATGATGCACCACAAAGTAAAATAGTTATTATGGAATCAGAGAAAGATAGGGCAAAAGAAAAACTGCAAAGAGTGAACAACCTAATCAAACAATTGACACAACCACAGCAGAAAGAAACCATCATTGTTAAACCAAGTCATAAGGTGAAACGTTCCAATCCTGAAACAAAACAGAAAACTTTGGATGAAGTTAAAAATCTTATCTCTGTACTAAAAGTCATGGCTGCACCAAAACCTTCTACAAGTGTACAGGTCAAACCAATTAGTGGTGGGGAGAAGACTGTAGTTTCTGTTAACAACCCCAATGTACAAGAACAAGCTGCACCAGTATATGCTGGTGGGGATAAGACTGTAGTTTCTGTTAAAGGTGGAAATCCACCTGAACCATATAAAACTGGTGATAAGACTGTAGTTTCTGTTAAGGCACCACAACCACAACAACCAGTACTGCAGGGAGAGAATAAAGTAAAGATAATGTTAAAAGAACCACCTAGAGCAGCAGTTCCACAAGCACCTGCACCATCTTCACCTATGAAAATCTATGTAAAAGGAAAACCACCAGTACCACCGCCACCAGAGAAAAAGAAACAGGTGAGGATTTCTCTTAATGGAGATACAGGTCCACCTCCACCTATTCCACAAAGAGCAATAGTAAAGATTCAACCAAAATCTGGTGGTGTACGATTGAAAGTTAAAGATAAAACCAAACCACAGCCAGTGCCTCCGAACCCTATTGTAGGACAACCCGAGTCGATAAAAATACATGAAAAACCTGATGGCAAAATATCTCTTAGAATTAAGGAAAAAAACGCTCCAGAATCAGATCCATACTTAGATTATGTAATGCATAACACACCCAAGCCCACTCCTAGATCAATAAATACACATGCATCTGAACACACAGATATTGATGTATTATCTCTAGCCAATGCTGTAAGAGATATAATGATAAAAACTGTACAACAAGACAGAGGAAACGAAAAGGCTATTCATGATAAAAGAGAGGAGATTTTAGCCAAAATAAGGAAAGAACCTGAGCCATTAAGGTCAATCTTAGAACAAGCTATAGGAACAGAATCTTTTTATAAAGAATTGGCAAAAATGTTAACAACTACTACTACCCGTAAACCAACAATAATCACAACTACTACCCCATCACCAAGAATTGCTGCAGATCTAGAGAAATATTACTTTACCTATACCAAAGATAAGGGCTGGCAAAAACATTTAGTGAGCAGCGAAGTTCTCAAAGATGTTGCAAAAGAATCGTCATACAGGAAACCTCATATGTTGACTGACAGAGAACGTGGGAAAGAACATCGGCTCCAAGTTGAAGTGAATGGAGAGGAAAACACAACAGTGCTTTACACATATGTAGTGGGGAGAGATGGCATAAATAATCAGGATAAACTGTTACTGAAGGTGATATTACTTTTTGAATTTTTTTCGCCTAGTTTCAATTCATAGCTATAGTTATATAAAACAAATACAACTATCAATATCTGATAATTATTGTCAGTGAATCTGTTTATTGTAAATCCAGACCATGGATACATAGGATCCGTCCTATAATCCCAGACTGGTATCAAGAAATTTTCTGCATAGGAGTATTTTAAGAGAATTTAATGTCTTTTAGTTGACATTTATAGGTAGGGGCTGATTAATTTTGAAAATCATAGGAATGTTTTTTTTTTCAAGATATTTGTAAATCAAAATTTTTATTCACACCCTTCAAGTTGGTGTCAAAGGGGATTGAACTGTATCAAATTTATTGTATGTATACTTTTAACAACCTATTCCTCAATCTATCTTTGGTCAAAGTAAATATAAGCTATTTTAAAACAAAACTTTGACAAATTTAAATTCTATTTCGGTATGCAAATTTGAAAGCATCAAAGAAGCATTCAAGACCTAAGATCATTTGAATTCAATCTTTTCATTCAAAAGAGCAAAGGCTAAACTAGATGAATTTATCAAGCAGGAATAATCGCTCCCCAATACATATGAGCTAAGCTGAAGAATAAACTGTTCAGTACGTCTTTTGAAATGAAATGGAAAACAATTATTTTCTTACAAGCTGTTTGCATTTTGAAACAACAAAATGCAACCATACACAAAATTTTTCTTCAGCATTTTGATATGATTACTTCAATGCGGAATGTTTAAAATTTATCATCTGCTCATAGCAAAAGTTTTTAGCCACATCTTATGGTATAGGTAAATGTAATAATAGTATACATACGATGAATTGATATATATGTCCAATCTGCCTCAGTAAAAAAAATAGAAAAGAAACTTTTTTCTCAAAAAGAAATTGTCATCTTCTGTGGAATATTTCTTTGTTATCAACAATAATGAAACTGTATTTTATTACAATGCATTGTTCCATTCCTTGGAACTTAGTTAAAAATTAGTCATTTTACAATTAATTATAATGTAG
Organism: Streblospio benedicti; assembly: GCA_019095985.1. NCBI lineage: Eukaryota > Metazoa > Annelida > Polychaeta > Spionida > Spionidae > Streblospio > Streblospio benedicti. The sequence goes on along the minus strand of CM032663.1, from coordinate 32,663,928 downwards.
GCCTATGTAATATGTATACATATAACATGAACGTTTGACATTGAGACCCTTTTTTCTTTGTTTCTATACAGGTTGATAAAGCTGTTTGGCAACTCGTAAAATCCATTGACCCATTGGAGTCTGCAGTGCTTGCCACGCTATTAGTTATTGCAACTGTAAGTCTTTTAGAATAAATTTTCAATTATCAATTTCAAGGTCAGGATTATACTGCTCATACTGACAAATAGAATTTGTAATTATTTTTTTTATCAGCAAAGTAGATTGTTCAAGAAAATATGTTCTGGTATGTATGTTAGAGAAATCTTTAAGAGAGAGAAAAGGTTGAAAGTGAATTAGCAAGCACCAGGAAACACAAACAAACAAACAAACAAACAAACAAACACACACACACACACACACACACACACACACACACACACACACACACACACACACACACACACACACACACACACACACACACACGCATATATATTTTAGAAATATTAGTCATGCAACTTAGAGGGCTATGTCAGTCAAAAATATATGTGTTCTGTAAGATCCAGGATCAATTTTCCATTGGAAGTATAAGGGAAATAAGATTCATATTTGTCACATTTTGTATTTAGTACATTTATAAAAATACCGTTATATATTGTCAGCTAAAACACAAGGTCACGTGATATTGCATAATTGAATGATTTTCGTCAGATGTACCGCAGGTTTCCAAAGGCAGTACACATTTAACACAGCAGATATAGGCGGCTTCTTACGTGCACCGTGCAAGTTACATCTGACGAAAATCATTCGGTTTACATTTCTCGCCTACATGTGTTTTGATGAGTTTCTAGCCGATTGTTTATGGTGTAGATGTAAATTGCTTTAGATATTCTAATATGCTGTTTAAATTAAAGAAACTTTCAAAATGCACAGAACACCTCATATTGTTTCTGTGCAAGCATACTTGTTCGGCCACTGAGCATAACTTTTAAAAATACGTAATATATGTTAAATGTTTGTGTAAATCAAAAGTACGTTGCACGTCACACATACAGTCAGATGAGGGAGCAGGAGAGGTGCATTTAATCTGTTCCGGACCTGTTTTGTGGAGGGGGTTGGTGGCATAGAGGGTGTGTGTGTTCATATAGGGGTGGGGGGGGCATGGTTGGTGGTGAGGAAGGGAGGATCTCATCCGTTTCAACCCAAACAGCAGGAGGAAGCAGCATTTAATCTGTTCTGGCCCTGTTTAGATGGGGATGGGATAGAGAGGGCTGGGGAGAAAAGAGGGGGATGGCGGCGGAAGGAAGGGTAGGGGAGGGTAGAACATTTAATCTGTTCTCCATGTGTTTACCGGGGGTAGCAGTAGCTAAAAAAGTCAAGTGATTAGAGCGCACAACCAACAAACAGGATTTGCATGCGTCGTGAGTTTGCAGCCTGTCCACAGCAGACTTCGTCTATTGTCAAGTATATCATACAAGACAGTGGCGACACCAAGCCCGAGGTTCGGAAGCCTCGTTAAAAGGCATGTCCTGTGTAGAGAAGAGCCACCCCTCTGCATTCAAAACAACTCACGTAACTTGAAAACAATAGCTAGTATGATCCCTCCACACACCCTTGACTCAGTTGGTTATCTAACCTACCAAACAAACAGGACCACATTGGAAATAAGCAATACATATATATGTATATCATACAAGACAGTGGCGACACCAAGCCTGAGGTTCGGAAGCCTCGTAAAAAGGCATGTCCTGTGTAGAGAAGAGCCACCCCTCTGCATGCAAAACAACTCACATAATTTGAAAACAATAGCTAGTATGATCCCTCCACACACCCTTGACTCAGTTGGTTACCTAACCTGCCAAACAAACAGGACCACATTGGAAATAAGCAATACATATATATGTACGCTTTCATGTGCTATCCTGGGAACATTAATTCCTGAACTAGCTACTACTACTACTAAGCCAGGTGGAGGGATATTAGAGGATCAATCATTTTTCTTATGCATGTACTAGTGTGTATATCAGAGTTGTGCCTAAGTACAGTACTTGCAAGTACAGTACTTGCAAGTACAGCAATTTGCTGTACTTGGACTTGGACTCAAGTACATTTGAAAAAAGTCAAATGTACTTGTACTTGGACTCAAGTACAACCCAAAAGTACTTGGTACTTGCAAGTACAACTTCAAGTACACTGTTTCATTCATATATTTCCTTTCAAATGATTCAAAATATTACTTCCCTATTAGACAATTTTCCAGACATTTTATCATTAGAGTATCTTCACAAATCTGCTTTATTCTCACACTTACATAACAATTGGAAAAGACCATTTAGTTATGTTATGTCACATTTAAAATGATCAACAAATGATACATCCTGTTCATTTAAGACAAGACAATAGACTATTTGCCCCAGGACTACAAACTTAAAGACAATACAATAGGCTATTGACCAGGCAGTTAAGGGGAGTCTAACCTAACAATAGGCTATTGACCAATCAGTTAAGGGGATTTTAAGCTAGCATCCTCTTCTCTGATCATGCCGATAGCAATCAGTTGCAACACCTGAAGAGGGTGGTTCATTAGGTGAAAGTTAATCAGAAAAATCTTTTAAAATCTTTCACCTCTTACCATGTTTATCACAGGGAGACAGTAGTTTGACTTCTTACTAAGGTCTATGGATCCACAAAACACCTGCAAGCTAACTAAATATTCATTGTAAAAGGGACATTTGTGGTGGACATTTCCTGTGTACACACTTAATACACACTATATTTCAAACAAAGAAATGGTAACAAAAACTATCCATATATAAGAACAAACTATACTATCTACTAAAATTTTACAATAAATACTATGATGTATCTTCTGTTTGCATAAGTTAAGATAATAGTTCAACTATCACCTAGTGAAGCACTTTCCTATGAATGGGTAGCAAGTGGTCAGCCTTCTGTTTGCAAACAATATTACCACAATTGTTTGTGATACTCAATTTAACTCTATAATAGTTCAACTTCACCTTTCTAGTTTTTGAAAGAGCTTTCCTGAAGAAATACATTCCCAATAAGGGGAATGGGTAGCAAGTAAGATTCATATTTGTCACATTTGTATTTAGTACATTTATAAAAATACCGTTATATATTGTCAGCTAAAACACAAGGTCACGTGATATTGCATAATTGAATGATTTTCGTCAGATGTACGCGTCCAAAGGCAGTACACATTTAACACAGCAGATATAGGCGGCTTCTTCGTGCACTGTGCAAGTTACTCAATCATTAACATTTCTTGCCTACATGTGTTTTGATGGGTTTTCTAGCTGATTGTTTATGGTGTGGATGTAAATTGCTTTAGATATTCTAATATGCTGTTTAAATTAAAGAAACTTTCAAAATGCACAGAACACCTCATATTGTTTCTGTGCAAGCATACTTGTTCGGCCACTGAGCATAACTTTTAAAAATACGTAATTTACGTTAAATGTTTGTGTAAATCAAAAGTACGTTGCACATCACACATACAGTCAGATGAGGGAGCTGGAGAGGGTGGAGATTGAGGTGCATTTAATCTGTTCCGGACCTGTTTTGTGGAGGGGGTTGGTGCCATAGAGGGTGTGTGTGTTCATATAGGGGTGGGTGGGGGGGGGGGGGCATGGTTGGTGGTGAGGAAGGGAGGATCTCATCCGTTTCAACCCAAACAGCAGGAGGAAGCAGCATTTAATCTGTTCTGGCCCTGTTTAGATGGGGATGGGATAGAGAGGGCTGGGGAGAAAAGAGGGGGATGGCGGCGGAAGGAAGGGTAGGGGAGGGTAGAACATTTTATCTGTTCTCCATGTGTTTACCGGGGGTAGCAGTAGCTAAAAAGGTCATCGTTAATACAGTGGTTAGAGCGCACAACCAACAAACAGGATTTGCATGCGTCGTGAGTTTGCAGCCTGTCCACAGCAGACTTCTTCTATTGTCAAGTATATCATACAAGACAGTGGCGACACCAAGCCCGAGGTTCGGAAGCCTCGTTAAAAGGCATGTCCTGTGTAGAGAAGAGCCACCCCTCTGCATGCAAAACAACTCACGTAACTTGAAAACAATAGCTAGTATTATCCCTCCATACACCCTTGACTCAGTTGGTTATCTAACCTACCAAACAAACAGGACCACATTGGAAATAAGCAATACATATATATGTATATCATACAAGACAGTAGCGACACCAAGCCCGAGGTTCGGAAGCCTCGTAAAGTGTCCTGTATAGAGAAGAGCCACCCCTCTGCATGCAAAACAACTCACATAATTTGAAAACAATTGCTAGTATGATCCCTCCACACACCCTTGACTCAGTTGGTTACCTAACCTGCCAAACAAACAGGACCACATTGGAAATAAGCAATACATATATATGTACGCTTTCATGTGCTATCCTGGGAACATTAATTTCTGAACTAGCTACTACTACTACTAAGCCAGGTGGAGGGATATTAGAGGGATCAATCATTTTCTTATGCATGTAGTGTGTATATTGCTGTGACATATGACAATGGGAGAAAGGTGATGGAGGTGTATTAATCTGTAACAGTCCTGTATACTGACGGGAGCTGGTGTGAGGAATGGGAGACAGAGGGAAAAAGGATGGGGAGGGAGGAGCATTTATTGTGTTCGGATCTCATCCGTTTCAACCCGAGCAGTGCTGGATAGACAGCTAGTTATTGTATTAAATGGGTATGTAGTATTGAGGGGTACTCATCCTGCTGGCTAGTATTACTTTTCCACACAGTCTTGTTCCTGAAATTTTCCCTCTGCTCGAGTTTGTCGGATATTTGTTTTGTTAAAAAACTAATGTATTGCATATCAATAATGAGTAAACTGTATTGTCTCTGATCTATCAAAGGTGAAAACATTAAAATATTCATATATGCAAAGGAATACCTTCATTTCTTTAATCAGTTTTGAAAGGTATCCAAACTTGGGCTGTTGATATTGTCTAGTAGAATTTTTATTAGGAATTCCTTTGATTTTACTAAATATTTCTATAGCTCTATAAAATAACTATTACAGGCCTTAAATGATTGGTGAATAGGTGCCACAGTGGTAGTGGTTCCAGGGTTCGAGTCTTGAGACACTATGTGTTCCCTACAGACTTGGAGAGAGAATCCTTTAACGTCAATACCCTGGATATGTGTTGCATTACACCAGAAATACATAAAGAACAGTTCATTACACTCAGTATTTGCATAGACCTATTGCAGCACTGCGGAATACAGAGTTCCTGAGTACGGAATAGACCAATGGGAGGTTGGCAATCCTGCTATTATGAATCTGATTTTTTTTCTCGTTACTTTTTCAGATTTGCATTGTTCTGATCATCAAAAACATCACGTATGCATGGAGAGTTCATGCTCAGAACAGTAATAGTAGATCTGGCACGTTAACAAAAAATAATAATAATAATAAAAAGATGTCCAAAAAAGGAAAAGGTGTAGAATATGGCGCCCTTGCTTCTGATGATGATGATATGAAGAAAAGCAAGAGCGGGTACTAATATGAAGTAACCTTCGCTATTATTATTAGTTTATTTATTGATTGTCATTGACTTTTATACCATTTGTTAATAAAACTAACATAATTGGAGTTATGAACGGGATATTTATAAAATGTAACATTTAATCTTAAATTGGCATTATTAGTTTTTGAGCTGAACACAGATACAAACTCATTTGCTGATGATTTTCTTCGAACTCATTAATTTTACTTGAGATGATTTAAAAAAACACACAACTAATTTTAACTAAAAAAATTCAACATTCTGTAAACAACCATTTCATTAGTGCACAATCTTTGGATCTGATGTTTTGCAGCCGGGCCTCTTACCGGTATGTGCCAAGTGGGATATTCAATTGCTGTTGTTGCAGACCTGAATTAAATCAAGATTAAAAACTACTCACTAGTTCTTCTTTTGGATATCACTAAGATTGGGTACTCTTCGCATAGGATCATATTTAGATATATATTTTTAATGTAATGTTTTAGGTATGTGCATCTTGTATGCAGTAGGTTATGAACAATGTTTTATATGTATCAACTCATTAAATAGGTAATATTGTACCGTACTCATAAATAACCAGTATAGATTGACTATTTAGCTGTATTTCATGAAATGTAATACATGATAAAAGTCTGTTTTGCAAAATATTTTTAGAGTTTTTTTGTTTTTTTTTTTTTTTTTTTTAAATCATTTTTTTTTTTTTTTTTTTCAATTTCAATTCATGCAAACAGACTTTTTAGATTACTTGTATTTATATGAATTATATTTTAATGATCTATATGAGCATTTTTATTGTTAATTGCTGGGCCCTACATACAACCATCATCACTGCTGTAATGTACTACCACATAGGCACACCGATATAACAATTAGAGGCTGAACTAATTGCTTTTCTCTTGTTAAATATCAACATTTGTGAATGTTTATACAATGCTATGTCAAAAATAATTAAGAGATATTAACAGTTCATTCAATGATTCATTCTGCTGATTTGAAATAGTGATAAACTATTATACGGCTAAATCTGTAATATATTGTAATAGACAGAACCAACACTAGTTTTATTTTTTATTATAAATTTAGATGGCGTAATTTTGACCATTACAGACATCTGCTTTATTTCTAATTAAAATTATCCATAATACGACATTGACATCGACTTGCATTTATTTTTGCATACACTGTTCACAATTATATTATTACTTGGTAGGTTTGCATTCAACAGGACTGTTGATGGTTTGAGTATGTGTATGTACAGTCACTTTGATATAGGGTAACATGATACAATTTAATCTCTGATGGATTTTAATGACTTTTTATCTCCCCATATTGGCATGCTTGAACGTGGTAAATGTTTTAGTAAGCCAGCCTTGTAAAAATGAACCTGTATACTGAAGATGAATGATCTACTTTATTTCCATCAAAGCTGTAATTCTATCTGGTTTACCAAGACATTATATGGTAGGATTTTGATGATATTAATGCTCAATATTTTGAAATTATTTGTATTTTATCAATACTATGATCAAAATGCAAAATAATGGATCATGAGGAAAACAGCTGTTATTTAGCAGGGGAAATGTGATAAAATTTGTTACTGACCAATAAAATTGTAAATAAAGTTCCTTTGTTTATTTTCATTTTTATGTACTGGTACAAAACCATTTTTTTTTTTTTTTTTTTTTTTTGATGATACAAAGCCATTTTAAATATTAATTTTGTTGATGATGGAGTATTGTTTTCAAATTAGAGATAGTAGAAACGCAACATTGGCTAAACAGTAATCATACTGCTGCACTAGGTGATATATTATCATTAATTATATTAAATAAAATACAAAATAAATCGTATTGAACAGATTTTTACTATGTTTGTGGTGTTGGCTAATGGAAAATTAGACAAATCCAATCCAATATCTTAAAATGTTATGCTCAGAAGCGGAAAAAGTATGATTTGATAGAAGGAACATGATATACTTTGTGCATTATGACCATTCCTTTCATTAAAACACTGCTACGAAAAATAACTGGAGCAATTAAAAAACACTGAAAAAAATATCAATCCTCAAATTTGATGACAAAGATAAAGTAATTACAGATCACAAAATGACAGAGTCATTACTAATAAACTGCGCTATATAAATAAAGCTTATTATTATTATTATTATTATTATTAATAAACTTCATCAAAATGACATGATATTCTATTCATATAGATTAATAACAAATTTGTATTCAACTCTGCCAAGGTTATATAATAAGTATAAATAATCCTTTTATGCTAAAAATTATATTTTCAATTTCTAATCTTATTCCATTAAATTTGCAATTTGAATTTTCTTTAAAAATTATCTTTAAAAATAGAGAATGATATTACAGAGAAATTAAAATTATATGCAATTATTTTATCAGTTAATTCGTAGTTTATAAAAAGCCACATAAAATTAATTTACAATTTACAATCATTAATATTTGAAATATTTTGCCATAACTGCGTTACATGTATATGTGGACAATCATATAACATATGTTTTATACTTTCAATTTCATTGCATAAATCACAATATTTAGATATACTTTTTTTCCCAATTATTTAACACATTACCACAAGGAAGAAAATTATGTATTAAATTGAAATTGAAATACTTAACCTTTAAAACATAACTTTTGCTGATATATTGATTTCCAGTTTTGCTTACTGTTTAGGAAATGAAATTCCTTCACAAATATAGAATCCGTATTATTATTTTTTTCAGCTAATAGTGTGTAGAAAAATTTACTTTTTTCCCTCTCAGACCAAAAGTTCTTAATCTTTGAAATGATAAGTTTCATACCCCCCCCCCCTTCCCCGCCCGCCCCCCCCCCTCCCTCTCATATACACACTACATGTATATAGCAATGATTGACGCCGCCAACCCCTTCTCTTCTCTCCCCAACCCTATCTACCCCATCCCCATTTAAAGAGGTCCAGAGCCAACAATATGCATCTCCATGAACCCCTTCTAGCTGCTGCTCGGGTTGAAATTGATGAGATCTGGGACAGATTAAAGACACCCTCATCACCTTCCTCCCATCATCATATGTGACCTTCACATACACACTACATGTATATGGCAATGATTGATCCCTCTAATATCCCTCCCCCCAGCTACTGCTACCCCTGGTATACACGTGCGGAAAAAATAAAATATTACACCCTCCATTACTCTTCCTTCCGCCGCCACCCTCCCCTCTTCTCTCTCTAACCCTCTCTACCTCATCCCCATCTAGACAGTTCCAGAACTAATGCAGAAATATATATGAAATATATATAAAATGAACCAAACTCTAGACTTTTCCGTCGCTACCACGTCGTTATCATGTCGTTACCATAACGCAATCAGGTCAAAACCATGATTTTTTAGTCGTTATCTTGGTTCAGACTTGGTTGACACTTGGTGTTGACTTGGTAACGACTTGGTAATGATTTATTATTGTTTTTTTAAGTCGCCAGGAAACCACAGCGACTTTTTTTTAGTTCCGCTGCATGCAGGCGGAACTAAAAAAATTGCGACCAATCAGCGGTCTGCCGGCGACTTTTTTTGAAGACTAGATAACGACTTGCTGCCGACTATGGAGATTAGATAACAACTTGGTAAAGACATGGTGGCGACATGATGCCGATTACCCAAAAATGACGAATCGTTATCTAGTCTTTGTCCAGATAACGACAATAGATCTCACAAGATATTAACATCTTTAGAAGATATGTAAAAATATAATTGACTGAATTGAAGAATGTATTTTGATACATCATACACTCTAATAGTACATTTCATGATGAATAAATAAAATTGATTTTCAATTAGGCCCGCTGCTGAATTTACAAAGAAGTAGATAGCAACAAAGAAATCCAATTAAACACCTTATTCAAACAAAATAGGAATAAAATAGATACAAATGGTAGTGCCTCATTATAAATTGCCAGTAGTTTAAGCAACCATCAATCAACCAATCAAATCCTAAATCTATTTGGACAAAACCTAATTATTCCTCAATGTTAGGGTGTGCCTTGGCTGCCCAGTCTGCCCCACAGCGATCCCCTCCCATTCGGAGTATCAGATGTCTGAGAGAGGGCTTCTAGGACTACTGATGTAGGCCTAACCCAACAAATACCTCACTGACGGCATCTCCATCACAAACATGACTATGGCATACGTTGACCTTCACAAGCCATTCTTCAACACCTAGCTCACATATAGCCCATAATATGACTTGTCTAGGAGCACCATCTATAAGTCCACAAAGGACATGATTATACAGAGGGTTGTTGGTTGCTAAGAATTTCTCCTGTCCTTGGCAAGCAAAGAAAATGACATCCGTCATTCCTTTTGCAGGCATGATTCCAAATTGCATGTCATCTATCTACCCTCATTCTCATCAGTTGTTCTGCCACTCTCTCCAAAATTTTCATCACTTCATCGATCATCATGAGCCCTCTCTAGCTCATCACTTTTATGTTTTAGGAATCCTAGATATCATCTCAAGGGTGATTTAGATGCAAGTACCTTCAGTGGGAGGTTCATATGAGAGGTTTTCTTCCAAGCTATTTTTTAAGCCTCTTCATCCATTCAAAGGACATATAATTGTTTTCCACAGGTTTCCCCCCTACAACTCGTTGTTGTTCATGGCTTATCTGTTTGGTTAATTAGTCAGCAGTTTGTGGATCAGCTTTCTCTCTGAGCAGAGTTTCTGGCATACACCGTATGCCTTGCAATGAGCTTTGTCACATTGGTATGCCTCTCTGTTACCCCAAGCTTTCCAAGCTTTATATAGTTGTCTCTTCTCTTGCACTGCACTTTCTACTTGTTCGTCTCACCACCATGGCTATTTTCTCCAGTGGTGTTTCTTTGATACACCACACACATGCATAATGGTTTCAAGCAAACTGTTTCTTAATTGTCTCTTAATGTACGTTGTCCACTTTTCTTCAACCCCTAATACTGTTGGTGTCATGGACATCAGCAGTAAAGATTTTAGGAACTCTCCATTTATATGCATATATGTATTGTATTAGTTAAAAAGTAAATATGAATTATTATTACAAGGTAGTGCAAAGAACTATTTATATTTATGGGCAAAGCCATCACATTAGACAGTGCATATTAGCCCTTTGAATGCTATATATACAGATGACACCATCCCAATTATGACTGTAATCCAACCTATTTTCGACCTGTATCCAACACAATTTCAACCTGGATCCCATACGATTTCAATCTGAATTCCGGTAGGCTACACCATGTGACTCAGGATCATGTTTGCAAAACCAACCTAAATCCAACTTTGGTTTCAATGTTGGATTCAACGTTGAAACAACGTTGATGTGCCTGCTGGGAATCAACAGGGTTTTTTCCTCAAATTTTGTTACATTCATATCTTGAAAAGTACTGATTCAATATTTTTTCTAAAAACAGTTTTGGAAAGTGCTATTTAAGGGCTTTCATATTATGCATCACACGATCTGAAACTCCTAAAAATGGTTCGGAGTCGACATTGTTAATTCCATTTTGAGTTGGCAATATTGTTTTTGTGGGTAGCTCAAAAATTATTTGTTTAAAAAAATAATCAGAAACAATTTTGAAAAGGGCTCATTGGGAGCTTTCAAGTGAGCTATCATTTTTCAAGCAACTCCTAGATATAAAAAAACAAACGGCACGGGTGACACCCAAGCTGCTGTTTTTTTGTTTTTTTCATATCTTGAAAAGTAATGGCCCAATATTAAAAAAAAAAACAAAAAAAAAAAAAAAACACACAAAAACACACAAACAAAACAGTTTTGGATTGTGCGATTGAAGGGCTTTCCAATGATGCATCACACGATTTGAAACTCGAAAAAATTATTAGAGTCCGACATTGTCAGCTGCTGTTTTTACTTCGCGAATATCATTTTCGCACATGTAATTTAAAGTAAAAAGGTATCTTTATAAATTAGATAAATGGGCTGCCTTGTGACCTCCTGAGGCAGGTTTATAAGGAAGTGGGATCTGGGGGGAAAAGGCCAAAAAGAGGGACATGGGATTTGAAGGAAGTGGGATGTGGAAAAGACCAAACAATTTGTGGGGCATGAAAAATGGCGAAAAAACTAGGGATGAGGGAAATACGGCCCAAACGATTAGGGATGTTGGATTTCTTGACCCCTTACCCCCCACCCCTACTGGCCTAGTAGCAAGCAAACCCACTCAACTAGAACATTCAGGAAAAGCCACATGATACTAATCCGACATGGGTAGGGATCAATATTAATCCACACACTGATACTGCCATAATACTAATGTATACTGAAGTGTAAGAAGTTGCAGCAGATAAAAAAAAATCATGAAAATAAGTTAATTTATGGCAGAAAGCTACGGTATATTTTTTCAAATATTTTCTTTTAGCAATGCAATGACTATAAAAAGAACTTTTTCTTTAGCGGAGGGGGGGGGGTCACTCAACTTTTAAAGATATTGATGGGGGGTCGCTTAACTTTTTCTTCAAGCCCCCCAAAATGGACGATCCCTCCGCCCCCGGTATCGTTATTTATGATCATTCCCTAAGACTTGGTCAATGGATATTGAATAGTATTAGTCAGAGTGAAAATGATAATTTCTGGAGAGCCTGTAGCTCTATGGCTGCCATGATAAATGATTTTCAAAACTGTGTAAATTTCAAATATTTTGATTGCTTACAAAATTTTGGAGAAATGGAAATTAAATAGGACTGACTTTACCAATTTGATATTGTGTCTATGTATTTTTAAGTGACAATTAAAGAACACCTATTTTAAGAATCTTAAATGATTTATTATAGCTATGCAACCAAATATTGACTATAAAATTAAAATGGAGAAAACATAAACAAATTAATTCACATTTTAATTTTTCAATATTACTATTTAACCAAGGTTATTTGAGTAAATCTAATGATGGATTATCGTTTTAAAAATTCTACTTCACATAATGACATTGCCAAACCAAATAATAATAGTATGTCAAAAAATCGGCAAGTATTAAATATAAATAGTTTAAAAATAGTTTAATCATTATTGCTAACCAAATACATATGGCATAGATTAATCCAAGTCTGATATTTATAGGCCTAATCTATAACTGAGGCACGTATTTGTGGTTACATTATTACATGCTCAAAAATACATTGTCAGAATTTTATTTGAAAAAAGTGCTCATTTACTCTGAGTGAAAAATAAACACATTTAAAAGAAACAAATTAAGCAAAAACATTAGAGAGAAAAATTCTCATGAAGATATTGTTAAAAAACAGAAATAACAACAACACTTCAATGTTTATTGCCTGGCCCCAACCTCCAGAGAATCATAACGTCCTCTTTCAGCGAGACGATTTGGAGGTTGGCCCGGCCCCCCTCCCATAAGGGGCCATTCAGTATTTATGACAGGGTGGGGTAGGAGGATTTTAGGACTGGCCATGAACTTTTGTCACAATATTTGGAGGGGGGGGGCTATCAATTTTTTCACACACTTTTGAGGGGGGCTATCAATTTTTTCACATAAAATTTACCCCTATTTTTTAGAGATTCTGTACTAAAGTTTACTGTTTTTTATATTATGGATATCCATCAAATAGGATTTTAGTTAACCGACAATGAATGCGTTAACTGTTGGGGGGTGAGGGGAGGGGGTGGGGTCATCAATTTTTGTCACATGAAATTGAGGGGGGTTACCAATTTTTTCACAAAGGTTTGAGGGGGGGGGGGCTATTAATTTTTTCACAGCAATTTTGGAAAATCCTCCTACCCCACCCTGTCACAAATACTGAATGGTCCCTAATCAAATGCTTCACTTGCTTGGTGCCTATACTACTTCAGCTACTTCAGGTTAAGAATATACGTCAGACGTACAAATATGTTCGTCACAATCACGTTTACCGTTGTCGGCGATTGCAGTATTTCGGGTCTGCAGTACTTGAAGGAAGACAAAAAAAGGAATATTTATTAATTTTTACGAGCTTTAAGCCATAATCACGACGAATATCACATTTTCGAAATGAACATGCACTTACCCAGAATGAAGTATGAGACTTGATACGTAAAATATGAAATGGATTGCTAGCTCTCGAGACATTCTTTGAATAATTGGCAACGGTCTTGCACTGACACTGTCACTGGACCGGTTTTCAGTTGCAGTTCTCTCTCTGGCCGGGGCTTGAAGTATTCCCATTGCTGTTTGCATATCACAGTAAGTCAAATAACATTTAAAAGAATAAATACGTTAATTGTTTATGCTACTAAATTTGCTTCATTTTTCAGTCATTAGAAGTGTTTGAAAAGCGTTGGAATGGGTGACTTTCTATGGACCATCATTGACTGATAGTCTCTGCTTTGTGAGCTCCTTAATTTGCTTTGCCCGGTTTTTAGACTGTTTACTGAGTGGGTGATTTATACAATCCCTAGCTCCAGTTCTACTTGATGATGGTAGGCAGCAAAAGCTCACTGGGCCAGGTTAGTCTTGCTGGTCCAACGTACCCAGCTGCACAGACAGATGACTCTTGAACCTGATTGATGAGTCAGCCTCCACCACATTGGCGGGAAGGAGATTTCACTCATTGACAGTCACATTGTGGAATGAACCCATAGATAGGGGTCTACATAGCTTCATGCCCAGTACCTTGCCTTAGTGTCATTTGTGGTGAATGTATAATTCACATGCTAGACTATCAATTTAAAATAGATCATCTAAGATGTTCATTAATTCTATATTATATTTATCATAATTTAACAATCGCTAGAACCATGAACATGTTCCTCTACTAATGAAAACAAATCCAACATTATCATTTATTACATGGTATCTTGAATGAATATTTTATTTATTTTTCTTTATAGACGTGATTTATCCAAGCTGTCCACAATGTTGATGTCATCACCTATTGTACTATGGTTGCTGATGCTGGCGAAGTGCATGTGTGCAGAAGAAAACTGTACTAATTGCTATGAAAATAAATGTGATAATGATGGTAAATGTGCAGATGGGTGTATACCTTACTTTTTCGGTCCGAAGTGTGAGGGTAAATGCCCACCCGGATGTGCTGAAGGAGCATGCAGTTACCGATCTTGCAATTATGGCTGTGGACCAGGATACCAGGAACCAATGTGTCAGGAAAAGTGCCCAGCGAGGTTGTTTGGAAAGGGCTGCAAATTGCCATGTTTTTGTGCTAGCTCAGCAGACTGTGATCATGTGACGGGCAAATGCCCCGATGGATGCGATAAAGGCTATAAAGGCGATACTTGTTCAGAAAAGGTAATTACTGGTAATGATGGTGTAATAATAATAGTAGTTTTGTTCATCGGTGTAGTGTCAATTCTTGGGCTAATTATTGGACTAATTTACTTTTGGTTATTGCGACGGAATCGTGACCGTCAGGCATTTGTGGATGATGCTGGACAGGAAAGAAGAAGAAATAGATTTATTTTCTGGTAAACCATATGCACATACTGACGCTGAACTTTTTGGCAACAAAAAGCAGTATATGTAACACTGCATACTATCATACATCATTTATTAGTTCATCTTTACACAACACAACTATAATATTTACTGTTGACAGTTTCGGCAACTCCTGTCACCATTTTCAAAACGTCTCTGCGCATGTCACGGTCACTCAGCACGCCTTCCGATGCCGAAAATCGGGTCGTACACGTGAGAGAGTTGAAAGGCCCCCTCGTCTCGGTTCATGACCTGCAACGGAAGTCGTGCTGAGTGACCGTGACATGCGCAGAGACATTTTGAAAATGGTGACAGGAGTTGCCGAAAGTACTGAAGGAACAAATGGACACAAATAAATGAGCTACGAAATGAAATTAGTAAATACGATAAGCAATACCGTATCTTAAACGCCTAGGCTACAAAATGCGGAAATGCGGTATTGGACTTTTCAAATAAGTTATAATAATAGAGTAAACGGGTGTTACATGTGTTGCGTATCTGGTTTGATTATTAGGTTTGTGCTTACTATGCCTGATCTTTAACATGCAGATTATCATGTAAATAATTTATGATTTATCTGTAAATAATAACATTTTTTTGCAAATAATAACCGAGCGTGATGAAGTACAATGTGTGGAATGATAAAAGATAGACTTAGTAGCTTTGTTGTGTTTTTTTATTTTCTTTAAAGATATTGCTCAGTCAAAATCATATTTGTTTTGTAAAATTCAGTATCAATAGACGATGCCTTATCCATTGCAAGTGTGATGAAAATAATATTCACATTCTCTGCGTTTAATACTATTTCCACCTTTAAAAATACCATGCCGTCTCGTCATATAAAACACAAAGTCACGTGATATTGCATAATCTAATGATTTTTAGGTTTGCCGTGCATTTCTAACGACAGATGTCTCATTTAACATGGGAGATATAGGCAGCTTCTTACGTGCACCGTGCGAGTTACGTCTGACGAAAATCATTCTGTTGACATTTCTCGCGTTCACGTGTTTTGTTGAGTATATACTGGCCTCTAATTGCGTGGAATTTAAATTGTTTTACATACTTTGATATGATGTTTAAATGAAATACACTTTCAGAATGCACAGAACACATCATAATGCTTCTTTACAAGCATACTTCTTTGACCACTCAGCATAACCTTTAAGCAGCTGCAGATATTTACAATACCACATAACAACATTGTCAGCAATACTTGAATTTCACTAACAAGGGGGGCGGTTTCTTCAATATGTTGGATGGGTACCGACTTGCCACCAGATAGGGGTACCTTTTTGCATCATCCATAATACTTTTGGGTCATAATTTCCCCATCCATTATATTTTAGGGTCATAAAACTCCATCCATTATTTTTTTGGGTCATAATTTTTTTTTAAATTCTGTAAATTTTTGGGCCACATATTTGACAATGTCATGCAAATTTTGACAAATCATTATATTATAAGGTAATAAAATATTTTCTTTGCTTTTAACAATTCGCATAATCATTTAGTAACATTATGACTGCACATTATATAAAAAAAAATGTCACTTATGACATATTTTTGGGTACTAGTTCAGCTTCATTATATTTTGGGTCTGATAATTTCAGCAGTTGCACTATATTTCTAGGTACTGATTTCATACCACTGGTGGCACGTGCGTACCATTTTTGGGGGTAAGATTATGATTTGACAAAAGTATCAAACTTGAAGGGTTTTGCAGTATTGGAAACAAATTTCAGCATAATCATTATAGTTTCATTTTTATCAAAATTTCATTCTTAAAGACAGTTTAATGTATTTACTACTGAATCACAGAAAATTATATGTCAATGACCATAAGTTTTACAGAAATTATGATAAATACAAAACAACTGATACTTCCTGATGTATGATGGATACAATAAGCTTTTATGTACATCTTCAAAAAATTCATTCTCATAGAGAATACCTTAGTTGTCAAGTTAATGATCTACATCAAAAGTCTCTGGCTAATAAACATATTCCTCATAACATTCAGGTGTTCATAACCTCCATAAAACACCATAACAATTTGTCTGTGTTCAAAAGTATTAGGTATCTATAACTTCTAAAGTACATGTCTAATCTACAACATTTCACACACACAAAACAGTAACCCAGTCTACCGTAAATGACAATTTCTTACGCAAAAGTTAATAAATCAAACAGGATATGATCCTATGTACTACAGAATATTAAATTGCATTTTGGGTCATTAAAATTTTACACTCTAACACACATCTCATTCATCACCAGGCAAAATTAGTAACAATTACAAACACACATTTCGTTTTAATCGAAACTTGACATTTGACCCAACACAGCATATATATTTTTCAAGCTATGCACTTGGCAATGTACAAACTGTCCGTTGGATCACTTTCTCCCAACAATATACATCGCAACTTAACAAACCACTTGTTCAACTTTGAACCATAACAGTAAACTGCGTACCAAGGGAGACGGAAAGTTTCCAACCTCTCAAGTCTCACAATCTAATCTCTGTCTCACAATCATCACAAGTCCCCTTCCAGCTACCCCTCTCCAGAATATTAATAATTCTAAGACTGCAGAAGCTTTATAACATACTGTATTTCCACATTTTAAAACCTGGTACCAATTTGAAGCATCCCCTCAAATAAACGTTGGGCTACAGACAATTATGAATCGATATACAATACCACGCATATTAGTATCTCATGGAAGCCATTCCGTGCAGCTATGACAATATACATTACGAGTTCACAAAGATCATGGGCTCACATCTATAGAAAAACATCAGCTGCTATATGCAAACACCTTTTATAGTAGTACTAACCGCCTTGCTTAATATAAAAAAGCCTATTTAAGACATGTTTCTTGTTATGAAACAAACTAATGCCTACGCTTTAAAATGCGGAAATACTGTGATAATTCCTACTCTCCCTCTCGACAACCTTCCCTGCCACATCACACACCGACCGGTCCCTTCTTTTTGGCACCCCTGCCACGTCCCCGTCCCCCTCCACGCCCGCCCCGCCCCTTCCCCCGGCCCGCCCCAGGGCTGGGTCCGATGCTGCCGGCGCCAGGTGCGGGGTGGTGGCTATGGGAGGCCGCGGGCGGCGCGCTCGGCGGAGCAGCGAGGGCAGTACCACTGCTCGTCATCCGGCGGCTCCGACGTGATGCCCACGCACACCCTGCAGCAGGGAGAGACATGCAGAGTTATGTAACATTGTACAGTGAAAACTGTAGACACCCTACAGCAGGGAAATCAATCCACCAAATTTTAAGTTTCGTTATATATTATCATTGTCATTTGGTTCAGACGTGTGGGCTGGCTGACCAGTCTACATCTCAACCATCTGTGAAAGTCATGTATAATTATGTACAGTGAAAACTCTCATATGTCTAGTAGACACCTTCGGGAGAAGTGAAAAGTGTCCACATGAGACAGGTGTCTTTAAAAAGAGATTCATATTATATGATACATAAGAATCATTTCATATTACATATGTGGAAAAATGAAAAACAGGAAAAGTGACAGCGAACGAGTTCTGTCACACAAAGTGAGATTTTATCTGCTCTCTCAACCCCACTTGTATGATTAACTTTTTCTCTCATGTTTATTTATGATTTTAAGTCTAAAACGTTGTAGTGTAGAATATCAATCTTTATACTCCGCCTCTCAGGCATTTCAGCAAACGTGAGAGGTTCTACAGTATTTGTGAGGAGCAGTACTGACCAGTGGTACCAGTCGTCACACGTATCGCAGCCGATCATGGGGCTGCCGTCGTCCTGCATCTTACACGCCGGGCAGATCCAGATCGTCTCACCGTTCTCACCCTACAACAGCAAAAACTCTGTATCTGTGTGTGTTATATTATTAGAACAGTCATCACGTAATACTCAACCTACAACAGCCCCTCCATAAAAAACACTGTACCTTATAATATCAGTTATGTTAGTATAGTTTTCCCCAAAGACAATAGCAAGCTCACAGTTTATGAAATAAGAATGAATAGCTCATGGTTAGAAAAAACACTGTATCTGTATCTTATATTACTAGTAATATTAGTATAGTCGTTGTCACAAAGCTCGTTGACCGAATGTTTTTGATTACTCCCGGTAGTATTTGAATAACTAATTGTCAGTGTTTTAGTTCTTTGTTTGTTTGGGCAATTTACAAAAATACAATAAAACCCCAATAAGTATATAATACATATATGATATAAGCATGTAATGGATATTTAATACAACTGAAACTTTTACCAAAGTAACTATTAAATTGTATAAACTTGCAACAATTTACCTGAAGCTGGTTCAGTGCAGCATACTTATGGAAGACATAAAACCGTACAATACTACATCAATTCTATATACAATACTAATTCAGAAAAACACATCTACAACCTTATAATCCCACACTATACACAGCAAATATTTGCACATTTTTGTGACAGTCGTCCTCTAATACTCAACCTACAACTGCGCAAAAAAAAAACACCCACTGTATCTTATATACTATCAGGTTTCCCTTAATGCAATAACAAGCTCACAGTAATAAGAATGGATAACTTAAACATCATGAAAGGAAATGATAAATGATAAGCTGGTCTTTAATACCCAACACCAACTCATATGGATTGTTTGCAGAACTTTTTTCTGAAACTTTGTGCATTTTCAACCAATTGCTTTCTACACTTTTATTTTTATATATAGATTAGAACGGTGTTATAACGTTAATATGACTCACTATCCATCATGAAATGCCATGCATTCGATTAATATGCATTCATGTCGACGATTAATATCTACGAGCAATCTCAAGTCAGGCAAGCTTTGCTCTAAGTTAACAAGGCCAACAGACACATAACCATGCCAATGGCCAGCGCTAATGCTGATGACTGACCATATAAAGGACGATCAACCTATCAAAAAGTAAAGTGGCAAAAATCACTACCTTTGACACTAATAACAAACTGTACTCACCACAATCTTTCCCTGCGTCTCGACCACGATCTGCGGTGCCTTCTTTGGCCGGCCAGGGCCCCCACCTTTAGTGGGCGAGCCGGGCGGTGGGGACCCGGGGGAGCTGGTCACGCCCCCGCCGCCACCCCCACGACCGGCACCCCCGCCAGTGGACGCGGGAGTCACCCCGCCCCGCCCTCGTGGCCTCCCGCGGCCCTGCTTGGCCGCGAGTTCGTGAGACGACGGCGGGGGCGGCGGTAGGTCCGCCGGGGGTGGGGCGAGGGTGCGGGGGGCTGGCGGGGGGGACGCGGAGCTGCTGTCGTCTGAGCTGGTGCTGCTGCGGCGTCGCGGCGGGGGAGGAGGCAGCGACGGAGTCTGGAATGGATCATTGTTGATCAGTGAGGCTTTTATAGTAGAAACTATACCATTTCTTTTGGTCTCACAACTTCATAACGACCAATATGAACCTCTATATAGAGACAGCTCTGCATAGAGGACTTTAAGCATACCCCAGGCAAGGGTTAGCTTAATACAGAGGTTCTGCAGTATAATGCTGCAATCAACAATCGAAAGGTTAGTTATTTGATCAGATGGTTCAATGATGGATGAAACTGTAAGCTATCAGGGAATAGCTCCCCTCGTGTAAGGAGTATCCTTCCTGTACCATCACATTTTCTTCAAGTGGCCCATTAAAAGTTACGAAGATCTAAGCCCCCTCCACCCATGTTCAAAGGAAATTTGAATGATTTTACAGCCTCTGGATACAAAAAGTAGTACACGCTAGTTGCTATTTTAAATTTTGCAGGTTCAATTTTAAGTTCTTGAAATTTTTTGCGGTGCGATTACTTCGACAGTTTCTGTAACATCATACCTACCTTCTTGTGTTTCTTTTTCGGCGTGGGTGACCGTGACCTTCGCTCCTTCTTACGTAACGGTGATTTTGGTGGTGACGCCGACCGTTTCCGTGGTTTCGGTGACAACGACCGCTTGCGGCTCTGTTTGGGTGATAAGGAGCGCTTCTTGCTCAGCTTTGGACTAGGTGGTGCGGGCGATGCTTCCGGCGATGCAGGGATTTCTGGGATGGCGATAGGGGAACGAGAGCCTTCAGAGCCAGAGCTCTCAAACATTGCCACCTGCCAACACAATAAGGACAGTTATTTCTTGCATGTCATATATTATGTATATTTGTAGTTAAGAAGTTTATTAATTTACAGTAAAACCTCCAATGAAGATCGCTTTTATATTGAGATAGCCTCTATAATAAGACCATTTCTTACTTTTCATACTCTTAATAAAGAGACCAACATGAACCAGATTGGATCTCCATAGTGGACTTGAATGTCAGTTCTACTGTAACACTGTGGCTTCATCATCTTAAAAGTTTGATCATTATTTATGTAACTGTTGGTAGCCACATAATTACACTATGTACAACATTCTTTCAATAGTTAATGTCTGTTTATACTCTGCCAGTTTTGCAATATGTTAATAGTATCCCTCACAAAAGTTTGCTGATTATAATTAATCTTCAAGTACTTTAGTTTTGGAATTAGCTTTCTGATACTGAACATAATACTGGACATACAAATAGTAGCAGTTTGTTTTTTGTATGTCATATTTTCTGGTTTCTCAACGATAGAGAACTTTTAACATAAATCTCTGCAATTTAATAAGCAATTTCAAAATACTAAAATTCTGTTCAATCCAACACCATTTCATTGGAGGTTCTACAGAGCTACATGAAAGGACTTCCAAATTGTGAATGAAAGATCCATGAAGACTTGTGTGTGTTGTTGCCAAAATCTCATTCGATTTGTGTGTGTGGTCTGAGAAGCAGCACCCGCTATATTCATCACCCAGTTGGATATAGTTATGACTGGTTATTGACAGTGTTCCTGTATATATATGCTATCAGTGTGAAGTTTTGACTGCCATTGTCATGGTCTACACCATATAGTCAGGTGTGATTTTGTTCTGCTACATGTGGAAGGTTCTACAGGTGTAGTCGACATCAGTAAGTCACGATTCAACATTGCTGCAAGTTGGATTTGTTGTGCATCGTAAACATGTCTCATCTACGCAAAGACCCTGATTTTTACATTTCTCTTTGGAGCAGCTCTACAAGACCTCTGTGTGTACAAACTTTGATGATGCCGTGTCGATTTGACTGTTAGTGTGAACAATTGTATGCTATTATAGTGTCGCTTCAGCTGAAGCAAAAGCATTGTTTTTGTTTTGTTTGTATGTTAGTGTATGTAGGTTTCTGGACACGCCACAGCACTTGCAATGGATAAACAGATATTATTACATGACCCTAATGTTCTGTACTTCATTTATTTTACTACTCTAACTTTACCTATTACAATGTTATATGTTCTAAACCAACTATATAATCACCTATGAGCGTTCAAACCTAACATAACTATTAGGTAAGAGGTGACACCAAAGTGATTCAAATTTGGGCAGTTTATCCTTTAAAGTGTGCCTTCAAGAAGGCCATTTTAGGTATATTTTCTGTGCTTCATATAAAAGCTTCAATACTTCAAAAAACAATCTGTGTACAATTTTGCCACATTGCCAATCTAAGTGTGTCTTACAGAGAACAATTCATTTAAGTCACCATGCATTTCCTGCAATAGTTTCAGTACAGATTTGAAACTTTACCTTCAAATTTTCTTCACTGTTTATATCAGTGGTTACCAATTTTGGATTTTTTCCTCATTAAAGTGTACCTTTCAGAATGGCATTGTACATCAATTTTAGCATTTTCTGTAATAGTTTCAATACTTCTTGCAGCATGACTTTCAAACTAGTTATTTTGAAACAATCGTCTGTATCAAGTTTTTGCAATGTGGCAATGAAACTATGCCTTCCTCGAAACATCTTTATTGCACACAATTCAATGGTCTGCCAATGATCTAGTAAGTGCTCTTTGAGCACATTTGATCTAGTTTTTTTTCTTGCTTTCTATGCAAATATGCCAATGTGAACTAAATGAGATTTGTGAGAAAATTCATGAATTGTGGCTTAAATGTCTTTTTTAATGTGATTGAAATGGATCACATGGTACATATTTTGCCAATATTTCCTTCATAATTAATACAAGTACAACCATGCATTTTTTTCCAAATTGATCGGTGGGGTGATAATGATTTTCACAACTTCTTTGCCTCATCCAAAAAACAAAAGAACTACTGTCCAACTATCTTAAGACTTTGCAATCATGTATGAAGAGTAATCTTCAATTTTGGTTTATTATAATTTTTTTCTACAGCTGTCATGACCAAATGATCCTTGTAAAGCTAATTAGCATCCTATACCCAACTACGTGTTTACATTACAACAGCGGAGTAGGGATAAGGAGTGCTCCAAAAATGACCTTTAAAAAGTCAATGGTTTGCCAAGATTTGGACAATCATTACTGTATTCTGTGGAATCAAAATATGTTCCAATGTGCACAGCTGTGGATGATGATTGTGAGGAGTTAAGTGATTGTGCTTGTAATATGAAGGACAGTGTGATTGACAGTTTTTACAGTCACAATATTTCAAAGATTAAACGCAGTTAGTGATGATAGGATTGTAGGAGTTACTATTAAGGATGTTGTAAATAGGAATGACTATGTTGGGAAGATTCCTTGATTTGGTAGTATGAGACTGGTTAGAAAAGGTAAGGTTTCCTTTTGAAAATGCGTTATTGTACAACTTGCAGTTTTTCCTCCTCATTTGTTAATGTGTGAAATGGCAGGTTAAAAAATTGGCCAAAAGTTGTCTACTGCATTTGAATTTTCAAAGCTATGGTGATTTTTGCCATGTGTGTTTCCATTTTGTATTTTTGTTTTCACATCACATGATTTATGGTTGATTTTCTTATAATGGTATAGGACCGCGATTATCTAAAGATTATGTCAATGTGTTTTCTAAAAAATGCTTGAAATAAATTAATCATTCGTTGGTTTTCGTAATATCATTTTTATGTTGAAGTAATTGTTTTCTGTGATAAGTTATCTTTCAGTGTTCGCAATTGTAATCATTTGATTATTTTGTTATCAACTTTAAATCAAGAGTGTATATTGATAGGGTTTAATTGCAATGCATTATGGAGTATAGTGTACTGTGTAACTAGATATAATGGTTTTACTTCTTTCTCACAAGGTCAAATCATGTAACCCTGTGGGTTCATAATCTTATAATTTTGATTATTATCGATGTAACTGTTGATAGCCACAAAAATAGATAGTGTACAAAATTTTTTCAATAATTAAAATCTTCGTGTTTCTTACAAATACAGAGCTTTCAACAAAAATATCCGCAAATCAATAAATAATTTAAAAGACTAAAACTGCGTTCAACGCAACACCTTTACACCTACAAAAAGAGTTCTGCAGAAATATTGACCGCTTCAGACTCTGTGAGTAAATTGAACATTGTTAAAAAAACATCTAAGAAATAATAAGTCCAAGTCAAGTACATTATTCGACAATTAAAAACGAAGCTTTTCATGAAATAATAGTACAATTAGAACTAGGATTTTCGAGCACGTTTGCGTTTCCTGGTCGGCTTGCTGTATACCTGTGACGAGGTTGCGCCTGGTGATGGTGGTGGCCGTTTGGCCGGACTGTGCGCGGGGGTGGAGGACAGAGAGACGCCCCCGGGGGAGGCAAGGTCTGGGTGGGACGGGGTGGAAACCTACAATGTGCACCCACAGCAAACGTTTAGACATTTAGTGGTTGACAGATGTGAGTAATGTTATACAATGCGTAAACTCCTTGCATTTTACAACGTGAATGGAGATAGTAATTAGTGATGTATTCATCTTGGTTTATTATATATTAGATTTTTCATCTCATTGACTTAAAAATATGTGATTTGAAGTCAGCTACGAAAAAGCATAAGTTATCACTTACTTACATACTTTTAAGGACTTTCAACATGTTTTTATGTCCAACAATACTTTAAATAGGACTTGGGTCTCTGTTTTGTTGATTTATAACTCAAGTTAGTTGGAAGACTTTGTAAGTAGTTGTACTAACCTGACTTGAAGGTGATGGCAAAACATTGTTGCTCTTTGTATTTATGACCCTGAAAGAAGGAACGCAGGTGATAGGCTACATTTGATAATTGCACACTTGTTCAAACTATATTATTTAACCTAAGGATGAAGCCATTTATACGCAAGAAATGATTAAGAAACTTACTATAACAAATCTGTAGATAACCCATCATTGTAGCTTATATTCTTCATAAATGATGAATACTTTCAAAGGACATCATTTGTAAATCCCCATATACTATCTTGTTTGGAAGTTTGATTTCAAAAATCACAAGAAATATCAACAATATAAGTACACCAACAATACAGCCATTCCAAGTATGCTTTATAAAGACACGCGCGCTATTATGTTTAACGTACATGTACAACGTTTGTCAAGCGGCAAAAACGGCAAATCCTAGTTGGGGCTTGTAGTAAATGGCTACATGGCAGCTCTGAAAATCACTGTTTTCATAATTACCCTTTTGTGTAGGCCTAACAGAGAAATGGTAAATTTTACTGTCAATGACTTCTAACTTTGTCACATAGCCATGATGATTACCGGGGTAGACCTGTTCATACAGTTCCCGTAGGTCACACCCACCCAGTATGAGTTTAAAAAATATAGCATCCAAATTTAACAAGTACCAAACAATATTACTACCATGAACATGATTGTTTTCCCGTGCCAAATTGCAAAAAAGAAAATTTCTAGTGAGATCTAATGTAAATAAACAAGTTCAAATTGCATATTATTGCCTCCTACGGGCTGTGTGTGCATACGTTATTTCATAACAAAATGCACCATAGATCATCTAATTTTAAAGAATAAAAATATTGTGTTTATCTTACAAAAATATAAATAAGTAGGTTTATTTTGACACCTCAAACACTATTGTTGGTCATTAATAGTTGTGCTACAATTGTTTAAACATTAATATATACAGGATGGTATGCACTGTTCTATAGGATTTCTGTTTGGACAAGCACATTATAGACTTGCCTCATACTATACATTATGGCTTTCAAAAATTATACTTGTTTCCAGGAATAATAATCTCTATATTACATTCTTAATCACTGATCAATTGCTGTGCATTTACTTGTTTATTTATATTATTTTTGTTTACCTGTACGTGTGTGTTGGGGTGGAGGAGCAAATTTTTCAGTGTAGTCTAGTCTTGATTCTCTTGAAGTTAAATTAATTGCTTTAGAAGTCCGGTGACCCCCTGATTTTTCTTAATGCGCATGTTAGATGGTTGTAAATGTACACATTGTGACATTTCCATTAAAAAATCAATGGTCCGAATTTCTTAATACACACTTGTGCAGCTCAGTCAGTTTTTAAGCACTGATGAGAAAAACAGTATCCAAAATATTTTAACTGTTATACTGGTTATATACACAAACTTTGATAATGAATTTTCACTGTGTCACGTGGACGTTTCTACCGTATACGACCATCCAAGTGCCCACCATAGTGTAACAGCTCTCCCCCCTCTTTTCTTTAAAAGTCCATAAGAATTATGTATTAACTGCACTCTTGTGTAACAGCCCACCCCCCAGTTTGAGAAAATTTCAATTTAACTGCCCTGGGCGCTTGGATGGTCTTACAACATATATATTTGAGCAAAACCAACAAAAAAATACATGACAATCATAATAATCAAATAAACATGCAGTCAGTACGTTACTACAGTCAACATGATTTGCATGATTTCAAGACAAAGTGACGTCCATTTTGCTGACACGATATATCCTGAACAAGGCCGGTGACCCCAACATTTTAGTTTACTTTCCACATCAGTAATACCTTGGTATGAACCATGGGAATTATAAAAGAAAAATCAATGGTGGGTCAATTAGGAGAGTATGTATTTTTTAACACCGAGTTCCCCTCATCGGCGGTATAGCTCGGTGCATTTGGTAGGGGGACAGGTACTTTTTTCAAGGTGCAAAGTAGGGGAACCGGATGATTTTATATTCTCGTTGGGCATGGGACTTGTACTTTTTTTCAGCTGCTGAAATCCCACCTCGATGTGAGCGAATCGGTACAAATTAATCACGCGAATATTCATGGGAGGGGACGCGGACTTTTTTTATGAATAGAGGTCATGGGACATCAGGTTTTTTTTTCATCACATCAGCAGGGGACAAGACCTTTTTTCAGACAAGTTTTTCGATATGCACCGGTCCCCCCCGCCTGTTAAATATTGCACCGTCCCTAATAAACCCTGTACACTTTTGCCTATGTTTCCAGTTCAAAAAGAATGTGTTATGTACTTTGTTACATATCTGCAATTATTCTAAGTACGCTCAAGTAGTTCATTATGTAAACTATGCATGTATTTTGTTGAACCAAGGTCGTAAATAAAGTTTGTAAAACTCACTTTCCAGACACAACACTAATCATACAGATGGACATAGCAATGCCGCCAATTCCAGTGATTGGAATGGCATTTTCCCCTAAGCAACTTAATCTTGGTGCTCTCATACCACAGGTATTGTCACAACTATAGGTATAACAAAATCTAGTGCTTCTGAAAGCATTGTTTTCAATTAAACAAATAGCATTTGGAAAAACCATAGAAAAGAAGAAAATTTTGCTGCTTGACAGACGTATGTTCTGCGTTATAGCGCGTGTCTTTAATAAGGGTAGTATTGTAATATGGAACTATAAAAACAAATAAAAACCAGTACTTACATTTTCAGTGATGGTTGAACTGCTGAAGCGGGTGCTGCAGCCTCGCTGGTGGAAGGTTTTGGTGAGCTTTTGGGTGTCTCAGGATACGATGACACATTGAGCCCGGTCTTGCCTAACTTGATGGACAGTTTGACTGGGCCCTCACCGCCGCCACCATCCTTGGTCTTCTCCTTGTCTTTTTTATGCTGGAAATAAAAGTAATACGGCCGTTATTTGCATATTTTGAACTTCATGCTGAATATCAGAAAGGAAATGACACAAATAATAAGCGAAACAAGATGACCCAATGTCATCATAATTGATCTATCAATTCTCGAGCTGTGAAGACGAGTAAATTCTAGACCTATTTGTGATAAAAATAAAATAATAGCCTTACCTTATCCTTCTTTTCTTTATCCTTTTTCTCTTTCTTCTTTTCCTTTTTCTTTTCTTTGTCTCGTTCCCTTTCCTTGTCTTTGTCTTTGTTTTTCTTTTTCTTCTTTTCTTTGCGTTTTTCATCTTTGGTTTGACTACTTTCCACTTGTGAATCGCTCATAGAGGAAATGCCCTAAATATTTGACAGGGAATGATTTTTTTTTGTAAACATATTTTTATGTACAGTCATTTGATTTATGATATTTTAATGCATCATTAATTTATTTTCTGTGATTTTACGCAATACAATGTACATTGAGACTGGATGCAATCTCTTAGAGGGATATCGGAACAAGATGTATTTTGAGGTCACTAATATCAGAACAGGGTAAACATTTTTAAATTTTGTGACAGGGTCAGTTTTCGAGGTCCCACAGCCTCGTCCATACCGAAGGACTCAGGGTGGCAAGTAAACTTCTTTTAAATTCCCTGAATTTTCTCTGTTTTTTTCCTGAACAAGGAGGAAATTTCTTGTTTAAAAGCTTATAAGTGGCATAAATATCATTTTATTCCAATGAGAACAACAAACATTGTCACTTCAATATCAACTAAAAAATGTTAACTATTTTTAAAACCAGAAACACTTAACTACTTTCATAAGCATACATTTATTCTAAGATGTGGTATTGCCACAAAACCCTTCATGACCCTCTAAAATTAAAATTGATTAACATTTTAGAATATAAAAAAGTTATATACATGTATTTTTGCTTCGTAAATAAATCCCCTGATTTATTTATTCCTGAATATTTACCAGAGAGAAATTCCCTGAAAATTACCTGCAGGGAATTCGTTTAAAAACGAAATGCCCTGATTCTCCACGCTGAAACAGCGTTTTTTAAACAGTTTTCCAATCCTGGAATCTTCAGTGAGATTGAGTCTACGAATGCTTTGGGAGGAAAGCACATATAGTTAACTGATCTATTTGTCAGGTAATCTAAGTATGATTGCATTGCTTAGTTTAGTAAATCTTGTAAAATAATTCTACATTTTATCATGATTAACATCACTGCAGTGAGCCACCTTTTGTAAATTATTCACTGACGACTCTTAGTAGTTTTAAATTTAAATACATAAAAGGATATTAAGCAATCCAATTATTTGCTATAGACGTCTTGCCTAAGTTATTGGTTATTTGCATTAACCAAACATATTTCTACCTTCAGGATAGCACACAGGACTTTCATTATACATTGTAACTGGACATAGTGAAGAAATCTATCTTAGAGAGCAAACAAATCTTTTATTAGTGAATGTTGATAAATGTTTTTTTCGGTGGTGCCAGAAACTTGAGCATAGCCAATAACTTGGGTACGACGTCTATACTTAATTCTGTATGATGAAAAAAACTGCTAGATGTCCACTCCCAAGTTTCAAAAATAAAGTATCGGTAAAAAGATAGAAGGCTTCGTCTTCTCCAATATTGATATTTTGCCTTTCTAAAGTATGATTAATAAACTGTTATTTCGTTAAAAATTTATGAGAACAAAAACATTTACGCTGAAAGTAGCTTTTGCAGTCTATCAAAGAAATAAATAGAAATAAAATTTTACTCTTGAAAAGTGGTGCAACAGAAAGATATGTTGGCCCCACTCCCCCCATACCCATTCAAATTTTCCTACCCCACTGACTAAACGTCTGAGTGTTTTTCTATAACAAGGTACAATTTTGCACATAGAGATGGTACCTTTATGGTGAACTTGGTGGAGTTTGTTCCCAGCTTGATGGTGAACGGCTTCACACTGGCATCCTCTGTCGATGCTGCGGCGGGGGGAGCCTCGACGACAGGGGGTGGCGGGGTGGGTTGGCGAGGTGGGGGTGGTGGGGCTGGTGGGGGCGACGTCATCCCCACGTCTAGGTCTTCAGAATGCTGCAACAAGTTATTTCTTTAACAAACGTTCTAAGATAACAGGATAGGCATATGCACGTATGGTACGGATCAGTCTTTACGTCAAAATATGTTCAACATTCAACGTTTCTAACGGTTGATTCAGCGTCATGCAAACTATTACAAAATACGCAAAGAGTTTATTACGTTCCTCTGAATTAAGCCAAATGAAGCCCAATTTTGATAATGCACGTATCGCCGAGTCACTCACTCCAGTTTATGGCTGTTGAGTCGCTCACCTTGCTGATGCTGAGGTCCATGGCAGTGTCCTGCTCCTCCGGGACCTCCTCAGTGAGCCGGTAGATGTCTGAGAGGCGGTCGAGGGCAGACTTGCTGCCCGGGACAGGAGGCAGGGCTGGTCCAGGCTCCTCCTTTATGTCAGGCTTGCCGGCTGAAAGCCATTATACATGTACTTTATCGTCAGATACACTTTACTAGAGCCTATAGAAGGAATGCAGTTTACTTTTCATTTGGCTTAAGTTTACTCATAAATCATTACATTATACATTCTATAACAGTCTGTCACATAAAATGGGTATTTTTGTCTATATTACTTGTCTACCATTTCAAGAATACAATTTAGACTGATGGTATCATATTAATGTTGTTTACAATTGTTCAGAACATACCACTTTCTTTCTCCTTTTTCTTGTCTTTATCTCTATGTTTGTGTTCTTTATGCTCTTTGTGTTTATGCTCCTTGTCCTTATCCTTGTCTTTATCCTTTTTCTTCTTTTTCTCTTTCTTCTCCTTCTTTTCTTTCTTCCTCTCCTTTTCTTCTGGGCTGATCTTTTCGACTTTAATATCGTCTTTCTTCTCAGGAGAATCTTTATCAAACGCAAACACATCCCGCTCTTCTTTCACTTTTTTACTTTCCAAGGCTTTACTTTGTGCCATTCTCTCTGCTTCCTTTCGTTCCTTTTCTTCTCTTTCCCTTTCTATTTTTTCCTTCTCCCTTTTCTCTTTCTCCATTTTTTCCTTACGTTCCTTCTCTTGCCTTTCTCTTTCTTGTCTCTCGAGCTCCTTTCGCTCTTGTTCAATCCTCTCTCTCTCGATTCTCTCTTTTTCTTTCTTTTCTCTTTCTTTTTCTGCTTTTTTCTGTTCTTTTTTCTCCTACAAATTCAACATTACAATTTACTGACTTTCCATTACATTCTAGAAGATCAATAAGCTTAAGCTGTAGAATTGTATACATGGTCTCATTGTAGAATTGTGATATAATAAACTATTTCTTAAATTTTATCTATACCTTTATTTTGGACAAAAATCCATATAAAAACATGCATGATAAAAAAATATATTATTTATTTGACCTTTTTTTATCATGCATTTTTTTATATGTATATTTTTGTCCGCAACAAAGGTCATACATAAAAACGTTAAAAAAAAAAGTGTATGTATATTACGGCAGCGGCGCGTTCCTTCTGCATCTGCACCTCCTGCTTCTGCAGCAGTTGCTCCTCTGACTTGCGCATCGGGGACGCGGTGACCTCCGACCCCCGGCCAGACGCCACCGACGCAATCACAGAGTCGTAGCTCTCCAGCCTGAAAGACGGAGCCGCCGGTTGAACACGGGTTACCGTGAATTACCGTATGTGATCATCCAAGCGCCCAGGGCCATTAAATTGAAACTTTTTCAAACTGGGGGGGTGGGCTGTTACGCAAGAGTGCAGTTACTACATAATTGTCAAAGACATTTAAGAAAAAGAGGGAGAGGGCTGTTACACGAGGGGGGGGGTGGGGTGGGGTGATGTACTGAAAATTGAATTTCATATGAAGTACCTTAGTTAGTCAATGGCTAGAATGCGATATAAGCCTTCTAAAAAAATCAGATGGTGCACTTTAAACAGTGCAAAAAGCATCTGCTGGCCTATGGCATCTTAAACTTGAAGCTTGTGCTTCACAATGATGTGAATAAAATGCACAAGGAAGTAATGACTAGAAATTGAGCTGCCGAGTTACCGTTTGTGTGTGCTGTCATAGTCGCCACTAATGTCTACGTCAATGACTTCATCCACCGGGTCATCTAGCCTGGAAAAAATCATCACGTAATGTGTAGACCATAGCTTTCGATCTATCAATAAAGAAACCATCATAAAAAAATCGCTCTAGCTTTGTATCTAATAAATGACAGTGCTCTTGAATGACAAAAATACATTTATGCAAATCATGACAACAAAACAAAAAGGGCTATATGTCAAAAGATTGTATTCTGGACCCATTATTGCTGCGTGCTATTCTATATTATTACAATGATGCTGATCTCAACCAAATACTAAATTGATGCGTGCAATGACATTTCAAGCAAAATAAAAAAGGAAGATGCAGCATCGTTAAAAACTCGCACTAGAATCAGAGCATACGGCCATAAGCGTAAACCCG